>RXID01001040.1:10000-41254 GCA_005019695.1 Trichopus zeylanicus subsp. travancoricus | reverse complement strand
CTACTATCACTACAACTAATTCTACTGCTACTGCTGCTTCTACTACTACAATTACTGCAACCACAACTACACCTACTACTCCTACTACTACCACTACTGCTACTGCTATTACTGCTTCTAATACTATGACTACTACTATTGCTACTACTGCTTCTACCGTATTTGCTACAACAACAACTACTGTTATTGCTACTACTACTACAACTACTACTACTCCTACTACTACTCTACTACTACTACTACTACAACAACTACTGTTACTACTCCTACTATTGATTCTGCTACTACAACAAACGCTACAACTACTACGCCTACTACTACTACTTGTAATACTCTTGCTACTATTAATACTACTACTGTTGCTGCCGCTATGGCTACTACTACGAACACTACTTCAACTTGTACTACAACTATAGCTACAACAACTACTGCTACAACGACTACAACTACTACAACACTACCACTTCTGCTATTGTTGTTGCTACCACTAACGCTACTACAACTACAGTTGCTGTGACTAATACTATTGCTACTGCGACTACTACTACTATTGCCGCTACCACTAATACTACTACTATTACTGTTACTACTATTACTACTACTACTGCTGCTGCTGTTGCTGCTACTACCGCTACTACTGCGGCTGCTATTACTACGACTACTACTAATACTACCACTATCACTACTACTACTACGACAGCTAGTACTACTGCTGCTCCCACTGCTGCTACTACTACCACTACTACTACTACTGTTTCTTCTAGTACTGTTGCTGCTAATACTACTACTATCACTAGCACCACCACCACTACTACTACTGCTGCTGCTACAAAGACTACTACAAATACTATAACTACTACTACTACTGTTGCAACTCAAACTCCTATTACCACTCCAACTATTACTACAACAACACCTGCTACTACTACTACTACTACAACTACTGCTACTGCTACTACTACTATAGTTTCTATTACTGCTACTAGTCGTACTACTACAAACACTACTACTACTACTACTTCTTCTACTACTACTACTAATGCTGCTGCTACTATTACTACAACTACTACTACTTCTACAGCTGTAGCTACATCTAATACGACTACTACTACTACTGCTATAACGTCAACTACTACTAACACTTCTACTGCTACTACTTCTACTATTACTCCAGTTGTTGTTGCTACTGCTGCTACTTATACTACTATTACTATTAATACTCCTAATATTTCTCCTAGTACAACTGCCACTTGTCCTACTACTACTTTTTGTACTACTAATGCTACTACTACTCCTACGACTACTATTACTACTCCTACTGCTCCTACTACTACTCCTACTTCTACGACTATTACAACTACTAAAACAATTTCTAAAAATTCTCCTACTACAACTACTAATACAGCTATTACTACTACTACTACTACTTCTCTACTACTTATACTACCACTAGAACTAATACTACTGCCACCACTACTGCTACAACTACTACTACTACTACTACACCAACTCCTACTATTGCTGCTCTTACTACTACAACTTCTACTACTACTGCTGCTACTATTGCTACTGCTACTACAATAACAACAACAACAGCTACTACTACCACTACTACTACTACTCTTGCAGCTGCCACCACTACTGCTGCTGCTCCTACTACTACTACTGCTACTGCTACTGCTACTACTTGTTTTTCTTGTAGTACTACTAATTTTGCTACTAATAGTGCTACTACTTCTACTATTACAGCAACAACGACTACAAGCACCACTTCTACTACTTCTATTATGGCTATTGTTACCGCTTCTACGACTGCAACGACAACAAGTACTATTATTACTGCTATTACAGCTACTACAACTACCGCTGCTACTGCTACAATTGATTCCGCTACTATAGCAACAACTACAACGACAACTCCTACTACTACTACTAGTACTATTCTTGCTACTACTACTACTGCTACTACTGCTATTGTTGCTGCTCCTATGACAACTACTACGAACACTACTTCTACTAGTACTACAACTATAGCTACAACAACAACTGCTATTGCTACTATTACAATAGCTACTCCAACTGCTACAACGACTACTACTACTACTACAACACTACTACTTCTACTGTTGTTGGCGCTACCACTAATGCTACTATAACTACAGTTGCTGCGACTACTGCTGCTGCTACTATCACTAATAATACTACTGCTGCTACTACTAATATCGGTACTATCACTACTACTATAGCTGCTATTACTACTACTACTAATATTGCTACTACTACTACTATGGCTACTACTACTGTTGCTACTACTACTGCTACTGCTAATACTACCACTACTATCACTACTACTGCTACTGCTACAGCTGCTACAACTGCCACTACTAATACTACTGCCACTGCTAATACTACAGCTGCTTCTACTACTGCCGCTGCTAATACTACTACTATCACTACTACTAATACTACTACTACTACTACATCTACTATTACTTCTGTTGTTCTGGTTGCTGCTGTTACTCATAGTGCTATTACAACTAATAGTACTGCTATTAATACTCCTAATACTTCTCCTTCTACAACTGCTACTATTCCTACTGCTACTATTTCTACTACTAATGCTACTACTACTCCTACAGCTTCTACTACAACTGATACTACTACGACTATCACAACTACTAATACAAATACTAAAAATTCCCCTACTACAACTACTAATACTGTTACTACTACTACTCATACTACGGCTCAACTACTTATACTACAACTACAACTAATACTACTGCCACAACTACTACTACTGCTACTACTACTGCAACCACTAATACAGCTACTACTACAACAACTACTCCCACTACTACTACTACAACTTCTACTACAACTATTGCTACTACTGCTACTACAACTGCCGTTACTACCAATAATCCAACTACTACAACAATCTGTAATACTACTACTGCTTATGCCGCTATTACTACTGCTACTACTGCTACTAGTACTACTAATTCTTTTCGTACTACTACTAATTTTGCTACTAGCACTGCTACTACTACTTCGACTATTAATACTACTACTGCTACTGCGACAATGACAACAAATCCTGCAACTACTAGTGCTACTACTACTACTACTATAGTTACCACTACTACGACTGCTACTACAACAACTACTATTATTGCCACTATTACGACTACAACAACAACTGCTACTACTGCAATTATTGATTCGGCTGCTACAACAACAACTACTACTAGTGCTGCTGCTATTACTAACACTAATTCTCTTCCTACTCCTACTGCTGCTATTGGTACAATGGTTGCTGCTGCTATGGCTACTTCTGCTACTACTACTTCTACTAGTACCACAACTACAGCTACAACAACTTCTGCTACTACTACTGCTATAGCGACTACTACTACTACTACAACAACACTACTACTTTCGTTGTTGTTGCCGCTACCATTAATGCTACTACAACTACTATTGTTGCGACTACTACTGTTGCTACTGCGACTGCTACTACTACTACTGCTACTGCTAATACTACTACTATCACTACTACTACTACTGTTACTACCACTGCTGCTGCTGCTGCTACTGCTGCTGCTACTACTACTGCTACTGCTAATACTACCACTATCACTGCTACTACTACAACTACTACTATTGCTGCTACTACTGCTGCTACTACTACTGCTACCACTACTACTACTTCTACTACTACTAATGCTACTACTGCTACTATCACCACCACCACCACTACTACTGTTGCTGCTGCTACTGCCTCCGCTGCTGCTGTTGCTACTACTACAACTATTACTATTAATGCTCCTATTACTATTACTACTGCTACCACAATTATAATTCCCACTACTACGCTGCTACTGCAACTACTACTACTACTACTACTTCTACTATTGCTGCAACTTCTACTACTGCTACAACATCAACTACTACTCCTATTGCTGCTGCTACTACAACTCCAGCCACTATTACTACTATTACTAGTGCTACCACTATTGCTACCAGAGCTATTACTGCTACTACTACACCTCCTCTTCCGCCTCCTCCTCCTACTACTACTACCGCTACTACTACTACTTCTCCTACTACTAGTACTAGTACTACCACTACTACTTCTACTACTACTCTTGCTACTACTACTACCTCCGTTACTTCTGCTACTAACACAACTACATGTATTGCTACTTCTATTCCTACTCCTGAAACTACTACTACTACTACTTCTACACGTAATACTACTACAACTACAACCACTACTATTACTAATACTACTGCTCCTACTGCCACTACTACTACTACTACTACTGCCATTACTATTGCTACCACTGCTAGTACTACCACAAGTACTGCTATTGCAACTACAACAACTACTTCTCCTACAATAACTAATACTACTGCTACTACTAATACTGCATCTACTTTTCATACTACAACTAATACTACGTCTACCACTACTTCTGCTACGACTACTACAACTTCTACAACTACTACTACCGCTACTACTTCTGCTATTACTACTACAACTACTACTAATACTATAGTATCTATTATTGCTACAACTTGTACTACTAGAAATACTACTACTACTAACACCATAGTTTCTATTATTGCTACTAACTGTACTACTATAAATATTACTACTACTACAACTACTACTACGGCTAATACGACTGCTACTACTACTACTACAACGTCGACTACTACTAATACTGCTACTACTACTACTACTACTACTACCTCTAATATTACTTTTGCTGTTGTTGCTGCTACTGCAACTCATACTGCTACTACTACTAATGATACTACTATTAATACTCCTAATACTTGTCCTACTCCAACTACTACTACTCCTTCTACTACTATTACTGCTACTAATGCTACTACTACTCCTACGACTAGTACTACTTCTCCTACTGCTTCTACTACTACTACTACTACTATGACTATTACTATTACTGCTATAATTACAACAAATTCTCCCACTACAACTACTAATATTGCTACTACTACAACTACCACTACTCTACTACTTCTATTACCACCACAACTAATACTACTGCTGCTGCTGCGGCTACTGCTACTATTACTGCAACCACGACTACACCTACTACTCCTACTACTACCACTATCGCTACTACTACTACTACTGCTAATCCTCTGACTACTACTACTATTACTACTGCTTCTACAACATCTGCTACAACTACTACTATTGCTATTGCTAGTACTACTACCATTACTACTACTACTACTACTACTACTACTACTACTACTACTACTACTACTACTACTGCAACTACTTCTCCTACTACTCTAAAAACTACTACTACTACTAGTATTACAACTGCTACTACTACTATGACTACAACAACAACAACAACAACTACTACTACTACTACTATTAATACTAATGCTACTACTACTACTACTACAACTGCTACCACTACTACCATACCTACTACTATTACTCCTACTAAAACAACAACAACAATAACAACAACTACTACTACTCCTCCTACTATTGCTACAACTTCTACTACTTCTATAACAACAACTACTAGAACAACAACAACTACTCCTATTACTACTACTACTACAGCTCCTGCCACTACTACTACTACTAGTAGTGCTACTACTATTGCTACCACTGCTACGACTGCTACTACTACTACTGCTCCTCCTCCTCCTCCTCCTACTACTACTGCCACTGCTACTGCTGCTACTTCTCCTACTACTAGCACTAGTACTACCACTACTACTTCTACTACTGCTCTTGCTACTACTTCTATCTTTGTTACTTCTGCTACTAACACAAATACATCTACTACTACTTCTACTCCTACTCCTAAAACTACTACTTCTACTTCTACAACTAATACTACTACAACTACTACCACTACTATTACTAATACAACTGCTCCTACTGCCGCCACTATTACAACTACTACTGCCACTACCATTGCTACCACTCCTAGTACTATCACAAGTACTGCTATTGCAACTACTACAACTACTTCTCCTACTACAACAACAACTACTGCTACTACAACTACTACTACTACTACTCTTACTACTAGTGTAACTACAATTGCTACAACTGCTACTACTATTGCTACTACTACTACTACTACTGCGGCTACGACAAGTACTACAAATAGTACTACACCAACTGCTGCCGTGACTATTACTACTACTCCTACAACTACTACTACAAGAACTGCAACTACTATTACTGCTACTTCTGCTCCTACTACAACTACTACTACTACAACAAGAGCAACTACTGCCGCAATAAGAACTACTACTACTATTGCTACCACTGCTACTACTACTACTCCTATTCCTACTACTACTACTTCTCCACCTACTACTACTACCACTACTACTGCTACTACAAGTAAAACTACAGCTACTGCTACTGCTACTACCACTACAACTGCTACTGCTACTGCTGTGGCTCTTACTACTAGTACTACTACTACTCCTATTACATCCACTACTATTGCAGCCACTACTACTACTAGTGCATCCACTACTTCGCCTACTACTGCTACTGCTGCTACTGCCACTTCTAGTGCTACTGCTGCTACTACTACTACTACTGTTCCTACTCCTACTACTACTGCTACTACTACTACTCTCTCCAACTACTACTACAATAGCATCTACGACTCCAATCGCAACTCATACTACTACAACAACAACAACAACAACTACTACTACTAGTACTATTACTACTACTACTACTACAACAACAACTACAGTTGCTGCTACTAATACTATTACTATTATTGCTTCTAATGCTACCATTGCTGCTACTGCTACAACAACTACTACTACAACAATAACAAGTACTACTACTATTTCTCCAACTACTACTACAAGTTCTGCTACTACTTCTGCCAATACTACTGTGACTACTACTGCTATTTCTACTACTATTGTGACTACTACTATTGCAACTACTACTACTACTACTATTGTGACTGCTGGTGCTACTACATATGTTGTAACTACTACTATTACTACTACTACTGCTGCTACTCCAAGTACTGCGACTACTACTACATATGCTACTACTACTACTACTACTACAAATACTACCACTACTCCAACTAATGGTATTACCATTACTTCTCCCACTACTACTACTACTTCTACTACTACTCCTGCTACTTCTACTGCTACTACTTTTGCAACTAATACTACTACAACTACTACCACTACTATTATTGCTACTATTGCTACTGCTGCCACTACAAATTCTACTACTACTGCTATTGCTATTGCTACCACTGCTACAACTACTACTACCACTGCAACTGCTACCACCACTTCACCTACTACTAATACTACTACTCCTGGTACTACTACTGCTACAACAACTACTACTTCTGCTACTACTACTACTCTTACGACTATTCTCACTACTAGTACGACTAATACTGCTACTACTACTGCTACTACTATTATTATTGTCGCTACTACTACTACAGTGACTATTACGACTACTACAACTAGTACGACACCTACTGCTGCTACAACTACTACTACTACAACTACTACTACTACTGCGACTCCTATAACTACAACTACTGCTACTAAAGCTAGTACTACTACTACTACTACCACCACCACCACCACTTCTCCAACTTCCACTTCTAGTACTAGTACTTCCACTACTTGGCCTACAACTACTATAGCTGCTGCTGCTACTACTACTACTACGACTACTGCTGCTGCTACTACTACTACAACAATAATTACTACTATTACGACAACAACAACTACTGCTGCTACAACTATTGTTGCCGCCACTACTACTTCTACTACTATTGCAGCCATTGCTTCTACTTCTACTACTACAACTGCTACTACTACAACTACTATATCTCCAACTACTACAACTGCTGCTACAACTATTGTTGCTGCCGCTACTACTTCTACTACTATTGTAGCCATTGCTTCTACTTCTACTACTACAACTGCTACTACTACAACTACTACATCTCCAACTACTACAACTGCTGCTACTACTACTACTTCCCCTATGGCTGCTACTACTACTGCCACTACTGCTCTTACTGCTAATACTATTGTTGCTACTACAACTACTATATCTCCAACTAATACTACTACTACTGCAACTATTACTTCCCCTGCGGCTGCTACTACTACTGCTACTACTGCTTTTACTGCTAATACTACTACTAATGAGACTACCACTACCACTATTACTGCAGCTACTTTGGCTATTGCGACTACTACTACTACCACAACTACTACTTCTGCTGCTACTACTGCTACAACTAGTAGTAGTACTACTCCTGCTGGTTCCTGCTGCTACTACTGCTAATACTACTACTACTGCGCGTACTACTACTACTACTACTACTACTACTACTACTACTACTACTACTACTAATACTACTACTACTACTACTTCTTCTACCACTACTACCATTGCTACTACTATCACCGCTGCTCCAACTACTGTGACTATGACTACTACTACAACTACTACTACTGCTCCAACTACTGCTACAACTTCCACTACTAGTACAACAACTTCCACTACTAGTACAACAACAACTACTACTACAACAACAACTACTCCTATTACAGCTACTACTACAACTCCTGCCACTACTACAACTACTACGACTTCTACTATTATTGCTACCACTACTGCTGCTACTTCTACTACTACTACTACTACCACTACTACTACTATTACTACTACTGGTACTTCTACTACGTCTACTGGTACTGCTACTCGTTCTACCACTACTACTATTGCTGCTACAACTACTACCAGTACTACTGGTACCCCTACTATTGCTACTACTACTACTACTACTTCTCCCACTAGTAGTACTACTAGTACTACTGCTACTTTGACCACAACTACTATGACCACTACTTTTACTACTACTTCTACAACTCTTGGTAGTACTACTACTACTGCTTTTGCAACTAATACTACTATAACTACTACAACTACTATTACTAATACTACTGCTCCTACATCCACCACGACTGCTACCACCACTGCCACTACAATTGCTACCACTTCTACTGCTACCACTAGTACTACAATTGCAACTAATACTACGACTGCCACTGCTATGACTACTTCTCCTCCTCCTCCTCCTCCTCCTCCTACTACTACTACTACTGCCATTACTATCCCTATAGCTGCTACTGTTACTGCTACTACTACTAATACTGCTACTTCTCTTACTACTAGTACAACTACTAATGTGACTACTACTACTACTAGTACTACAACAACAACAACAACTACTACTACTACAACAACAACAACAACTACTACTACTACTTCTACTGCTACTGCAACTACTACTACAACAACAAGTACAACTGCTGCTATTACTGCTGCTGCTGCTACTACTACTACTACTACTACTGCTGCTGCTGCTGCTGCTGCTGCTGTTACTACTATTGCAATCGCTGCTACTACTACTAGTCATACTGCTACTACTACTCCTACTCCTACCCTATTAGTACTACTACTACTACACCTACTCCTACTACTGCTACTACTACTATCACTACTTCTCCTACTATTACTACTACCACTACTGGTAATATTGCTACCACTTCTGCGGCTACTAATGCAACTGCTACTGCTCTTACTACTAGTGCCACTACAATTACCACTACTGCTACCACTTCTCCTACTACCATTACTAGTACTAGTACTTCCACTACTTTGCCTACTATTACTACCGCTGCAACTAATACTACTATTACTACTACAACTATTTACTGCTACTACTATGGCAACTAAAACTTCTATTACAACCACTACTGCTACTGCTGCTAGTACTATTGCTAATACAATTGCTGCCATTGCTAGTACTTCTACTACTACAGCTACTACTATTGTCGCCATTGCTGCTATTTCTACTACTACAACTACAATAACAACAACTGCTGCTGCTGCTACTACCACTGCTGCTACTACAATTGCTGCTAGTACTACCACTGCTACTACAGCTATTACTGCTAGCACGACTACTACTCTGACTACCACTACTACTACATCTACATCTACTACTTCTGCTACCGTGACTATAACTACTACCACTACTACTACATCTATTGCTACTACTACTACAACTACTACTACTACTGCTGCTGCTGCTACTACTAATGCAACTATTAATAATACTACTACCACTGCGACTACAACTACTACCACTACTACTACTACAACTAGTACTACTACTACTACTAATGTTACTACTACTACTACTACTGCGACCACTACAACCATTGCTACTACTATTATTGCCACTGCAACTGCAGCTACTACGATGACTACTACTACTGCTGCTGCTGCTGCTGCTACATTTTCTACTACTACTACTACTACTACTACTACTACTACAACAACAACAACTGCTACTACAAGAACAAGTGCTACTGCTGCTACTTCTGCAACTACTACAGCTACTAATGTAGCTACTGCTGCTTCTTCTACTACTACTGCTACTACCTATACCACTAGTATTACTACAATTGCTACTATAGCTACTACAACTACCACAACTGCTACTGCTCCTACTAATGTGGCTACTAATAGTACAACTCCTACTACAGTGGCAACTAATACTACCACTACTACTCCCACCAATACTACTACAGTTGTTGTTGTTGTTGTTGTCGCTGCTACTACTACTACTACTACTAATGTTATTGTTGTTGTTGCTACCACTTTGACTACTACTATGACTTCTCCAACTACAATTACTACAGCTACTGCTTTTCCCGCTACGACTACTATTGCTACTACTACTACTACTACTACTTCTCCTACTGTTGACACAATTACTACTACTACTGCTCCTACTACTATTACAATTAATGAAGCTACAAATACTTCTTCAACTACTACTACTTCTACAACAACTTTCACAACTACTGCTCCTACTAGTACTACTACTATAACAACTACTATTGATACTACTACTGCTACTACTACTTCTCGTTAAATAACAACTACTACTACTTCTCCTACGACTACTACTGCTACAACTACTACTGCTACTACTACTACTACTACAACTACTACTACTTCTACTACAGCTACTGCTGCTGCTGCTACTTCTACTACTTCTACAACTACAGCTACTACTACTATTGATACTACTACTACTACTGCTACTACTGCTACTACTACTACTACGACTACTCCAACTCAAAATGCCACTACTACCACTATTACTACTAGAACTACTAATACTATTACTAAAACTACTCCTAATACCACTACTACTACTACAACAAGCACTATTGCTAATACTACTACTCCTTATACAACTACAGCTACTACTACTACTACTACTACAACTATTGCTACTGGTATTGCTGCAACAGCCGCAATAGCTACTACTACTACTGCAGCTACTACAAGAACTACTGGTATTACTGCGGCTACTACTACTACTACTACTACTACTAATATTGCTACAACTACTACTTCTACTACTACTACTACCACCACCACCACCACTATTACTACTACTACTACGTCTTCTCCTCCTATTGGTACTTTTGCTGCTGCTACATCAACAACTTCTAATATTATTGCTACTATTACTACACTTGCTCCAACGACTACTGCTACTACTACTACTACAGTTACTACTACTGCTACTATTTCCTCTTCTTCTACTACTACGACTACTATTTCTACTAATACTTCTACTTCTGCTACTACTGTGACAACTACGACTTCTACATCTACTACTGCTACTACTACTACAACTACTAATGCTATCACTACTACAATGACAACAACAACAACAACAACAACAACTACTACTACTACTACTACTACTACTACTACTACTACTACTACTACTACTACTACTACTACTACGTCAACTTCTACTGATATTGCTACTACTACTACTTCTACTACTACAACTAAGACTGCTACTACTACTACTTTTACTACTATTACTACAACTACTGCTACGGCTAATACTACTACAACTACTACTACTACTTATACTATTACTTCTGTTGCTGTTGTTGTTGCTGTTACTGATACTACTAAGACTACAAATACTACAACTATTAATACTCCAAATACATCTCCTACTGCAATAACTACTACTATTACTACTAATAATGCTACTACTACTCCTACATCTTCTACAACTACTCCTACTAATACGACTATTACTACTACTATTACTACAATTACTACAAATTCTCCTACTACAACTACTAATAATGCTACTACGACTACTCCTATTACTACTCTACTGCTTCTACTACCACTACAACTAATACTGCTGCTATTACTACTACTGCCACTACTGCTGCAACCACTACTATGACTACTACTCCTCCTCCTCCTCTCCTACTACTACTACTACAACTTCTGCTATGACAACTGCTACTATGACGACTTCTGCTACTTCTGCTACTACTACACCGGCTCCTACACCTAATACTACTACTACTTCTACTATTACTACTACTTCTACAACAACTACTACTACTGCTACTACTACTCCTCCTCCTACTACTGGTACTACTACTATTAATACTAATACTACTACTCCTACTCCAAATACTACTATTGGTACAACTACTCCTCCTCCGCCTCCTACTACTACTACTACAACAACAACAACAACTACTACTACTCCTAATACTATGGCTATTTCAACCAGTCCTACTACTCCTACTACTACTACCGACTACTACTACTACTACAACAACAACTACTACTACTACTACTCCTAATACTAGGGCTGTTTCAAACCAGTCCTACTACTCCTACTACTACTACCACTACTACTACTTCTACTACTACTACTATACACTACTACTACTAACTACTACTACTACTACTACTACTACTACTACATACTACTACTTTCTAACTTCTTTCTTCTTCTATCTTCTTCTTCTTCTCTCTTCTTCTCTTACTACCGACTACTACTACTACTTATCTACTACTACTACTACTCTTCTTCTTCTTCTTCTACTACTACTACTACTACTACTCCTCCTCTTGCTATTACTACTACTCCCGCTACTACTACTCCTCTTGCTATTACTACTACTCCCGCTACTTCTACTCCTATTCCTACTATGACTCCTACTCCAAATCCTACAGCTACTACAACTCCTCCTACTACTACTACCCCTACTCCAACTACAACTACTCCTGTTACTACTACTATTCCAACCCCTCCTACAGCTGCGGCTAATAGTACTATTAGTACTACAACTACTGCTGCTCCTACTATTACCACTACTACTACTATAACTACTCCTACTACTACTCCTACAACTACTACTACTCCTACTACTAGTGCTACTACTACCGCGACTTCTGCTACTACAACTAATACTACTACCACTCCTACTACTACTACTACTACTACTATTACTTGTACTACTAGTACAATTGCTGCTACTCCTCCTCCTCCTACTACTGGTACAACTACTACTAATACTAACTGTACTACTACTACTCCTCCTACTCCAACACCTACAGCCACTACTACTCCTACTACTACAACTACTACTACCGCCACTATTCCAATGCCTAGTCCTACTATTGCAACTACTACAATTACTACTACTCCAACTCACATTCCTACTCCAACCACCACTCCTAATACTACTACTACTACTACACATACTTCAACTACTACTGCTACTACCACTATTACTACTCAGCTACTACTGCCACTACCAATACTCCAGCTAGTACTAATCCTACTACAACTCCAACTCTAACCCCTACTACTACTGCTGCTATGTTGTTGCTACTAATATGGCTACTACTATAACTACTACTAGTTCTAATGCAACTGTTACTACTACTGCTACTACTACCACTATTACAACTGCTACCGCTACTACTATTACTGCGACAGCTGCTATTACTGCTACTACCACTAATAAAACTACTCCTATTACTTCTCCTACTGCTATTACAATTGCAACTACTACTACTGCTATTACTACAACAACTACTACTACTACTATAACTGTGACTCCTACTACTTCTCATACTTCTACTACTACCATTACTACTACTACTACTACTAGTTCTACTACTTTCGCTTCTACGACAACTCCTTTTGCTACTGCTGCTACTCTTGCTACTACTACTGTTACCACTACTGTTGCTACTGCTGCAACTAGTACTATGACAACTACAACTACTGCTGCTGCTACTACTACTACTACTACTATGCCTACTACTGCTCCTACTAGAACTACTACTACTGTTGTTGTTGTTGCTGGTATTGCTACTATTTCTCCTACTACGACTACTAATGCTATTGCTACTACAGCTATTCCTACTACTACTTCTACTAATGCTTTTATTGCAACAATAACAACTACTATAACTACTGCTACAACTACCGCTACTAATAATACTACCACTATAACCACTACGGCAACTACTATGACTTTTACTACTACTACTACTACTACTACTACAACTTCCACTTCTCTAATAATAATAACTACTTATACTTCTCCAACAACTACTACTACTTCTACTACTACAATTGGTACAAATACTGCTACTGACACTACTACTGCCACTACTACTACTGCTACTATTGCAATTAATGCTACTACTATGACTACTACAACTACTACTGCTACTACAATGTATATTACTACGGCTACCACTACTACTGCTACTCCTAATACAACTACTACTGCTACTACTACTACTATTACTACTACTACTCTGATTACTTCTACTATTACAACTACTTCTATTCCAAATACTTCAACTACTACAATCGCAACTACTGTTGCTACTACTACAACAACTACTACTGCTGCAACTGCCACGACTACTACCACTACTGCTACTACCACCACAGCAACTACAGCTACTACTGATATTACTACTTTTGCTCCAACTACAACTACTACTAGTAATACAACTAATTCTGCTTCTCCAACTACTACTACTTCTGCTACAGCTACTAATACTATCACAACAAAAACCACTACTGCTACAACAACTACTGCTACTACTACTACTACTATTACTCGGATGCTGCAACTGCTACGATTATTACTATTACTACTACTATACTACTATTACTGTTTGTTGTTGCTGCTACTTATACTATTGCTAAAACAATTGCTACCACTATTACTAGTACTACTACTGTTGCTACTACTACTACTACTACTCCTAAAAATACTATTACTACTATTTCTACTACAACTACTACTCCTCCTACGCCTATTACTACTGCTACTACTTAGGCTACTACTACTTTCGCTACTCCCACTAATACTATAGTTTCAACTACTACTACTGCTACAACTCTTATTGCAACTACTACTACTATTACTACTACTACAACAACTACTACTACTTCTACTGCTATTTCTAATACTATTGTTGCTACTGCTACTGCTGCTAAGAATGCCACTATTGCTACTACTACCACTGCAACTACTATTGCTACTACTATGACTACAACTACAACTACTACAACAGCTACTACTACAATTACTACGGCTCCTGCTATTACTACTGCTGCTACTATTGCTAGAACTACTACTACTTCTAAACTACTAGTACAACAACTACTACTAGCAGTACTACTATAATAACTACTACTATTACTACTACTAATAAAACTACGACTACTACTACAACAACAACAACAACAACAACAACTACTACTACTACAACTACTACGACTACTACTACTATTGCTACTACTATTGCTACAACTATTAGTTCTACTACTCCTATTACTACTAGTACTACTGCTGCTAGTACTAATACTACTACTACTACTACAACTACTGCTCCAACTGCTACGATTACAACTATTATTAGTACTACTTCTACTTATGCTATTTCTGCTACTACGATTACTACTACTGCTGCTACGGCTACCACTACAACTAATCCTACTACTACTACTACTACTACAACAACAACAACAACAACTACTACTACTACTACTACGACTACTACGACTGCTTCTACTACTACTATTGCTACTACTACTGCTACAACTATTACTTCTACTGCTCCTATTACTACTACTACTACTACTGTTTCTTCTACTAATACTACTACTACTACTACAACTACTGCTCCTACTGCTACTATTACGACTACTACTACACCTATTACTAATACTACTATTGGAACTACTAATACTGCTTCTACTACTGGTACAACCACTATGGCTACACTGCTTCTTCTCTAACTGCTAATACAACTCCTACTACTAATACTTCTCCCGTTACTATTACTACTGCTACTACTTCTATTTCTACTACTACTTCTACACCTATAATTACTCCTGCTACCACTATCACTGCTACTACTAGTAATAGCACTGCAACTATTACTACCACTGCTACTCCTACTACTACTACTATGACTGCTACTACTGCTACTACTACTATAGCTACTATGGCTACTACTGCTACCACTGCTACCACAGCTACTGCTATAATTACAGGAATTACTACTAGCAATACTACTACCAATACCACTGCTGCAACTAGTTCTACTACAACTTCTCATCCTACTTCTTGTAGTACAACAACTGCTACTACTATAACTGCCACTACTGCAACTACTAGTGCTGCTACTCCTGTTACCACAACAACTACTACTACTACCACTACGGTTGCTACTATTACTGCTCCTACTACTCCCGCTACTACTATTACCACTCCAACTACTACTACTATTACAACCACTACTGTCACTATGGATACTCTTACTACTTATACTTCTACTATTGCTACTATCGCCCCTACTATTACTACCACTCCTACTTCTACTAGTTCTACAACTACTTCTACTGCATCTACTACTACAACTACTACCACTCCTACTGCTGCTTCTACTACAACCACAAATACTGCGCCTATTAGTGTTGCCAATACTACTTCTGCTACTACTATTGATACTACTACTACGATTGGTATGACTACTACTACTACAACTACTATGACTTATGCTACAATAATAACTACTACTATTACTATTTCTATTACTACTGCTACTACTGCAACTACTACTAATAAAACTACTACTACTATTACTGTTACTAGTACTACTACTACTACGACTGCTATTGCTATTACTACTGCGACTACTATTTCTACTACTACTACTACTACTACAACTTCTCCTATTACTACTACTTCTACTTCAACTACTACTATTTCTCCTGCTACTGCTACTGCTACTACTACTACTGTTGTTGCTACTACTACTACCACGACTTATGCTACTACTAATGCTACTATAGCTACCACTAGTACTGATGCTAGTACGACTGCTGCTACTAATACTACCACTACTAACACTTCTACAGCGACTACTACTATTAGTAATAATACTACCACCATTTCTCCTACTACTACTACTTCTGCGACTACTATAGCTACTACTATTGCTACTAATACTATGACTACTACCGCATCTCATATTACGGCTACTACTACTACTACTTCTACTACTACAACTACTGCTGCAACTACTACTACTACTACAAATACTACTACTGCTACCACTGCTACAACTACTGCTCCTAGTTCAACTACTACTGCTAATACTACTACCACTATTGCTACTACTACTACTACTACTACTACTACGACTATAACTATTACTACTGCCACTACTACTACTGCTACTATTGCTACTGCTTCTACTACTACTGCTACTACCACTCTTGATGCTTCTTCTACTACTACTTCTAATACTACCCCTATTAGTGTTGCTATTACTACTTCTGCTACAACTACTAATACTACTACTACAACTGCTACTACTTCTACTACAACTGTTATGACTACTACCACTACTACTACTAGGACAACTACTACAATAGTGACTACTACTACTACTACTTTTGCTACTACTGCTACCACAACTACTACTACTAATACAACTACTTCTGCAATTACTATTAATAGTACAACAACTACTACGACTACTACATCCACTACTTCTACTACTATAACTATTGCAACTGCTACTATTGATACTACCACTGCTATTGCTACTATTTATGCTACTACGATTGCTTCTCCAACAATAATTGCTAATCCAACTACTACTGCTACTCATACTAAAACTACTACTACTACTACTACATCTAGTGCTACTTGTATTACTACTACTACTATTACTATTGCACCTACTATAACTCCTACTACTACCACCACTACTTCTACTTCTACTACTACTCCTACTACAGCCACTACTGTAGCTGAAGCTGCTACTGCTACTACTACTACTGCTACCATTGTCGTAACTTCTAATAATACAACTAATACTACTGGTACTACTACTACTACTACTACTGCAACTATTACTGCTGCTAGTACTACTTGCCCCACTCCTACTACAACTTGTATTACTACGAGCGCTACTACTAATGCTACTAGAACTACAACCACTACGACTACTATGGCAACTACTACTACGGCTACCACTGCTACTTCTACTACAACTACTACCACTACTACTACTATCAAAACTAATGCTATTACTATTTCTACTTCTAATACGACTTTCTATCCTACAATCACTACTACTACCACTTCTAGTATTTCTCCTACTATGACTGCTACTATTACTGCTACTACTATGACTCATGTTGTTGCTACTTCTACAACTAGTACTACTACTACTACTACAACTACCGCTACTACTGGTGCTACTACTACACCCACTTCCACTACTACTACTGCTACTGCAATTACTGCTACTCTTGCTACTACTGTTGCGGGTACTACTACTCCTACAATAATTACTACTGCAACTATTGTTTCTTCTACTACTACTGCTACTTTTAGTACAACTATTACTACTACTACTGCGGCTACTACTACCAGTGCTACTACAACAACTAGTTCTACTACTACTACGACTACTACAACTATTGCAAATACTACTACTACTATTGCTACTGCTACTACTGCTATTGCTACTACTACTACAACTACTACTACTACTACCCCAACTACTAAAACTACTACTACTACAACTATTACTCCTACAGCTGCTGCTACTACTTCTACTACTACTAATATTGCCACTGCTACTACTCCTACTACTTTAGCTACTACTGCAACTACTACTACTACTAATACTACTACTACTACTACTGAGACTACTGCTACTACTACTGCCACTACTACAACAACAACTACTACAACTACTCCTACATGTACTACTATTTCTGCTACTCCTACCATTACCACTAATACAACTACTACTACTATAACAACTGCAGCAGCGGCTACTATTGCTACTACTATTGCAACTTGTCCAACTACGACGACCACTACTACTATTATTTCTACAGCTACAACTACTACTTCTACTACTACCACTACTACTACTGCCACTACAATAATTGCTATTACTTCTGCTAGCGCTGCTATGGCTACCAAAACTATTACTACTAGTGCGGCTATTACCACTACAACTACTACTGCTACTACTACTACCACTACTGCTCCTGCTACTACAACTACTACAATTACTACTACTGCAAATACTTCTACTACTACTACTACTATCACTAATACTACATCTACAAGAACTATTACAATAATGACTACTACTACTATTACTTTTGTTGTTGCTGCTGTTACAAATACTACTACCGTTACTACTAGTGCGACTACTATGACTACTGCTACTACTACTACTACTTCTACTCCTACAACTACTACTATTGCTACTGTTGTACAATAGCTACTACTACTACTACTACTACAACTAGTACTACTACCACTACTACTGTTGCTACTACTACTACCACTACTACTTATCCTAATACTACTGCTACTACTGTTGATGTTGTAACTACTACTACTACTACTACTACTACTAATACTTCAACTACAGCTACTGCTGCTTCTACAGTTGTTGCTACTATTAAGACTACAACGGCAACTCCTAATACTACTAATGTTGCTAGTGCTACTACTGCTACTACAACTACTTCTCGTATTACTATTGCCACAGCTACTACTACTGCTCCTACTGCTACTGCTACCCCAACTAATACTACTATCACTACTTCTACTACTGCTACTACTAGTATTACTACTACTACAACAACTAGTATTACTACTACTTGTCATTTTATTAATACTTCTACCACTGCTATTGCTGCTGCTACTACTACTACAACTGCAACTACTACTTCTTCTTCTACTACAGCTACCACTTCTTCAATTGCCGCTACAACTACCACTGCTACAACTACTCCCTCTACTACTACTGCTACTATTGCTACCACCACTACTATTACTACTACTATTACTACCGCCACAATAATAATAACTACTACTATTGCTGCTGCTACTGCCACTACAACTACCACTAATTTGACTGCCAATGAAATTACTACTACTTCTACTACTACTGCTAAAATTGCTACTGTTGCTACAACCACAACTACTATAACTATAACTACTATTACTACTGTTCCTACGGTTACTACTAGTGCTATAGCTACTGCTACTAGTGCTTCTACTACTACTAGTACTACTACTGCTGCTACTGTAGCTACTAATACTAGAATTACTACTACAACTTCCACTACTTCTCCTATGACTACTAATTGTCCTACTACTATTAATACTACTGCTACTACCTGTGCTACGACAAGTATTGCTACCAAGACAATTTGTACTACTGCTACTACTACTAATACCACTACTTCTTTTCTATAACTATTACTACTACTAATACTACTACTACTACAACTACTACTACTATGACAGAAACAACTTGTACTTTTGCTACTGCTGCTACTACTGCTATAACTACTACCGCTATTATGATTTCTACTTCTGCTACTAATGCAACTACTACTACTAGTATAACTACTACTACTGCTACTGTTGCTACAACTACCGCTACTACTGCTACAACTGCGACCACTACTACTATTTTTGCCACTAACGCTACTAATACAACTACTGCTATAAGTAATGCTACTACTACTACTTCTCCAACTCATACTACTACTACTAATTCTACGGGCACAACTACTATTACTACTGCTAATACTATTGGTACTATTACAACAAATACTACTACAATGACTATTGCTTCTACTACTGTTGTTGCAACAACAACTACTACTACTACCCCTACTTCTACTACAACAACTACTACTACTTCTATTACTACTACTACTACTATTGCAACAACTGCTACTGCAACTACTACTACTACTAGAACTACTACTACTACTACTACTATTGCTACAACTACTGCAACTACTACTAATACTGCTAGTACAACTGCTATTAGTACTTATACTACCACTACTACTGCTTTCGCTACTATGACTGCTACTTTTTCTACTGCTACCACTACTAGTACTACTGCAACTACTACTGTTACTACTGCAACTACTACACCTACAACTACTGCTGCAACCAGTGCTAGTACTACTACTACTACTACTACAACTACTACGACTAGTGCTACTACTACTCTAGCTGCTACTACTACTACTACCACCACCCCTACTTTAGCTACTACTACTGCTTCTGCTTCTACAGCTACTACTACCACTATTACAACTTTTGCACAGTTGCTACTGCTACTAGTAATACAATAACTGCTACTACTAGTACTACCACTAATCCAGCTACTACTACTACTACAACAACTATTACTACTGCTACTTCTGTTACTACTACTACTGCTACTATGGCTACTACTACAACCACTACTACTACTATTGCTACAACAACAACTACAACTGCTACTACTACAATAACTACTACTGCTACTAATACTACTTCTACTACTACGACTACTAGTACTACTGCAACTGCTACTGCTACTACTTGTGTAGCTAATACTGCTACTCCTACTACTACTACTACTGCTACTACAACTTCTACTCCAACTTCTACTACAACTATTGCTACTACTGCTACTAATGCTATTGCTAATGCTACTGCAGCAACAACTACTGCAGCTACTGCTACTACTACTGCTATAACTAATGTCGTTGCTACTACTACTACCATTACTACAACCACCACTACAACTACTACTATAGCGACCAATACTACTACTACTTCTTCTGCTATTGTTGTTGCTGTTGTTGCTCCTTGCGCTAGTACTACACTACTTCTCCTACTACTGTTATTGCTTCTTCTGCTCCTTTTGCTACTACTAATAGTACTTTTGCTCCTACTATTTCTACTACTACTACTACATGTACTTCTACTACCACTACAACTGCTGCTGGTACTACTACTACAATAAGTACTATTGCTACTATTACAAATTCCCCTACTAATACCACTGCTAGTACTACTACCATTATGACTACTACTGCTACAATAACTACAACAATAACAACAACAACTACTACTACTACTACTACTACTACTCCTGCTCATATTACTACTACTAGTGCTACTATTACTATCACTAATACTACTAAAACAACTACTACTACTTCTACCCCTACTACTACTAATATGACTACTATTGCTACAAATTCTACTAATACTACTTCTACAACTACTGATTCAACTACTATGACTTCTACTACTGCTACTACAATAACAACTACTACTACTATGACTGCTAATAATAGTACTAGTGCTAGTACTACTAATGCAACTGCTGCTGCTGCTGCTGCTGCTACTACTACTACTACTACTATACCACCACCACCATCACCACTACTACTACTACTACTAATACTACTCCTGCTACTACTGCTATTGCTACTACTACTATGACTACTACTATGACTACTACTACTCCTCCACCTCCCCCTCCTCCTGCTACTACTACTGTTAATACTACTACTCTGACTACTACTACTACTAACTCCCAAAGCTACTCCTACAACTATTTTCGCTACTAGTATTACCACTACTACTACTATTTGGATTACGGCTACTACTATGAATAATTCTGCTACTACTGCTACTTTTGCTACTTCTACTACAGCTACTACTACTACTACTAGTAGTAGTATTACTTTAAGCAGTAGTCATAGATGTACTAGTAGCAGCAATAGTAGTGGTAGTAGTTATAATAATAGTAATAGTGGTAATAACGGCAGCAGTAATAGTAGTAGTAGTAGTAGAAGTGTTAGGACTTATTGTAGTAGTACGAGTAGTAGTAGCAGTAAGAATAATATTAGTTGCAATAGTAGAAGTAGTAGTAGTAGTCATAGTAGTAATAGTAGTTGGAGTAGTAGGACTAGTAGTAGTAGTAGCAGCCAAAGTAGTGACAACAATAATAGTAGTAGTAGTAGTAGTAGTAGTAGTAGCCATAGGAGTCATAGTTGTAGTTGTAGTACTAGTACTAGTATTAGTAGTCATAGAAGTAGTAGTAGTAGTAAAAGCAATAGTAGTAGTAGTAGTAGTAGAAGTACTAGTAGTAGATGTAGTAGTTGTAGTAGTAGTTGGAGTAGGTGTAGTAGTAATAATAATAGGAGTAGTAGTAGGAGCATTAGTCGTAGTGGTAGTTGAAGTAGTAGTTGTTGGGTAGGGTAGTAGTAGTTGGAGTAGTTGTAGCAATGGGAGTTTGACTAGGAGTAGTAGTAGCCATGGTAGTTGTAGTAGTAAGAGTAGGAGTAGTAATAGTAGTAGTAGTAGAAGGACTCTTAGTAGTTGCGATAGTTGAAGTAGTAGTAGTAGTTGTTGTTGTGGAGGTAGTAGTGGTAGTAGTAGAAGCAGTAGTAGAAGTAGTAGTAGTAGCAGGAGCAATAGTAGTGATTGTGGTAGTAGTGGTTATAGTGGTTCTAATAGGAGTAGTAGTGGTAGTAGCAGGAGTAGTAGATATATGAGTAGTAGAAGTGGTAGAAGTTGCAAAAGTAATAGTAACAGTAGTAGTAGGTGTAGTAGTTGTTGCTGTAGTAGTTGTAATATTAGTAGGAGTAGCAATAGTTATAAGATTAGTATTAGTAGTTATAGTAGTAATAGTAGTACTATTAGTAATAGCTAATGTAATAGTAGTAGTAGTAGTTGTTGTTGTTGTTGTTGTAGTAGTAGTAGTAGTAGTAGTAGTCGTAGCAGCAGTAGTGGTAAAATTAGTATTAGTAGTTGTAATAGTTATCATAGTGGTATTAGTAGCAGCAACACAATAGTAGTAGCCATTGTAGTTGTATTAGGAGCAACAACAACAGTCGTAGTAGTTGTTGTGGTAGGTCTTATAGTAGTAATAGTGGTAATATTAGTACTAGTAGTTGTTGATGTAGTAGTCGTTGCAGTAGTAGTAGTAGTTGTTGTTGTTGTTGTAGTAGTAGCATTAGTAGTTGTAGCAATAGTAGTAAAATTAGTATTAGCAGTTGCAATAGTAGTAGTAGTAGTATAAGTTCGAGTAGGCATAGTAGTAGTTATAATAGTAGTAGCACTCGTAGGAGTAGGACTAGGAATAGTAGTAGTCAAAGTAGTAGTAGAAGTAGTTCTCATTGTAGTAGTAATTGGAGGAGTGGTAGTAGCAGAAGCAGTAATAATAGCAGTCGTTGTAGTAGTAGTAGTAGAAGAAGTTGTGGTAGTAGAAGCAGCAACAATAGTAGTAGTAGCAGTAGCTGCTTTAGTAGTAGTAGTAGTAGTAGTAGTAGTAGTAGTAGTAGTAGTAGTAGTAGTATTAGTAGGAGTAGGAGTAGGAGTAGGAGTAGTAGTAGTTGCAGTAGTAGTAGTACTAGTAGTAGTAGTTGTTGTCATAGTAGAAGTAGTAGTAGGAGTAGGACTAGGAATAGTAGTAGTCATAGTAATAGTTGTAGTAGTAGTAGTAATAGTTGTTGTTGTTGTTGTTGTTGTTGTTGTTGTTGTTGTTGTTGTTGCGTTTGTAGCAGCAGCTATAGTAGTCATAGCAATAGTAGCACTAGCAGCTGTAGTAGCAGAAGTAGTCATAGTAGCAGTAAACTTTATACAAGCAGTAGTAGAAATAGTAGATGTACTAGTAAAACTAGTAGAAGTAGTAGTCGTAGTAGCAATAGTAGCATTAGTAGTTGTTGCAGTAGTAGTAGTCACAATAGTAGTAGCAGTAGCAGTAGTGGTAGTAGTTGTTGTTGTAACAATAGTAGTATTAGTAATAGTAATAGTAGATAAAGTAGCAACAATAGCAGCAAAGACATTCGTAGCAGTAGAAGTAGTAGTAGTAGTAATCATTGTTGTAGTAATAGTAGTAGTATAAGAAGTAGTTGTAGAAGAAGTGGTAGTAGTAGAACTAGTTGAAGAAGTGGTAGTATTAAAAGTAGTAGTAATATTAGTGTCAGCAGTCACTGTAGTTGAAGTAGTGCTAGTAGTAGTATCAATAGTAGGAGTAGTAGAAGTAGTACTAGTAATAGTTGAAGTTGCAGCCATAATAGTAGTAGCAGTAGAGGTAGCAGTATTAGTAGTAGGATGAGAGTTAGAGTAGTAATAGCAGTAGTAGTTGGAGTAGTAGTAGTTATAGGAGTAGTAGTAGTAGTAGTAGTATTAATAGTGGTAGTTGTAGTAGTATTAGGAGGAGGAGGAGAAGCTGTAGTAGTATTAGCAGTAGTGGCAACAACAGTAGTAGCAGTATTACTAGTAGTATTCGTAGTAGAAGTAGCAGTAGTAGTAGCAGTAGTACTAGTAGTAGGAGTATTAGCAGTAGTAGTAGCAATAAAAGTATTAGCAGTAGTAAAAGTAGTAGTAGTGGAATCTATAGTAATAGTGGCATTAGCAGTAGCACTAGTACTAATAGTAGTAGCAATATTAGCAGTATGAGAAGTATAATTAGTAGCTGTAGTAGTAGTTGTTGTTGTAGCAGAAGCAATATTAGTCACGGTAGTACAACCAGTAGCTACAGTAATAGCAATAGTAGTAGTTGTAGTAATAGTAATGGCAATAGTAGCAGTAGTGGAAGTAATTATAGTAATAGTTATTGTAGTAGAAGCAGAAGACGTCGTAGTAGCAGTAGTTGTAGCTGCAGCAGGAGTAACAGTAAGCCAAGTAGTAGTGTTGTAGTACTAGTAGTAGTAGGAGGAGAAGTTGTAGTACTAGTAGTAGTAATAGTAGTAGTAATAGGAGGAGGAGTAGTAGTAGCAGCAGGAGTAGTAGTAGCAGTAGTTGTAGTAGTGGGAGTAATAGTAGTAGAGGTAGTGGTACTGGCAGTAGCTGCAGTAGTACTAGTAGCAGTAGTAGTAGTGGAAGTAGTTGTTGAAGTAGTAGTAGCAGTCATTGCTGTAGTAGCAGTAGAAGTAGTAGTAGCACTAGTAGCAGTAGTCGTAGAACGAGTAGAAGAGTAGCAGTAGCAGCAGTAGCAGTAGTAATAGTAGTACTAGTGGCAACAATAGTAGCAGTAGTAGAAATAGCAGGGAAAGTATTTGAAGTAGCAAAAGTTGTAGTTGTAATAGTAGTAGTAGCAATAGTAGTAGTGGCATAGTAGTAGCAGCAGTAGTAGCAATAGTAGTAGTGGTAGCAGTAGTAGCAATAGTAGCCATTGTGGTAGTAGTAGTAGTAGTAGTAGTAGTAGCAGCAGTAGTTGTAGTAGTGATAGTCGTAGTAGTAGTCGTGGAAGTAGAAGTAGTCCTAGTAGTAGTAGTAGAAGTGGTAACATTAGTAGTTGTAGAAGCAAAAGTAGTAGCAATAGCTGCAACAATTGTAGTAGTAGTTGATGTAGTAGCGGCAACAACAACATTAGTTGTGTAGTAGTAGTAGTAGTAGTAGAAGCAGTAGTAGTAGCAGTAGTAGTAGTTGTGGTGGTAGTACTAAAAGGAGTAGTAGTGCCTGTAGCAGTAATAGTAGCGGAAGTTACAGTAATAGTAGAAGTTAAAGTAGTAGTTGTTGTTGTAGTAGTAGTGGTAGTCATTGTTGCAGTAGTAGTCATAGTAGTCGTACTAGAAGCAGTAGTAGCATTAATTATAGGAGGAGGAGGAGGAGTAGTAGTAGTAGTAGTAGTAGTCGTGCTGGTGGTAATAGCAGCAATAGTAGTAATAGTATTAGTAGCAATAGTTGCAGTGGTGATATCAATAGTATAAGTAGTCGGAGAAGTCGGGTGGTAGCAGTTGCAGTAGCAACAGTACTAGCAGTAGTAGTAGAAGTAGTAGTAGTATTAGCTGTATTATTGATAATAATAGTAGTAGTAGTATTAGCAGTGGTAGTAGTTGGAGAAGGAGATGAAGAGTAGTAATAGTAGTATTAGTATTAGCAGTGGTAGTAGTTGCAAAAGTAGTTGTAGTAGTAGTACTAGTTGTAGTAGTTGTAGCGGTAGTTGTAGTTATAATAGTAGTGGTTGTAGTAGCAATAGTACTAGTACAAGGAGAAGTAGAGGAAGTAGCAATAGCAGTGGTAGTAATAGTAGAAGTCATGATAGTACCAACAGAACTAGACATAGCAGTTGTAGCTGCAATAGTAGTAGTAGTTGTAGTAGTAGTAATGGTAGTAGTAGTAGTAGCAATAGTACTAGCAATAGTTGTAGCTGTGGAAGTAGTAGCACTAGCAGTAGTAGTAGTAGTAATAGAAGTAGGGTAGTAGTACTAATAGTAGTAGGAGGAGATGTTGTATTAATAGTAGTAGTAGTGGCAGCAGTAGCAACAAAAATAGTAGTAGCAGTAGTAGTAGTTGTTGTAGTAATAGTAATAGTTGTTGTAACAGTATTGGCAGTAGTAGCAGTAGTGGTAGTAGTAGCAATAGTAGTTGTAGTTGCAACAGCAGCAGTAGGAGTAGTGGTTACTGTAGTAGTGGTAGTAGTTGTAGGTGAAGTAGTAGCAGTAGTCGCTATAGTAGGAGTAGCAGTAGTAGTAATAGTAGTAGTTGTACTAGTAGCTGTACCAAAAGTAGTAATGTTAGCAGTAGTAGTTGTAGTAGTAGCTGTAGTAGTAGTGGTCATAATAGTAGTAGCAGAAGTATTCGTAGCGATAGTTGTAGTTGTAGTAGTAGCAGTAGTAGTGTTAGTAGTAGTAGTGGTAGTACTAGTAGTAGGACATGTTGTAGTAGAACTAGAAGTAGTAGTTGAACTAGCAGCAGTAGTAGTAGTAGTAGCGAAAATTATTGTAGTGGTAGCAATTATAGCAACAACTACAACAGAAGTAGTAGTGTTGTAGTAGTAGCACTAGTAGTAGTAGTAGTAGTGGCAACACTAATAGTAGTAGTAGTGTAGTAATAGTAGTTGTTTTAGTAGTAGCTGTAGCAGCAATAGTGGTAGTAGTAACAGCAACAGCAGCAGTAGTATCAGTAGTACTATCAGTAGTAGCAATAGTAGTCGTAGTTTTACTAGTTGTAGCAGTTGTAGCAACTGCAGAACTAGCTATAGTAGTAGTAGTAGTAGTAGTTGCAGTATTAGCAGTAGTAGCATTAGTTGTAGTTGTAGCTGTAGTAGCAGTAGCAATTGTAGTAGTAATAGGTGTAGTACTAGTAGTTGTAGAAGTAGTAGTGGCTATAGCAATAGTAATAGTAGTAGCAAGAGTAGTTACAGTAGCAATAGCAACAGTAGTAGTAGTAGTAGTACTTGTCGTAGAAGTAATAGAAGAAGTAGTAGCAATTGTAGTAGTACAAGGAGAAGCATTAGTAGGAGTAGTAACTGTAGTAATAGTAACAGTAGAAGTAGCAGCAGTAGCAACGATAATAGTAATAGTTGTATTAGGAGTAATAGTAGCAGTAGTATTAGTAGTATTAGGAGTAATAGTAGCAGTAGCAGCAGTAATAGTAGTAATAGTAGTAGTAGTGGTAGTAGTAATAGCAGAAGTAGCATTCATAGTAGTAATAGTATGAGCAGTAGTGGAAGTCACAATAGTTGTAGCAGTAGTAGTAGTAGAAGCAGAAGTGGTAGCGGTAGTAGTAGTAGTAGAACTAGTATTAAGTAATAGTAGTAGTGCTAGATACAGTAGTAGAAGAAGCCTTAGTGGTAGTCGTAGTAGAGATAGGAGTAGTAGTTATTGTTGTAATAGTAGGAGGAGTAGCGGTAGTAGTAGCAGCAACAACAGCCACAACAACAATAGTAGCTGTAGTAGTAGAAGTAGTAGTACTAGTAATAGTAGTAGTAGTAGTTTTTTTTGTAGTAGTAGTAGTAGCAGTAGCAATAGAAGTCATAGTACTAGTTGTTGTAGTAGTAGTAGTAGCCGTAGTGAAACAAGTAGTTGTTGTAGTAGCAGCAGTAGCAGTAGTAGCAGCAGTAGTAGTAGAAGTTATAGTAGCAGCAGCAGCTATAGCAAAAGTAGCTGCAGAAGTAGTATCCGTAGTAGTAGTGGTTGTTATAGTAGTGGCAATAGTGGCAACAGTAATAGTAGTAGTTACTATAATAGTCGTGGTAGTATTAGTAGCCGCTTTAGTAGTAGTCATAGTAGTAGTAGTAGCAATAGTAGTAGTAGTTATTATTGTTGCAGTAGTTGCAAAAGTAGTAGCAGTACTAATAATACTAGTAGTAGCAGCCATTGTGGTAACAGTAGTAGTATTAGTAACAGTAGAAGTAGTAGAAGTCGCAGAAGTAGTAGCAGTAGCAGATGTAGTAGCGGTAGTCATAGTAGTAGTTGTAATAGTAGTAGTAGTAGTAGTAGCAGCAGCAGCAGGAGTCGTAGTAGTAGTCATTGTAGTAGTTGTTGCAGTAGTAGTAGTAGTGCTAATAGTAGTAGCAGCAAAAGTAATAGTACAACTTGCAATAGTAGTAGTGGTAGTAGGAGTAGTGGTTGTAGTAGTAGTAGTAGTGGAAGAAGAAGTACTAGTAGTAGTAGTAGAAGTAGAAGTAGAGGAAGTAGTAGTAGTAGCAGTAGAAGTAGTAGCAGTAGTAGTGGAAGCAATAGCAGCAATAGTAGTTGTAGTAGTAGTAGTAGTAGTAGTAGTAGTAGTAGTAGCAATAGTAGTAGTAGTACTAGAAGTAGAAGTAGTAGTAGTTGTAGCCATAGTAGTACTAGTTGTAGAAGTAGGTGGAGGAGGAGTAGGCATAGAAGTAGGAATAGTGGTATAAGTAGCAACAGAAGTAGTACTAGTAATCGTAGTAACAGTAGAAGTAGTAGTAGTCATTGGAGTTATAGTAGTTAAAGCAGCATTGGTAGTAGTTTTAGTAATAGGTGTAATAGAAGTAGTACCAGTAGCAACAATAGTAGTAGTAGTAGTTGCAGTAACAGTAGTTTCAAGAATAGTAGTAGTAGCAGTGGGAGTAGTTGTTGCTGGTGCAGTTGTTGTAGTAGTTGTTATAGCAGTAGAAGTAGTAGTAGGAGTAGCAGTAGTAGTAGGAACTGTAGAAGTAGCCACTGTCATAGTAGTTGTTGTAGTAGTAGTAGAAGTAGTAGTAGGAAGAAGAGTTGTAGTAGTAGAAGTAGTAGTAGCAGCAGTCGTAGTCGTAGTAGTAGTAGGAGGAGGAGTTGTAGAAGTGATAGTACTGTTTGTCGTAGTAGTAGTTGTAGTACTAGTAGTAGTGGTTGTTGTAGTAGTTAGTAGGACTAGTAGTAGTAGTAGCAATAGGAGTAGTTGTAGTTGTAGTTGTAATAGTAGTAGTATTAGTAGTAGGAGCAACAGTAGTAGTAGCAGTAGTAGTTGTAAAAGTGGTAGTAGTAGCTATTGTAGTAGTAGTAGTAGTAGTAGTAGTAGTAGTAGTATGAGTAGTACTAGTAGCAATAGGAGTAGTAGTAATTATAGTAGTTGCTGGATTTGTAGTAGTTCTAGAAGTAGTAGTAGGAGGAGGAGGAGGACGAGGAGGAGTAGTAGTAGTAGGATGAGGAGGAGGAGTAGTAGCAGTAGCAATAGTAGTAGTAGCAGTAGTTGCAGCAGCAGTAGGAGTAGTAGTAGTAGTAGTAGTAGTAGTAGTAGTAGTAGTAGCAGTAGTAGTAGTACGAATAGTAGCAGTAGCAGTAGTAGGAGTAGGAGTAGTAGTAGTAGTAGTAGTAGTAGCAGCAGCAGCAGAAGTAGTAGTAGTAGTAGGAGTAGTTAAAGTAGCAACAGGAGCAGTTCTAGAAGAAGCAGTTGTAGCATAGTAGTAGTAGCAGTAGTAGCAATTATTGTGGTGTTAGTAGTAACGGTAGTAGTTGTCATAGTAGTAGTATTAGTAGTATTAGTAGTAATTGTAGTAGTAGTTGGAGTAGTTGAAGTAGCAACAGGAGTAGTTCTAGAAGAAGCAGTTGTAGCATAGTAGTAGTAGCAGTAGTAGTAGTTCTTGTAGTGATAGTAGTAGCGGTAGTACTTGTCATAGTAGTAGTATTAGTAGTATTAGTAGTAATTGTAGTAGTAGTTGTTGTTGTTGTA
>RXID01001040.1:0-5000 GCA_005019695.1 Trichopus zeylanicus subsp. travancoricus | reverse complement strand
TAGCAGTAGCAATAGTAGTTATTGTAGTAGTAATAGTAATACTAGTAATAGTAGTAGTAGTGGTGGTGGTAGTAGTTGTTGTTGTGGTAGTAATAGGATAGAAGTAGTTGTAGTTGTGGTAGTAGCAGTATTTTTTGTTGTACTAGTTGTAGTAGTAGTTGCAGTGGTTGTAGTTGTTGTAGTAGTAGTTCTAGTAGTGATAGTCGTAGTAGTAGTAGGCGGAGGATGAGTAGTAGTAGTTGGAGTTGGAGTAGGAGTAGAAGTGGTAGCAGTAGTTGTAGCAGTAGCAGTAGCAGAAGCATTAGTAGTGGTAGTTGTTGTAGTAGTAGAAGCAATAGTAGTAGTTGTAGCAGAAATTGTATTAGCCATAGGTGTAGACGTAGTAGTAATGTAGCAACAGTAGTAGTAGCAGTAGTAGTAGTAGTAGGAGTACTAGTAGTAGTAGTAATAGTACTAGTAGTAGTAGTAGTGGTAGTCGTAGTAGCAGTAGCGATAGTAGTAGCAGAAGTGGAAATTGGAGTAGTAGTAGTTATAGTATTAGGAGTAGTAGTAGTAGTAATAATAGCTGTAGTAGTAGCAGAAGCAGCAATTGGAGCAGTAGCAGTTGTTAAAATTAAAGTAGTAGTAGCAGTAGTAGCAGAAGTTGAAGTAGTAGTAGTAATCGTAGTAGTAGCTATTGTTGTTGTTGTTGTTGTTGTTGTAATTATAGTTGTAGTAGTAGTATTAGTTGTTGTAGTAGTAAAAGTTGTAGCGGAAGTAATAGTTGTTGTAGTTGTTGTCATAGTTGTAGTGGTAGTCGTAGTTATAGTAATAGTGGTAGTAGTAGTTGTATTAATAGAAGTAGTAGTAGTCGTAGTGGTGGTGGTAGAAGCAGTAGTAGTAGTGGTAGTAGTGGTAGTAGAAGTAGTAGTAGTAGTGGTAGTAGTTGTATTAATAGTAAAAGTTGTAGTAGTAGTAGTGGTAGCAGTGGTAGTAGATGTAGTAGTAGTAGTGGTAGGAGTTTTGGAAGTAGTAGTAGTAGTAGCAGCAGCAGCAGCAGTAGCAATTGTAGTTGTAGTAGTAGTAGTTGTTGCAGTAGTAGTCGTAATATTAGTAGGAGTGTTTGGAGTAGTAGTTCTTGTGGTGGTTGGTACATGTACTACTACACCTACTACTACTACTGCTACTATCACAATTATTACAACAACAACAACAACAACAACTACTACAATTACTTATAGTACTACTACTACTACTACTTCTACTACTTCTACCACTATTACTATTTCTATTACTACTACTACACCGCTACTGCTTTGCTACTACTACTACTACTACTACTTCTACTACTAATACTATTGCTGCTGTTGCTCTTCGGCTGCTGAAACGCCTATTGGTACTACTACAACTGCTACTGCTACTACTACTACAACAACAATAACAACAACAACAATTACTGCTACAACTACTTCTTCTACTTCCACTTCTACTAGTTCCTCTAGTACTCTTATACAACGGCTACAGCCAGTACTACTACTACTACTGCCGCTACTACTACTGTTACTACTACAACTTCCACTACCACTACTACTTCTAATACTACTGGAACTACTACTAATACTGCAACTAGTACAACTATTACTTCTACTAAAATTGTTGCTTCTACTACTACAACAACTGCTACTAGTACAACTAATGTTGTTGCTACTAATTATACTACTACTATTGTTGCAACTATTACCATTACTAATATTACTATTAGTGTTGTCGCTACTACTACTAATACTCCTCCTCCTCTTGTTGTTGATGCTACAACTACTACTACTTCTACTCCTACTACTACTGCTGCTGCTAGTACTACTACGGCAACTACACTGCTACTATTCTAGTATAACTACTACTACATCTGCTATAACGACCTCTACGACTACTACTGGAACTACTACTACTACTTCCACTACAACTTTTGCCAATACTGCTACTACTGCTACTGCTACTACTACCGCAAATACAACAACTATGACTACTACTATGACAACTACTACTAATTCTGCTGCTATTGCTACTACTACTACTACTACTACTATCACTACTACTGTTATTATTCTTGCTGCTACTACTATTACTACTACAACTACAACAACTACTACTACTACAACTACAACTACTACAACTACTACGACTACTACTACTTTTCCCATAATAACAACTACTACTACTTCTCGTACTACTACGACTGCTGCCACAGCTACTTCTGGTACAACTACTACTATTGCTACTACTACGACTACTACTACTAGAACTATTACTGCTACTACTACTACTATTCTTGCTACTACTACTAGTACTACTGCCACTACTACTGCTAATACTATTACTGCTACTACTACTACTACTACTACCATTACTACTACTACTACTACTACAACTGCAACTACTACTACACCTAAGACTGCTGTAACTACTACTTCTGTTACGACTGCTACTACTACTACTACTACCGCAACTACTACTTCTGGTACTATTGCTGCTACAACTACCACAACAGGTACTACTACAACTTCTACTACTACAACGACAACTACTAGTACTACTACTTTCAACTACTACTGCTTTTACTCGTAATGCTGCTGATACTACTACTACTGCTGCTACCACTACTACTACTACTGCAACTCCTACTACTACTACTGCTGCTACTGCTGCTACTATTGTAACTACTACTCCTACTACCGCCACGACCACTAATCCATCTACAAATACTATCACTAATACTACTACTGCTGCTACTCCTACAACAACTACTGCTACTGCTACTACTACTACGTCTTTTCGTACTACTACTAATTCTACTACTAGTAGTGCTACTACTACATCCACGATTACTGCTACTACTGCTACTGCTACAACAACTACAACTACCGCTACTACAACTGCTACTACTACTGCTACTGTTACTACTACTAGGACTGCTACTACAACAACTACTATTATTACTTCTATTACGGCTACTACAACTACTACTACAACTGCTACTATCTATTTTGCTACTACAATAACAACTACTACTACTGATGCTGCTACTACAACAACTAATATTCCTGCTACTACTACTCCTGCTGTGGCTGCTATCCGTACTACTACTACTACTACTTCTACTTCTACTAAAACGACAACTATAACTACAACAACTACTGCTACTGCTAGCACAGCTACTACCACAACTGCTACAGTCACTGTGTTTACTACTACAACACTACCACTTCTACTGTTGTTGCCACTACTACTAATGCTACTACAACTACAGTTACTGCGATTATGACTGCTGCTAGCGCTACTACAACTACAACTACTAGTACTAATAATAATTCTACTATCACTACTGCTACTATAGCTACTACTACTGCTACTAGTTCTGCAACTACCGCTACAACGGCCGCAACTACTATTGCTACTACTACTGCTACAGCTAATACTACTACTATTACTACAGCTACTACCACTACTCCTACTACTAATACTACAAATACTACTACTACTACTACCACTACTGATACTCCTATTACAACTCCTCCCCCTCCTACTACTACTGTACCTTCTATTATTGCTACTATTAGTACTACTACAAATACTACTACTACTAATACTACAACTACTAATGCTTCTACTACTACTACTACTACTACTACGACGACGACGACGATGACGTCAACTACTACTAATACTGCTGCTACTACTACTACTACTATTACTACTAATACTACTACTACTACTAGTACTACTACTACTACTACTACTTCTACTATTACTTCTCTTGTTGTTGTTGCTGCTGCTACTAATACTACTACGACTACAAATACTACACCTATTAATACTCCTAATACTTATCCGACTACAACTACTACTACTATTACTACTATTAATGCTACTACTACTACTACGACTACTACTACTTCTCCTACTGCTTCTACTACTACTACTAATACGACTATTACTACTACTACTGCAATTACTACTAATTCTCCTACTACAACTACTAATACTGCTACTACTACTCCTATTACTACTCTACTACTTCTAGTACCAACTAAGACTACTGCTACTTCTGCTACTAATGCTACTACTACTGCAACCACTACTACAGCTACTACTACTACAACTTCTACTACTACTGCTGCTGCTACTACTCGTACTACTACTACAACTACAACAACTACTACTGCTACTACTCCTGTAGCTACTACTACTATTGCCGCTACTAACACTAATTCAACTGCTACTACTATCCAAATACTACTGTTGTTGCTGCTACTACTATGACTACTACTGCTGCTGCTACTACTAGTACTACTACTTCTTTTCGTACTACTACTAATTTGCTATTAATAGTCCTACTACAACATCCACTATTACTACTACTACTACGAATGCTACGACAGCTACAACTTCCGCTACTACTACTGCTTCTACTACGGCTATTGTTACTACTACTATTATTATTGTTATTACACCTGCTGCAACTACTGCTATTACTGCTACTATTCATTATGCTGCTACAACAACCTCTACAACAACAACAACAACTACTACTACTTGTAATACTCTTGCAACTACTACTACTACAGCAGCTACTCCAACTACTACAAGGACTACTACTACTACAACACTACTACTTCTGCTGTTGTTGCCGCTACCACTAATCCTACTACAACTACTGTTGTTGCGTCTAATACTGGTGCTACTGCGACTACTACTACTACTACTATCATTACTACTACTACTGTTACTATAGCTGCTACTACTACTGCTGTTGATACTACTACTGCTACTACTACTGCTGCTACTGCTACGACTACTGCTAATACTACCACAATCACTACTACTACTACTGCTGCTACTACTGCTACTACTACTACTTCTGCTGCTACTACTACAACTACTACTATTGCTTCTTCTACTGCTACTACTGCTAATACTACTACTATCACTACCACTACTACTACTGCTGCTACAAATACTAC
>RXID01001039.1:0-14084 GCA_005019695.1 Trichopus zeylanicus subsp. travancoricus | reverse complement strand
CTGAAATAACTTAATTCGCTTATATAAATCGCTTTGAAAGTAGCAATTACGTAGAGAAAAGTTTTTTTGCATATATAACGTCTTAAAAACAAAATGGAAGACTCCAATCGGCACATTTTACTTATCGCATATATACTCCTTGTAGAGAACCAAACGAACGCATATTTAAGAGAGAAATTTTTATGATTCATTTTTTTGTATTTTCAGGGATTTTTGTACTTTCATGAAGTTTGAGGGTTCTTTCAAAATTTCCCACGATTTTGTGGACTTGGGGAGGTTTTTGGCCATATGTTCCTATTTTTTAAAACCGATTCCTGCTACATTTTGTCAATAGTAATGAATTTTGAAATATTTTTGTTTCATTTTTTTGAGCATTCAAGGGATTTTTTGTTCGTACTTTTTGATTTTTAATGCAAGTTTATGACTTTCTGTATCACATAATATTCTATGGATTTTTTTTTTCCTCATTCAAAGATCTAAATTCCCTTGCGTGGGGTGCCGCTTAAAGAAAATTCAAGCATACTTGGAAAACTTACTTACAAATGGAAAATTATATTTAATAAACCTCATCCATGTAAAAAATTCAAAAGAAATCAAGTATTTTAAAAACATATTTATCCTCATAATCTTAAAATATTAAATCGCTGATTCGATTAGAAAACCCTTATTTTTACATATATGGCTCCTAAAAAAATAAAATTTGATACTTAACCTTAAAGGGCTAAATTGTCGCATATATACCACTTTGAAAAAAGAAAATTAACCAGAAAAATATTTTTGACATATATATCTCCTGAAAACTGAAATTGAAGACACAATTTCAAAATCTTAATTAACGCACATAAACACCTTTAGAGAATGAAATGCATATTCGAAACATAATCTTTTTAAACTTTTTATAGTTTGTGGGATTTTTTATATTTTTCATGAAGTTTAAGGGGGGTTTTTTTGAGATTTCCCTAATTTCACGGAGTTTCGGAGGCTTTTCTGTGATATTTCGTACTTTCACCAGTTTTCATCATTTTTTGCAAATTTAATGTGTCCTGTATTTTATTTACTTTGAAGCATTTTTTTCTCAATTTTGGAACATTCAAGGGAGATTTCTTCCAAATTTTTTATATTTTTAGAAAATTTTATGGTTTTCCATAATTTCATAATTTTTCTGTGATTTTCTCATCGTTCTAAAAATTTAATTTATTTGCATATACCACCTAAAAAAATTCGAAGTTTCTCGGACAAAACCTACCTCAAAATGGAAACTACATTTTTAACCTCGTTCATTGTGGAAGTTCAAAAGAAGTAAAAGTATTTTTAAAACTTATTGCACTTTTATTGGAATTATTTGTAATTTTTGCATATTTAACAAATTTTGCTTACTTTTTTGCTTTACGCTCTACGGGTTAGTTTTACGTTTTGAAACTTCGAGGGCAGGGGGGGGAGATACCCAAGGAGAGGGGGAGGGAATTGTATAGTTTTCTATACTTTGAGAAAATTTTCTGTGATTTTTTACCTCATTTGACAAATTTCAGTTTACTGTCTACACCTCTTAAAAAAAATTCGAACTTGCTTGGAAAACTTATCTAAAAAACGAAAATACATATTAACCTCGTAAGGTAAAAAATTCGAAAGCAACAAAGTACTGCAAAAAATAGTTCTGCCTCATAACTTAAAAAATGAAATCGCATATTCAGTAAAAGAGCACTGATTTTCACATATGTATCTCTTTCAAAAATAAATTTTCATATTTAACCTGAAATAACTAATTTCTCGTATATAAATCTCTTTGAAAGTAGAAAATTACATAGAGAAAAGTTTTTGGCATATATATCTCTGAGAAACAAAAATGGAAGACTCAATCGGAAAATTTTGCTTATCGCATATGTACTCCTTTAGAGAACCAAACGCATATTTAAGAGAGAATTTTCATGTTTTTTTGTATTTTCAGGGATTTTTTCTACTTTCATGAAGTTTGAGGGTTCTTTCAAGATTTCCACGATTTTATGGACTTTGGGAGGGTTTTTGCTGATATTTTCTATTTTTACCAATTATCTACATTTTTTGCAAAATTAATGAATTTTGAAATATTTTTTTTCATTTTTTTGAGCATTCAAGGGATTTTTTTGTACTTTATTATATTTTTATGGAATTTTATGATTTTCTATACAGTCATAATATTTCTATGATTTTTTCCTCATTCAAAGATTCTAAATTCCTTGCGTGCCACTTGAGAAAATTCAAGCATACTTGGAAAACTTACTTACAAAATGAAAATTCATATTTAACCTCATAATGTAAAAAATTCAAAAGAAGTCAAGTAGTTTAAAAACATATTTATCCTCACAATCTGAAAAAATTAAATCGCTTATTCGATTAGAAATCCCTTATTTTTACATATATGGCTCCTAAAAAAAATAAAATTTGATACTTAACCTTAAAGGGCTAAATTTTCGCATATATACCACTTTGAAAAAAGAAAATTAACCAGAAAAATATTTTCGACATATATACCTCCTAAAAACTGAAATTGAAGACACAATTTCAAAATCTTAATTATCGCACATAAACACCTTTAGAGAATGAAATGCATATTCGAAACATAATCTTTTTAAACTTTTTATAGTTTGTGGGATTTTTTATATTTTTCATGAAGTTTAAGGGGGGTTTTTTTGAGATTTCCCTAATTTCACGGAGTTTCGGAGGCTTTTCTGTGATATTTTGTACTTTCACCAGTTTTCAACATTTTTTGCAAATTTAATGTGTCCTGTATTTTATTTACTTTGAAGCATTTTTTTCTCAATTTTGGAACATTCAAGGGAGATTTCTTCCTAATTTTTTATATTTTTAGAAAATTTTATGGTTTTCCATAATTTCATAATTTTTCTGTGATTTTCTCATCGTTCTAAAAATGTAATTTATTTGCATATACCACCTAAAAAAATTCCAAGTTTCTCGGAAAACATACCTCAAAATCGAACATACATTTTTAACCTCGTAATGTGGCACGTTCAAAAGAAGTAAAGTATTTTTAAAACTTATTTTGCACTTTTATGAATTATTTGTAATTTTGCATATTTAACAAATTTTGTACTTTTTTTTGCGCTCAAGGGTTATTTTTAAGGTTTTGAACTTCGAGGGAGGGTTTTTATAAACAATTATATTTTTAGGGAATTTTATAGTTTTCTATACTTTGAGAAATTTTCTGTGATTTTTTACCTCATTTGAAAATTTCAGTTTACTTGTCTACAACTCTTAAAAATAATTCGAACTTGCTTGGAAAACTTATCTAAAAAACGAAAATACATATTAACCTCGTAAGGTAAAAAATTCGAAAGCGATAAAGTACTGCAAAAAATAGTTCTGCCTCATAACTTAAAAAATGAAATCGCATATTCAGTAAAAGAGCACTGATTTTCACATATGTATTTCTTTCAAAAATAAATTTTCATATTTAACCTGAAATAACTTATTTCTCGTATATAAATCGCTTTGAAAGTAGAAAATTACGTAGAGAAAAGTTTTTGGCATATATATCTCTTAAAAACTAAAATGGAAGACTCAATCGGACAATTTTACTTATCGCATATATACTCCTTTAGAGAACCAAACGCATATTTAAGAGAGAATTTTTATGTTTTTTTTGTATTTTCAGGGATTTTTTCTACTTTCATGAAGTTTGAGGGTTCTTTCAAGATTTCCACGATTTTATGGACTTGGGGAGGGTTTGCTGAATATTTTCTATTTTTACCCGATTTCTACATTTTGTTTTTTGGCAAAATTAATGAAATTTTGAAATATTTTTTTCATGTTTTTGGAGCAATTCAAGGGTTTTTGTTCGTACTTTAAATTAGATTTTTATGGAAGATTTATGATTTGCTATACAGTCCAGAATATTTCTATGATTTTTTCCTCATTCAAAGATTCTAAATTCCTTGCGTCTGCAGCTTGAGAAAATTCAAGCATACTTGGAAACTTACTTACAAGAAATGCATATTAAACCTCATAATGTAAAAAAGTCAAAAGAAGTCAGTAGTTTAAAAACATATTTATCCTCACATCTTAAAATTAATGCGCTTATGTTCATTAGAAATCCATTATTTTTACATATATGGCTCCTAAAAAAATAAAATTTGATACTTGACCTTAAAGGGCTAAATTTTCGCATATATACCACTTTGAAAAAAGAAAATTAACCAGAAAAATATTTTTGACATATATACCTCCTAAAAACTGAAATTGAAGACTCAATTTCAAAATCTTAATTATCGCACATAAACACCTTAAGAGAATGAAATGCATATTCGAAACATAATCTTTTTAAACTTTTTATAGTTTGTGGGATTTTTTATATTTTTCATGAAGTTTAAAGGCGGTTTTATTGAGAGTTCCCTAATTTTCACGGAGTTTCGGAGGCGTTTTCTGTGATCTTTTTGGTAGCGTGCAAACCATTGGCATGTCATTCAACATTTTTTGCAAATTTAATGTGTCCTGTATTTTATTTACTTTGAAGCATTTTTTATCAATTTTGGAACATTCAAGGGAGATTTCTCCCTAATTTTTTATATTTTTAGAAAATTTTATGGTTTTCCATAATTTCATAATTTTTCTGTGATTTTCTCATCGTTCTAAAAATGTAATTTATTTGCATATACCACTTAAAAAAATTCAAAGTTTCTCGGAAAACATACCTCAAAATCGAAAATACATTTTTAACCTCGTAATGTGGCAAGTTCAAAAGAAGTAAAGTATTTTTAAAACTTATTTTGCACTTTTATCAATTATTTGTAATTTTTGCATATTTAACAAATTTTGTACTTTTTTTGCGCTCAAGGGTTATTTTTAAGGTTTTGAACTTCGAGGGAGGGTTTTTATATACAATTATATTTTTAGGAAATTTTATAGTTTTCTATACTTTGAGAAATTTTCTGTGATTTTTTACCTCATTTGAAAATTTCAGTTTACTTGTCTACACCTCTTAAAAAAAATTCGAACTTGCTTGGAAAACTTATCTAAAAAATGAAAATACATATTAATCTCGTACGGTAAAAAATTCGAAAGCGATAAAGTACTACAAAAAATAGTTCTGCCTCATAATCTAAAAAATGAAATCGCATATTCAATAAAAGAGCACTGATTTTCACATATGTATCTCTTTCAAAAATAAATTTTCATATTTAACCTGAAATAACTTATTTCTCGTATATAAATCGCTTTGAAAGTAGAAAATTACGTAGAGAAAAGTTTTTGGCATATATATCGCTTAAAAACTAAAATGGAAGACTCAATCGGAAAATTTTACTTATCGCATATATACTCCTTTAGAGAACCAAACGCATATTTAAGAGAGAATTTTTATGTTTTTTTTGTCTTTTCAGGGATTTTTTCTACTTTCATGAAGTTTGAGGGTTCTTTCAAGATTTCCACGATTTTATGGACTTGGGGAGGGTTTTTGGCCATATTTTCTATTTTTACCGATTCTCTACATTTTTTGCAAAATTAATGAATTTTGAAATATTTTTTTTCATTTTTTTGAGCATTCAAGGGAGTTTTTTTGTACTTTATTATATTTTTATGGAATTTTATGATTTCCTATACAGTCATAATATTTCTATGATTTTTTCCTCATTCAAAGATTCTAAATTCCTTGCGTGCCACTTAAAAAAATTCAAGCATACTTGGAAAACTTACTTAGAAAATGAAAATTCATATTTAATCTCATAATGTACAAAAATCAAAAGAAGTCAAGTATTTTAAAAAAACATATTTATCTCATAATCTTAAAATATTAAATCGCTGTGATTCGATTAGAAACCTTATTTTTACCATGGCTCATAAAAAAATAAAATTTGATACTTAACCTTAAAGGGCTAAATTTTCGCATATATACCACTTTGAAAAAAGAAAATTAACCAGAAAAATATTTTTGACATATATACCTCCTAAAAACTTAAATTGACGACTCAATTTCAAAATCTTAATTGTCGCACATAAACCCCTTAAGAGAATGAAATGCATATTCCAAACATAATCTTTTTAAACTTTTTACAGTTTGTGGGATTTTTTATATTTTTCATGAAGTTTAAGGGCGGGTTTTTTGAGATTTCCCTAATTTCACGGAGTTTCGGAGGCTTTTCTGTGATATTTCGTACTTTCACCAGTTTTCAACATTTTTTGCAAATTTAATGTGTCCTGCATTTTATTTACTTTGAAGCATTTTTTCTCAATTTTGGAACATTCAAGGGAGATTTCTGCCTAATTTTTTATATTTTTAGAAAATTTTATGGTTTTCCATAATTTCATAATTTTTCTGTGATTTTCTCATCGTTCTAAAAATGTAATTTATTTGCATATACCACCTAAAAAAATTCGAAGTTTCTCGGAAAACATACCTCAAAATCGAACATACATTTTTAACCTCGTAATGTGGCAAGTTCAAAAGAAGTAAAGTATTTTTAAAACTTATTTTGCACTTTTATGAATTATTTGTGATTTTTGCATATTTAACAAATTTTGTACTTTTTTTCGCGCTCAAGGGTTATTTTTAAGGTTTTGAACTTCGAGGGCGGGTTTTTATGTACAATTATATTTTCAGGGAATTTTATAGTTTTCTATACTTTGAGAAATTTTCTGTGATTTTTTACCTCATTTGAAAATTTCAGTTTATTTGTCTACACCTCTTAAAAAAAATTCGAACTTGCTTGGAAAACTTATCTAAAAAAGGAAAATACATATTAACCTCGTACGGTAAAAAATTCGAAAGCAACAAAGGACTGCAAAAAATTATTTTGCCTCATAACTTAAAAAATGAAATCGCATATTCAGTAAAAGAGCACTGATTTTCACATATGTATCTCTTTCAAAAATAAATTTTCATATTTAACCTGAAATAAATTATTTCTCGATATTTATAAATCGCTTTGAACGTAGACATTACGTAGAGAAAAGTTTTTGGCACATATATCTCTTAAAAACTAAAATGGAAGACTCAATCGGAAAATTTTCCTTATCGCATATATACTCCTTTAGAGAACCAAATGCATATTTAAGAGAGAATTTTTTTGTTTTTGTTGTATTTTCAGGGATTTTTTCTACTTTCATGAAGTTTGAGTGTTCTTTCAAGATTTCCACGATTTTATGGACTTCGGGAGGGTTTTTGGCCATATTTTCTATTTTTACCGATTCTCTACATTTTTTGCAATATTAATGAATTTTGAAATATTTTTTCATTTTTTTGAGCATTCAAGGGATTTTTTCGTACCTTATTATATTTTTATTGAATTTTATGACTTTCTATATCATCATAATATTTCTATGATTTTTTCCTCATTCAAAGATTCTAAATTCCTTGCGTGCCGCTTAAAAAAATTCAAGCATACTTGGAAAACTTACTTACAAAATGAAAATTCATATTTAACCTCATAATGTAAAAAATTCAAAAGAAGTCAAGTATTTTAAAAACATATTTATCCTCATAATCTTAAAATATTAAATCGCTGATTCGATTAGAAAATCCTTATTTTTACATATATGCTCTAAAAAAATTAAAATTTTGATATACTTTACCCTTACCGTGCTACTACCTTTTCGCATATCTCCCACTTGAAAAAACGAAAAAGAAAATTAACCATAAAAATATTTTTGACATATATACCTCTTAAAAACTGAAATTGAAGACTCAATGTCAAAATCTTAATTATCGCACATAAACCCCTTTAGAGAATGAAATGCATATTCAAAACATAATCTTTTTAAACTTTTTATAGTTTGTGGGATTTTTTATATTTTTCATGAAGTTTAAGGGGGGGTTTTTTGAGATTTCCCTAATTTCAGGGAGTTTCGGACGCTTTTCTGTGATATTTTTTCCTTTCACCAGTTTTCAACATTTTTGCAAATTTAATGTATCCTGTATTTTATTTACTTTGAAGCATTTTTTTCTCAATTTTTGAACATTCAAGGGAGATTTCTTCCTAATTTTTTATATTTTTAGAAAATTTTATGGTTTTCCATAATTTCATAATTTTTCTGTGATTTTCTCATCGTTCTCAAAATTTAATTTATTTGCATATACCACTTAAAAAAAATTCAAAGTTTCTCGGAAAACATACCTCAAAATCGAAAATACATTTTTAACCTCGTAATGTGGCAAGTTCGAAAGAAGTAAAGTATTTTTAAAACTTATGTTGCACTTTTATGAATTATTTGTAATTTTTGCATATTTAACAAATTTTGTACTTTTTTTGCGCTCAAGGGTTATTTTTAAGGTTTTGAACTTCGAGGGAGGGTTTTATATACAATTATATTTTTAGGGAATTTTATAGTTTTCTATACTTTGAGAAATTTTCTGAGATTTTTTACCTCATTTGAAAATTTCAGTTTACTTGTCTACACCTCTTAAAAAAAATTGGAACTTGCTTGGAAAACTTATCTAAAAAATGAAAATACATATTAACCTCGTAAGGTAAAAAATTTGAAAGCAATAAAGTACTGCAAAAAATAGTTTTGCCTCATAACTTAAAAAATGAAATCGCATATTCAGTAAAAGAGCACTGATTTTCACATATGTATCTCTTTCAAAAATAAATTTTCATATTTAACCTGAAATAACTTATTTCTGGTATATAAATCGCTTTGAAAGTAGAAAATTACGTAGAGAAAAGTTTTTGGCATATATATCTCTTAGAAACTAAAATGGAAGACTCAATCGGAAAATTTTGCTTATCGCATATATACTCCTTTAGAGAACCAAACGCATATTTAAGTGAGAATTTTTATGTTTTTTTTGTATTTTCAGGTATTTTTTCTCCTTTCATGAAGTTTGAGGATTCTTTCAAGATTTCCACGATTTTATGGACTTTGGGAGGGTTTTTGGTGATATTTTCTATTTTTACCGATTATCTACATTTTTTGCAAAATTAATGAATTTTGAAATATTGTTTTTCATTTTTTTGAGCATTCAAGGGAGTTTTTTGTACTTTATTATATTTTTATGGAATTTTATCATTTTCTATACAGTCATAATATTTCTATGATTTTTTCTCATTCAAAGATTCTAAATTCCTTGCGTGCCACTTAAAAAAATTCAAGCATACTTGGAAAACTTACTTACAAAATGAAAATTCATATTTAACCTCATCATGTAAAAAATTCAAAAGAAGTCAAGTATTTTAAAAACATATTTATCCTCATAATCTTAAAATATTAAATAGCTGATTCGATTAGAAAACCCTTATTTTTACATATATGGCTCCTAAAAAAATAAAATTTGATACTTAACCTTAAAGGGCTAAATTTTCGCATATATACCACTTTGAAAAAAGAAAATTAACCAGAAAAAAATTTTTGACATATATACCTCCTAAAAACTGAAATTGAAGACTCAATTTCAAAATCTTAATTATCGCAAATAAACACCTTTAGAGAATGATATGCATATTCGAAACATAATCTTTTTAAACTTTTTATAGTTTGTGGGATTTTTTATATTTTTCATGAAGTTTAAGGGGGGTTCTTTTGAGATTTCCCTAATTTCACGGAGTTTCGGAGGCTTTTCTGTGATATTTTGTACTTTCACCAGTTTTCAACATTTTTTGCAAATTTAATGTCTCCTGTATTTTATTTACTTTGAAGCATTTTTTTCTCAATTTTTGACCATTCAAGGGAGATTTCTTCCTAATTTTTTATATTTTTAGAAAATTTTATGGTTTTCCATAATTTCATAATTTTTCTGTCATTTTCTCATCGTTCTAAAAATGTAATTTATTTGCATATACCACCTAAAAAAATTCCAAGTTTCTCGGAAAACATACCTCAAAATCGAACATACATTTTTAACCTCGTAATGTGGCACGTTCAAAAGAAGTAAAGTATTTTTAAAACTTATTTTGCACTTTTATGAATTATTTGTGATTTTTGCATATTTAACAAATTTTGTACTTGTTTTGCGCTCAAGGGTTATTTTTAAGGTTTTGAACTTCGAGGGAGGGTTTTTATATACAATTATATTTTTAGGGAATTTTATAGTTTTTTATACTTTGAGAAATTTTCTGTGATTTTTTACCTCATTTGAAAATTTCAGTTTACTTGTCTACACCTCTTAAAAAAATTCGAACTTGCTTGGAAAACTTATCTAAAAAATGAAAATACATATTAACCTCGTAAGGTAAAAAATTGGAAAGCAATAAAGTACTGCAAAAAATAGTTTTGCCTCATAACTTAAAAAATGGAATCGCATATTCAGTAAAAGCGCACTGATTTTCACATATGTATCTCTTTCAAAAATAAATTTTCATATTTAACCTGAAATAACTTATTTCTCGTATATAAATAGCTTTGAAAGTAGAAAATTACGTAGAGAAAAGTTTTTGGCATATATATCTCTTAAAAACTAAAATGGAAGACTCAATCGGAAAATTTTACTTATCGCATATATACTCCTTTAGAGAACCAAACGCATATTTAAGAGAGAATTTTTATGTTTTTTTTGTATTTTCAGGGATTTTTTCTACTTTCATGAAGTTTGACGATTCTTTCAAGATTTCCACGATTTTATGGACTTTGGGAGGGTTTTTGGTGATATTTTCTATTTTTACCGATTATCTACATTTTTTGCAAAATTAATGAATTTTGAAATATTGTTTTTCATTTTTTTGAGCATTCAAGGGAGTTTTTTTGTACTTTATTATATTTTTATGGAATTTTATGATTTTCTATACAGTCATAATATTTCTATGATTTTTTCCTCATTCAAAGATTCTAAATTCCTTGCGTGCCACTTGAGAAAATTCAAGCATACTTGGAAAACTTACTTACAAAATGAAAATTCATATTTAACCTCATAATGTAAAAAATTCAAAAGAAGTCAAGTATTTTAAAAACATATTTATCCTCATAATCTTAAAATATTAAATCGCTGATTCGATTAGAAAACCCTTATTTTTACATATATGGCTCCTAAAAAAATAAAATTTGATACTTAACCTTAAAGGGCTAAATTTTCGCATATATACCACTTTGAAAAAAGAAAATTAACCAGAAAAATATTTTTGACATATATACCTCCTAAAAACTGAAATTGAAGACTCAATTTCAAAATCTTAATTATCGCAAATAAACACCTTTAGAGAATGATATGCATATTCGAAACATAATCTTTTTAAACTTTTTATAGTTTGTGGGATTTTTTATATTTTTCATGAAATTTAAGGGGGGTTCTTTTGAGATTTCCCTAATTTCACGGAGTTTCGGAGGCTTTTCTGTGATATTTTGTACTTTCACCAGTTTTCAACATTTTTTGCAAATTTAATGTATCCTGTATTTTATTTACTTTGAAGCATTTTTTTCTCAATTTTTGAACATTCAAGGGAGATTTCTTCCTAATTTTTTATATTTTTAGAAAATTTTATGGTTTTCCATAATTTCATAATTTTTCTGTGATTTTCTCATCGTTCTAAAAATTTAATTTATTTGCATATACCACTTAAAAAAATTCAAAGTTTCTCGGAAAACATACCTCAAAATCGAAAATACATTTTTAACCTCGTAATGTGGCAAGTTCAAAAGAAGTAAAGTATTTTTAAAACTTATTTTGCACTTTTATGAATTATTTGTAATTTTTGCATATTTAACAAATTTTGTACTTTTTTTTGCGCTCAAGGGTTATTTTTAAGTTTTTGAACTTTCGAGGGAGGGTTTTTATATACAATTATATTTTTAGGGAATTTTATAGTTTTCTATACTTTGAGAAATTTTCTGTGCTTTTGTACCTCATTTGAAAATTTCAGTTTACTTGTCTACACCTCTTAAAAAAAATTGGAACTTGCTTGGAAAACTTATCTAAAAAATGAAAATACATATTAACCTCGTAAGGTAAAAAATTGGAAAGCAATAAAGTACTGCAAAAAATTATTCTGCCTCATAACTTAAAAAATGAAATCGCATATTCAGTAAAAGAGCACTGATTTTCACATATGTATCTCTTTCAAAAATAAATTTTCATATTTAACCTGAAATAACTTATTTCTCGTATATAAATCGCTTTGAAAGTAGAAAATTACGTAGAGAAAAGTTTTTCGCATATATATCTCTTAAAAACTAAAATGGAAGACTCAATCGGAAAATTTTACTTATCGCATATATACTCCTTTAGAGAACCAAACGCATATTTAAGAGAGAATTTTTATGTTTTTGTTGTATTTTCAGGGATTTTTTCTACTTTCACGAAGTTTGACGGTTCTTTCAAGATTTCCACGATTTTATGGACTTTGGGAGGGTTTTTGGTGATATTTTCTATTTTTACCGATTATCTACATTTTTTGCAATATTAATGAATTTTTAAATATTTTTTTTTCATTTTTTTGAGCATTCCAGGGATTTTTTCGTACTTTATTATATTTTTACGGAATTTTATGACTTTCTATATAATCATAATATTTCTATGTTTTTTTCCTCATTCAAAGATTCTAAATTCCTTGCGTGCCACTTAAAAAAATTCAAGCATACTTGGAAAACTTACTTACAAAATGAAAATTCATATTTAACCTCATAATGTCAAAAATTCAAAAGAAGTCAAGTATTTTAAAAACATATTTATTCCTCATAATCTTAAACATATTAAATCGATCTGATTCGATTAGCAATCTTATTTTTACATATATGGCTCCTAAAAAACTTAAAATTTGATACTTAACCTTAAAGGGCTAAATTTTCGCATATATACCACTTTGAAAAAAGAAAATTAACCAGAAAAATATTTTTGACATATATACCTCCTAAAAACTGAAATTGAAGACTCAATTTCAAAATCTTAATTATCGCACATAAACACCTTTAGAGAATGATATGCATATTCGAAACATAATCTTTTTAAACTTTTTATAGTTTGTGGGACTTTTTATATTTTTCATGAATTTTAAGGGGGGTTTTTTTGAGATTTCCCTAATTTCACGGAGTTTCGGAGGCTTTTCTGTGATATTTTGTACTTTCACCAGTTTTCAACATTTTTTGCAAATTTAATGTGTCCTGTATTTTATTTACTTTGAAGCATTTTTTTTCTCAATTTTGGAACATTCAAGGGAGATTTCTTCCTAATTTTTTATATTTTTAGAAAATTTTATGGTTTTCCATAATTTCATAATTTTTCTGTGATTTTCTCCTCGTTCTAAAAATTTAATTTATTTGCATATACCACTTAAAAAAATTCAAAGTTTCTCGGAAAAAATACCTGAAAATCGAAAATACCTTTTTAACCTCGTAATGTGGCAAGTTCGAAAGAAGTAAAGTATTTTTAAAACTTATTTTGCACTTTTATGAATTATTTGTAATTTTTGCATATTTAACAAATTTTTGTACTTTTTTTTCGCCTCAAGGGTTCTTTTAAGGTTTTGAACTTAGAGGGAGGGTTTTTATATACAATATATTTTTTAGGGAATTTTTAGTTTTCTATAATTTGCGAAATTTTCTGTGATCTTTTACCTCATTTGAAAAAATTTCCGTCTTAAAAAAAATTCGAACCTGCTGGGAAAACTTATCTAAAAAATGAAAATACATATTAACCTCGTAAGGTAAAAAATTCGAAAGCAATAAAGTACTGCAAAAAATAGTTTTGCCTCATAACTTAAAAAATGAAATCGCATATCCAGTAAAAGAGCACTGATTTTCACATATGTATCTCTTTCAAAAATAAATTTTCATATTTAACCTGAAATAACTTATTTCTCGTATATAAATCGCTTTGAAAGTACAAAATTACGTAGAGAAAAGTTTTTGGCATATATATCTCTTAAAAACTAAAATGGAAGACTCAATCGGAAAAGTTTACTTATCGCATATATACTCCTTTAGAGAACCAAACGCATATTTAAGAGAGAATTTTTATGTTTTTGTTGTATTTTCAGGGATTTTTTCTACTTTCACGAAGTTTGACGGTTCTTTCAAGATTTCCACGATTTTATGGACTTTGGGAGGGTTTTTGGTGATATTTTCTATTTTTACCGATTATCTACATTTTTTGCAATATTAATGAATTTTGAAATATTTTTTTTCATTTTTTTGAGAATTCAAGGGATTTTTTCGTACTTTATTATATTTTT
>RXID01001037.1:12500-17672 GCA_005019695.1 Trichopus zeylanicus subsp. travancoricus | reverse complement strand
ACTACTACTACTACTACTACTACTACTACTCCGATTCCTACTACTGCTACTACCGCTACTGTTAGTCATACGACTACTCCTACTACTTCTACGACTACTAGTACTACTAGTACTACTACTGCAACTGTTACTACTACTACTACTGCTACAACTACTACTCCTATGGCTACTACAATTGCCACAGCTACTACTACTAGAACTACTACTGTGACTCCTACTGCTAATGCTACTACTATTACTACTAGTACTACTGCTATTGCTATTTCTACTACTACGAATAATATTACAACTACTCCTGCTGCTACTGCTGCTATAGCTGCTACTACTCCTATTGCTACTCCTACTATGACAACAACAACTATGACTACTACTGCTACTGTTGCTGCGGCTACTAATACTACTACTGCAACAACAACCATTGCAACCATTACTATACTACTACTACATCTACTACTCCAACTACTACTACTGCAACTACTCTTTCCAGTGCTACTACTACCGCAACTACTCTTACCACTGCTACTACTACTGCAACTACTCTTACCACTGCTACTACTAATATAGCTACTACTACTGCTACTACAACTACTACTGCTGCTACTACTACTCCTACAACAACTACTACTACCACTACTCTTACTACTACTATTTCGACTACTACTGCTGCTACTGCCTCAACTGTTACTCCTCGTATTGGTACTACCATTGCTCCTAGTACTATTGCTACAAATACTACTCCTACTACTACTAAGACTACTACTCCTACAATAACAACAACTACAGCTACTACTACTACTGCAACTACTACTAGTACTACTGCGACTGCTGCTCCTACTAGTACTATAGCTACTGTTACTACTATTGCTATTGGTACTATTGTAGCTATACTGCTGCTACTACTACAACCACTCCTACTACTTGTTCTACTATTGCTGCTACCACTACTACTGTTACTGTTGCTAATACTACTACTACTACAACTTCTACTACTACTACTACTACTATTGTTACTGCTACTAATATTACTGCTGCTACTACTACTATTGCAACTACTACTAATGCCACTACAATAACTACTATAACTACTACTTCGGCTCTTGCTACTAATGCTACTGCCACTACAGCTTCTCCTACTAATAATGCAACTACTGCAACTACTACTAGTCCTTATGCTAGTACAACTGCGGCTGCTACTACTACTACTACTACTACTACTACTATTGCTGCTACTCTACAACCATGGCTACAGCTATTGCTACTACTGATGCTGCTAATGCTACTAATGTTACTACCACTGCTGCTACTCCTACTACTACTGCTGTTGTTGCTGTAGCTACAGCTACGGCTACTACTACAACTACTACTACTGTTGCTTCTACTACTACTACTGCTACCACTACTACTACTCTCACTCCTCCTACTACTACTGCTACTCCTACTGCTACTACTACTCATAACACTAGTACTGTTACTGCTGCTACTACTTTTACTACTATTACTACAACTACTGCTGCTGTTGCCCCTACAACTACAACTTCTATAACTACTATTACTGCTACCACTACAACTACTACTACAATTACTACTACTACTGCTACAATGACTACTACTATTATTACTAATGGCATGACTACTGCTACTGCAGTTGATTTTACTACTACTGCTGCTACTTTTATTACTTCAACTACTGCTGCTACTACTATAACTACTACTACTCTGAATACTGCTACTACTACTACTACCGCTGCTTTTACTCCTACTACTACAACAACTACTATTGCTGCTTCTATTACTCACAACAACAACTACCACAACTCCTCCTCCTCCTACTACTACAACTACTACTGCTACTATTACTTATTACTACTACTACTGCTACTACTACTCAAGCTAATACTACTGCTTCTACTACTATTACTGCTACTACTAGTACAAATACAACAACAACTACTACTACTAATGTTACCACTACTTCTACTACTACTGCTACTTCTACTACAACTGTTGCTACAACAACAACTACTACTACCACTGTTGCTACTACTAGTACTAATACTACTACAACTTCTACTACAGCTACTTCTATGACTACAAATATTACTACTACAACTACTAATACTACTGCTACTACCACTTCTACTACTACTATTGCAATAACTATTACTCCTACTACTACTACTACGGCTACTACTAGTACTAATACTACTATAACTACTACTACTGCTACTTCTACTACTGTTACTTCTACTATAACTTATACTACAAATATTACTAGCGCTACGACTATTACTGCTACTTCTAATTCTACTATAACTTCTACTACTACTACTACTTCTTCTACTACTACTATAACTTCTGCAGCTACTATTACTGCCATTGCTACTACTACTGCTGCTGCTGCTGCTACTGCTACTATTGCTACAATGATGACAACAACTACTATTACTAGCACAAATGCTTCTACTGCTGTTGCTGCTGCTACTACTACTACTACTACTACTACTACTACTACTACTACAACTGCTACTGCTGCTACTACTACTATAACTACCACTACTACTACTAATGCTAGTGCTGCTACTACTGCTACTAATACTACTCCTACTGCTATTACTGTTACTACTCCTACAACTAGTTCTACTACTACTACTAATGGTACTATTACCAATGCTATTAGTAGTACTACTATTGCTGCTACTCCTGCTGCTACTACTACAACAACTAATACTACAACAACTACTTCATCTCTGAGTACTACTACAATAAACTACTGCTGCTACTGTTGCTACAACTGCTACTAATTCTACTACTACTTACCCGACTACTACTACTAGTACTACTATTGTTGTTGTTGCTGCTACTACTCTTACAACAACTACTGCTACGATCGCTACTACTGCTACTACTATTACGACTGGTGCTATTGGCCCTGCTGCCACTTCTGCTATTGCTATTAATACTACTAGTCCTGCTACTACTACTTCTAATACTATTACAACTATTACTCCTACAAATACTACTATTACTATTACTACTACTACTACTATTCTTGCTACGACTACTTTTACTACTACTGTAACTACTGCTACAATGGCAACATCAACTACAACAACAACTACTACTACTACAACAACAACTGCTGCTACAACAACAACTGCTGCTGCTACTACTACTACCACTACTGCTCCTACAACTATAACTATTGCTTTTATTTGCTCTATCCTACGCCTACTATTACAACAACTACCCTTGCCACTACTGCTACAACTACTATTATTTTTACTAATGATACTCCTACTACTACTGCTTCAGCGACCACTTCTACTACTAGATCAGCAACTGCTACTCCAACTACTACTGCTACTGCTCCTTTTACTACTGCTACTACTCCAACTACGATTGCTACTACTACTACTACTACTAATACTACTCCAACTCTACAACTACGGTTACTACGACTACAACTACTACAGCTACTATTATTGTTAGTACCGCTACTACTACTACTACTACTCCAACTACAACTACTACTACGACCACTACTGCTACTACTGATACTCCCACAACTACTTCTACTACAACTACGTATATTTCTACCGCTGCTACTCCTACTCCTACTGCTACTACTTCTCCTACTATTACAGCCACTCCTACTTCTATTAGTGCCACAACTGCTTCGACTACTTCTACTACTAGTACTACTACTCCTGCTGCTGCTTCTACTTCGACTACTAAGACAGTGCCTACTACTATTGCTCTTACTACTTCTTCTACTACAACTGATACAACTACTGCTACTACTTCTACTACTACTACTATGACTACTGCTACAACAACAACAACTACTACTACGACGTCTGCTACTATTGCTACTGCTGCTGCTACTACTACTACTACGACTACTACTGCTACTATTACTACTACTACCACCACCACCACCACCACCACCACCACCACCACCACCACCACTACTACTACTACTATGACTACTACTACTACAACTACTACAAATACAATTTCTACTACTACAACTCCTACAACCACTTCCCTCCTACAACTACTTCTACTATAACTATTGCCACTTCAACGACTACTACTACGGACTACTACTACTACAACTACTGCTGCTACTACGACTACTACTGCTGCTACTGCTCCTACTAAAATAACTACTACTACTATTTCCTCTAGTCCTACGCCTATTATTACAACTACTACTACTTCTACTACTACTATAACTACTATTATTTTTACTAATGATACTCCTACTAATACTGCCACTGCTACCACTTTTACTACTGCAACTGCTACACCTACTAATACTGCTACTACTCCTTCTACAATTGCGACTAGTACTACTATTTCTACTAATGCCATTCCAACTACTACTGCTACTGCTACTATTACTACTACTATTACTGCTACTATTACAGTTACTACCGCTGCTACTACACCTACTACAACTCCAACTACTACTACTCCTACAACTACTACTGCTACTACTGATACTCCTACTATTACTGCTACTACAACTAGTTATACTTCTACTGTTACTACTGCTACTCCTACTACTGTTCCTATAATTACTACTTCTCCTACTTCTACTAGTGCTACAATAGCTTCAATTGCTTCTACTACTACTACTATTACTACTACTACTACTCCTGCTATTGCTTCTACTAATACTACTAATAATGCGACTACTACTATTGCTATTACCTCTTCTGCTACTACTATTGATACTACTACTACTACTACTACTACTTCAACTACTACTATGGTTGCTACCACTACCACCACTACTACTACTACGACAACTGTTACAACAACTACTACAACTACTACTACTACTACTTCTACTACTGCTACTACTTCTGCTACTGCTACAACTACTAATACTATTACTACTACTATTACTACTACTATAGCTACTACTGCTACTACTACTATGACTACTATTTCTACTACTACTACTACAACTACTACTACTTCTCCTACTACTACTACTTCTATTACAACTACAGCTTCTGCTATAGCTGCCACTATTGCTGCTACAGCTACTATTACTACTGCTGTTGCTACTTCTGCTACTATTTCTACTACTACTACAACTATTGCTACTTCTGCTACCTCAACTACTACTACTTTTATTACTATTACTACTGCCTATAC
>RXID01001037.1:0-7500 GCA_005019695.1 Trichopus zeylanicus subsp. travancoricus | reverse complement strand
GTTGCAGTAGTGGTAGGAGTAGCAGCAGTAGGATGAGTAGTAGTTGTAGTTATTGTAGTAGTAGTAGTAGTAATAACAATAATATTAGTAGTGGTTGTGATAATAGTAGCAGTGGTAGAAGCAGTAATAGTTGTAGTAGGAGTATTAGTTGTAGTACTAGTAGTAGTAGCATGACTGTTAGGAGGAGTAGTAGTAGTAGTTGAAAATGTCGCAGGAGCAATAGTAGTAGTAGCAGTAGAATCAACAGCAATAGTAATTATAGCAAGAATAGTAGTAGCAGCGGTAGTAGCAGCAGTAGTAGTAGTTCTAGTCGTAATAATAGTAGTAGTAGTAGTAGCAGTAGTACTTTTTGTAGTAGTAGCAGTAGTACTTTTTGTAGTAGTAGTGGTAGTACTAGAAGGAGTAGTAGTAGTAATTATAGTTGTAGTGAAAGTACTTGTAGTAGAAGTACTTGTAGTAGTAGTAGTAGTAGTAGTAGTAGTAGTAGTAGTAGTAGTAGTAGTAGTAGTAGTAGTAGTAGTAGTAGTAGTAGTAGTAGTAGTAATATTAGTAGTAGTATTTGTGGCAATAGGCGTAGTAGTAGTAGTACTAGTAGTAGTTACAGTCTTAGTTGTAGCTATAGTAGTAATAGGAGTATTTGTTATTGTAGTAGTAGAAGTAGCAGTAGTAGTATTGGGAGTTGCACTAATAGCAGTAGCAGTAGTAGCAAAAGTAGTAACAGAAGTAAAAATAAAAGTAGTAGCAGAAGTACAAATAGTAGTAGTAACAGAAGCAGTGGTAGTAGCCGCCATAGTAGTAGCAATTGTATTAGGAGTAGGAGAAGTAGTAGAAGCTGCAACAACAGAAGCAGCAGTAGGTGTAATAGCAGTTGTAGCAGTAGTATTAGAGTAGCAGTAGTAGCAATAGCAGTAGTAGTAATGGTTGTAGTAGTAATAGTAGTAGTAGTAGTAGTAGTAGTAGTAGTAGTAGTAGTAGTAGTAGTAGTAGTAGTAGTAGTAGTAGTAGTAATAATAGTAGTAGTAGTATGAGTAATAATAGTAGTAGTAGTAGTAGTAGTAGTAGAAGTAATAATAGTAGTAGTAGTATGAGTAATAGTAGTAATAGTAGGTGTAGTAGTAGTAGTAGTAGTAGTAATAGAAGTAGTAGTTTTGGTAGAAGTTGTTATCGTTGTAGTATTCTTAGTAGTAGTTGTTGTAGTAGTTTCAATAGTAGTAGTTGTTACAGTAGCAACAGCGGTAGCACTAGTAGTAGTAGCGGTTATAGCAGTTGTAGTAGTAGTAAGAGAAGTTCTACAACTAGCAGTAATAGTAATGGTAGAAGCTGTTGTGCTAGTAGTGCTAGTAGTAGCTACTGTATTAGTAGTGGTAGGAGTACTAATAGTAGTAGCAGCAGCAGTTGTGGTGGTAGTAGAAACAGTAGCAGCAGTAGGAGTAGTAGTTGTAGTAGTAGTGGAAGTGGCAGTAGTTGTAGCTGTGGTAGCAGTAGCTGTAGTATTAGTAATTGTTATGGTAGAAGTAGTAGTAGTAGTAGTAAAAGTTTAGTTGTAGCTGCAGTCGTAGTAGTAGTAGTAGCAGTAGTAGTAGTAGAAGTAGTAGTAGCTATAGTGGTAGTAGTAGGAGAGGTAGTAGTAGTAGCTATAGCAGCAGCAATAGTTGTAGAAGTAGTAGTAATAGTAGTAGTGGTAGTAGCAGCAACAGTAACACTCATACTAGTAATTGTCGTAGTAGTAGTAGCTGTAATAGCAGTAGTACTTATTGTATAGTAGCCGTATAAGCAGTTGTGGCAAATGTAGTTGTGGCAGTAGTAGTAGCAGTAGTCAAAGTTGTTGGACTAGTAGCACTAGAAGTAGTAGCACTAGAAGTAGTAGTAGTTGTAGTATTAGTAGTGGTAGAAGAAGTAGTAGCCGTTGTAGTAGAAGTAGTAGCAGTCATAGTAATAGTAGTTGTAGAAGCAGTAGTAGTCATAGTAATAATAGTAGTAGTAGCAGTAGTAGCAATAGTAGTAGTAAGAGAAGTAGTAGTAATAATAGTAATGGCAGTAGCAGTGGTTATTATTATTGTTGTTATTGTTGTTGTTGTTGTAGTAGTAGTAGTAGGAGGAGGAGTAATAGTTGTTGTTGTTGTTGTTGTTGTAGTAGTAGTTGTAGTTGTAGTAGTAGTAGTAGGAGAAGTATTAGTAATAATAGTAGTACTAGTAGTAGTAGTTGTTGTTGTTGTAGCAGTAGTAGTAGTAGTTGTTGTTGTAGTAGTAGTAGTAGTAGTAGTCGTAGTAGTAGTAGTAGTAGTAGCAGCAGCAGCAGCAGCAGCAGTAGCTATAGTAGAAGTAGTCATAGGTGTAGTGGTACTAGGAGTAGATGTACTAGTAGTAGTTATAGTAGGAGAAGTAGTAGTAGTAGTATTAGTAGTGGTTGGAGGAGGAAAAGTAGTATTAGTAGTAGTAGAAGCAGTAGTAGCAGTAGCAGTAGTAGTAGTAGCATTAGTAATAGTAGGGGAAGCAGTCTTAATAATAGTAATACTAGTAGTAGTTGTTGTTATTGTTGTTATTTGAGTATTGGTAGTAGCAACAAGAGTAGTAGTAGTAGTAGCATTAGTAGTAGCATTAGTAGTAGTAGCAATAGCAGCAGCAGTAGTAGTAGTAGTAGTAGTAGTACGAGTAGTTGTAGTAGTGGTAGTAGTTGTAGTAGTGGTAGTGGTAGTAGTAGTAGTAGTAGTAGTAGTAGTAGTTGTTGTTGTTGTAGCCACAGCAATCACAATAGTAGTAGTAGTAGTTGTTGTTGTAGCCACAGCATTCACAATAGTAGTAGTAGTAGTCATAGCGGTAGTGATTGTGGTAGCTGTAGTAGTAGAAGTAGTAGTTGTAGTTTGTGAAGTTATAGTAGTAGTAGCGGTAGCAATTGTCAGAGTAGTATTAGTTGTGGTAATAGTTGTTGTAGTAGTAGTAGTAGTAGTCATAGTAGAACATTAGTAGTAGTTATAGTAGTAGTACTAGAACATTAGTAGTAGCAGCAGTAGTAGGAGCAGGAGCAGTAGTAGTAGTGGTAGTACTAGTAGTAGTCGTAGTAGTAATAGTAGTATTAGGAGTAGCACTAATAGTAAAAATGGTAGCGGTACCAGCATTAGTAGTATTTGAAGTAGCAGCAGCAAAAGCAACAGTAGTAGTTGCAGTTGCCACAACACCAGCAGAACTAACAATAATATTTGTGGCAGTAGTAGTAGCAAAAGTAGCCGAAGTAGTTGTAATAGAAGTCTTAACCGTTGGAGCCATTGTAGTAGTAGTATTAGTAATAGAAATAGCAGCAGTAGTCGTAGTAGCAGTAATTATTGTAGTGGCAACAGTTGTTATTGCAGTAGTAGCATTAGTTTTAGTAGCAGAAGTTGTGGCAGCAGTAGTAGAAGTAATAGTAGTTGTAGTGGTAGTAGACGTAGTACTAGTAGCATTAGTGCAGTAGTAGTTGTAGTAGTAATAGTTGTAGTAGTAGTAGTAGAAGAAGTCATCGTAGATGTAGTAGTAGCAGCAACAGTAGCAGCAGTAGTAGTAGTAATAGTAGTAGTAGTGGTAGTACTGATAGTAGTGGAAGTTGTTGTAGTAGTAGTATTCGTAGTTGTAGTAGCTGTAGTAGTTGTAGCTGCTGCTCTATTGTAGTAGCTGTAGCAGTTGCTCTATTATAGTAGCTGTAGTAGTTGTAGCAGCTGATCTATTGTAGCAGCTGTAGCAGCTGCTCTATTGTAGTAGCTGTAGTAGCAGTCGATGAAGTAGTAGTAGAAGTAGTAGTAGCAGTTCTAGCAATAATAGTAGCTGGAGTAGTAGTAGGAGTAATAGTGGCAGTAGCACTAGCAATCGTAGTAACAGTGGAAGTTGTTGTACTAGTAGTGTTAGTAGTTGCAGTAGTAGTAGTAGTAGCTCGAGTAGTAATAGTAATAGTAAAAGGAGTAGTTATAGAAGTAGTAGTAGTGGCAATAGCAGTCCCAACAGTAGTAGTTCTAGTAGCTGTACTAGTGGTAGAAGTAGTTATTGTAGTAGCAGTAGTTGTAGTAGTAGTAGTGGTAGTACTTGTAGCAACAGCAGCAGCAACAGCAGAAGTAGTAGTAGTAGTAGTCTTAGGAGTACTAGTACTAGTAGTAATGTTAGTAGTAGTAGTAGTAGTAGTAGTTGTAGTAGTAGTTGTAGTTGTTGTTGTTGTAGTTGCAATAATAACAACAGTAGTAGTAGTAGTAGTAGTAGCAGTAGTGATTGTAGTAGATGTAGTAGTTGAAGTAGTAGTTATAGTATGTGAACTAATAGCAGTGGCAGTAGTAGCAGTCATCGGAGTAGAAGTACTAGTCGTCCGAGTACTAGTAGTAGTAGTAGTAGTAGCAGTAGCAGTAGCAGCAGCAGCAGTAGCAGCAACAGCAGCAGTAATAGTAGTAGTAGTTGTTGTTGTTGTTGTGGTGGTAGTAGTTGTGGTAGTAGGAGTAGTAGTTATTGTAGTAGTAGTAGTAGTAGTAGTAGTAGTAGTAGTAGTAGTAACGCTAGTAGTAGCAGCAGCAGCTAGAGCAGTAGTAGTAGTAATATTAGTAGTACTAGTAGTAGTAGTATTAGGAGTAGCACTAGTAGTAACAATAGTAGCAGTTGTAGCCGCAACAGCAGTAGAACTAGCAAAACTATTTGTTGTAGTAGTAATAGCAAAATTAGTAGTAGTAGTTGAACTAGGAGTCTTAGTCGTTGGAGCAGTTGTTGCAGTAGTATTAGTACTAGTAGTAGCTGCAATAGTCATAGTAGAAGTAGTTGTTGTAGTCGCAGCAGTCATTGTTGCAGCAATGGCATTAGTTGTAGTAGTAGTAGTAGTGGTAGAAGCAGTAGAAGTAGTAGTTTTTGTAGTAATAGTAGAGGTCGTACTTGTAGCATTAGCACAGTAGTAGTTGTAGTAGTTGTAGTAGTAGTAGGAGCAACAGCAGCAGCAGCAGTAGTAGTAGCAGCAGTAGCAGTAGCAGCAGTTGTAGTAATAGTTGTAGAAGTAGTCGTCGTAGATGCAGTAGTAGTAGCTGTAGTAGGAGTAGTAGTTTGAGTAATGGTAGAGGTAGCAGTGGAAGTAGTTGTTGTAGTAGTATTCGTAGTAGTAGCAGCTGTAGTAGTTGTAGTAGTATTAGTAGTAGTATTAGTAGTTGTAGCAGCTACTCTATTAGTAGTAGAAGTAGTTGCATTCGAAGAACTAGTAGCAAAAGAAGTAGCTACAGTTCTAGCAATAGTAGTAGTAGGAGTAGTAGTAGAAGTAATAGTAGTGGTGGCACTAGCAGTAGTAGTAATAGTAGAAGTTATTGTACTAGTTGTAGTTGTAGTAGTAGTAATTGCAGGAGTGGTAATAGTAGTTGTAAAAGGAGTAGCAGTAGAAGTAAAGTAGTGGCAGTAACGCTGCAACAGCTATAGCAGTAGTTGCTGTACTAGTAGTAGAAGTAGAAGTAGTAGTAGCAGTAGTGGTAGTAGTGGTAGTAGTAGTCGTAGTACTAGGAGAAGTTGAGTTGTAGCAGTAGAGGTAGTAGTAGTAGTACTAGGAGAAGTTGAGTTGTAGCAATAGTCGTAGTAGTAGTAGTAGTAGTAATAGTAAAATTAGTAGTAGCGGTCGTGGTAGCAGTAGAAGTAGTAGTAGTTGCAATAATAGTAGCAGTCGTAGCTGTAGTAGTTGTACTAGAAGTAAGAGTAGTAGTAGTAGTTATAGTAGTAGCTGTAGAAGTAGTTGTAGCCTTTGTAGTTGTGGCAATAGAAGTAGTAGGCAAAGTAGTAGAAGTAGTAGTACTAGTATTAGTAGTAAGAGAAGTAGTAGTAATAGTAGTAGTAGTAGTGAGAGAAGTAGTATTAGCAGTAGTAGTGAGAGAAGTAGTATTAGCAGTAGTAGAAGTAGTTAGCAGTAGCTGCAATAGTGGTAGTCATAGTGGTAGTTGTATCAGTAGTAGGAGTAGTAGTAGTAGGAGGAGTAGTAGTAATAATAGTTGTATTAGTAGAAGTAGCTGTTATTGTTGTTGTTATTGCAGTAGTAGTAGTAGCAGTTGTTGTAGTAGTTGTAGTAGTAGTAGTTGTTGTAGTAGTAGCCGTGGTAGTAGTAGTTGTAGTAGCAATAGCTATAGTAGTAGCAGTAGAGACAGTATTAGCAATTGCTGTAGTAGTAGTAGAAGCAGTGGTAGTAGTAGTAGAAGTAGTTGTAGTAGTAGTAGTAGTAGCAGTAGCGGTCATAGTGGAAGTTATTGTACTGGTAGTGTTAGTTGTTGCAGTTGTAGCAGTAGTAGCCGGAGTAATAATATTAGTAATAGTAGTATCAACAGTAGAAGTAATAATAGAAACAGCAGTAGGAGCAGTTGTAGTAGTGGAAGTAGTTGTTGAAGTAGTAGTAGTAGTAGTAATAGTAGTATGAGTAGTTGAACTAGTTGTATTAGTAGTAGTAGAAGGAGTAGCAGTAGTAGTAATCGTGGTAGCAATAGTAGTAGCAACAACAACAACAACAACAACAGTGGTAGTAGTAGTATTAGAAGTATAAATAGTAGCAACAGTAGTAGCAGTAGTAGTAGTAGTAGCAATTGTAGTATTACTAGTATCAGCATTAGTAGCAACAATAGTAGCAGTAGTTGTAGCAGTAGCTGTAGCAGTAGCAATAGTAGTAGAAGTAGCCATAGCACAAGTGGTAGCCGTAGTAGAGTAGCGGTAGCAGTAGGAGTTGTAGTTCTAGTAGTAGTTGCAGTGGTAGTAGTAATATTAGTTTTAGTAGCAAACGTAGTAGTAGTAGAAGCAGCAGCAGCAGTAGTAGTAGTGGTAATAGTAGAAGTAGTAGTAGTAATCACGACAGGAGCAGCTATAATAGTAGTAGGAGGAGGGCTAGGACTAGTAGTAGTAGTAAGGGTAGTAGTAATAGGATTATTAGACTTAGTAGTAGTAGTAACAGCTGCAGCATCAACAATAGCAGTAGTAGAAGTAGTAGTACTAGTTGGACTAGTAGGCATAGTCACAATAGCAATAGGACTAGTAGTGGTAGTAGCAGTGGTAGAAGTTGTATGAGTAGTAGTAGTAGTAGTCGTTGCAGAAGTAGTAGCAACAGTAGTAGTAGGTGTAGTAGTTGTAGTAGTAGTTGCTGTAGTAGATGTGGTAGCAGTAGTAGAAGTAGTAGTAATTATGGTAGTAGTTGTCATAGAAGCAGTAGTAAAAATATTAGCATTCGTCGGTGTAGCAGTAATAGTTGTAGTAATACTAGTAATAGTTATAGTAGTAGTAGTAGTAGTAGTAGTAGTAGTGGTGGCGGTGGCGGTGGTAGTAGTAGTAGTAGTAGTAGTTGTTGTTGTTGTTGTTGTTGTTGTAATAGTAGTTGTAGTAGCAGTAGTAGTAGAAGTAGTAGTACGCTTTGGAGGAGTAGTAGTAGGAGTAGTAGTAGTAGCATTGGGAGTAGTAGTAGTAGTACGAGTTTGAGTAGGAGTAGTAGCAGCAGTAGTAGTAGTAGTAGTATTAGGAGTGGTCGTAGTAGGAGTATTAGTAGCAGCCATA
>RXID01001035.1:0-16022 GCA_005019695.1 Trichopus zeylanicus subsp. travancoricus | reverse complement strand
TCCTACTACTCCTACTGCTACTACTTGTCCTAGTACTTCTATAGCTATACCACTCCAGCTCAAACTCCTACTTCTACTACAACTCCTATAACTACTACTGCCCCAACTGAAACTACTACTACTGCTATTATTACTACTCCAACTCCACCTACAACGATAACTACTATTATTACAACAACTACTACTCTTACTGCTACAACTACTCCTACTACTACTCTAACAACAACAACTACTACTACTGCTACAACTACCACGACTCAACAACTACTACAACTACTACTACAAATTTGACTACTTCTATTACGACTGCTACTGTTCCTGTAGCTGTGGCTCCTACAACTAAGACTACAACTACTGCTACTACTACTACAACTACTACTACAACTACTACTGCTTCTACTATTGGTATAATTGCAACTACTACTACTCCTACTACTGCTACTACTACTACAAACACTAACACTACTACTACTACTACAAAAACAACAACAACTACTACTCCTCCTCCTCCTCCTCCTCCTCCTCCTCCTCCGCCTACTACTACTACTACTACTACTACTAGTACAACAACTATTGCTACTACTATGACCACCACTACTATTAGTATTATAACTACTGCTACTACTCCTACCATGACTACTCCTAATAGAGCTATTACAGCTACTCCTACAACTACTACAACAACAACAACTACTTCTTGTACCGCTCGCACTCCTATTCATACTACAACTACTACTAGTACTACTACCACTACGATAACTACAGCTATTACTCCTACTCCAACTACTATAACTATGACTACTCCTACTATTGCTACTATAACTCCTACTACTACTCCTTCTCCAACTCCAACCCCTACTACTACTCTGACTACTACAAGTACAACTGTTACAACAACTACTGCTACTCTTACTACTGCTACTATTACTACTGTTACTACTATAACTGCTACTACTGCTCTAACTACTACTACAACTACTGCTGTAGCTACTACCACAACTACTACTACTTTTATTAGTTGTACAACTGCTACTACTACTATTGCTACTACTACTACTAATGCTACTATTACAAATACTACTACTACTAATACTACTGCTGCCGTTGCTACTTCAGTTATTTTTGTTGCTGATACTACTGCTCCTCTGTCTACTATAACTATTGCTGCTTCTACTACAGCTGCTACTACAACTATTACTACTACTAATACTACTACTACTACAACTACTGCTACTCCTCCTCCTACTACTTCTACTACAACTCCTACTCCAACTTTTTCCACTACTACTACCCCTCCTAAACCTACCTCTGCTACTACTACTAGTACAACAACTAATACTAATACTACCACTCCTACTACTACCTCTGTTGGTTCTACAACGGCTGCTACTGCTACTACTACTACTACTACTACTAATATTATTAGTACTGTAGTTATCCCTACTACTACTACTGTTGCTCCTACTGCTGCTCCTACTCCTACACCTACTCCTTTTGCTGCAACTACTACAGCAACAACAACAACTACTACTACTACTTCTACTTCTATTACTTCTACTACTACTCCTGCTCCTACTCCCGCTCCTACTCCTACACCTACTTCTTCTTCTGCTACAATGACTACTACTACTACTACATCTACGTCTACTACTTTTACCACTACTACCTCCACTACTACTACTACTACTACTCTGACTCCTACCGCTACTTCCACTACTACTACTACTTCTCCTAATATTACTACTAATACTAGCATCGATACTACTACTACTTCTACTCCTAGTACTACTACGACTACTGCTACTGCCATTATCGTAGTTGCTATTACTACCACTATAACTGCATTTCCTATAACTATTACAACCACTACTACTACTCCTATTACTACTACCACTTCCTTTGCTACTACTATAGCTATCACTACTACACTAGTACTACAACTGCAACTACTCGTACTACTACTACTACAACAACTATTGCTATTACTACAACAACTTCTACAACTACTACAACTACTACCGTTGCCGGAGCTACCACTGCCACTACTCCTACTATAACTACTACTGCTACCGCCACTACTATTTCTACTTCTATTACCACTACTACTATTTCTGCAATTTCTGCTACAACAACAACAACTACTACTACAACAACAGCTACTACGAGTACTAATACTACCAACACTACTACAACTACTACTACTACCACTACAACTACTACTACTACTATTATTACTACTACAACTTCAACTACTTGTCTGACTCCAACTCCCACTCATACTACAACTCCTACTACAAATACTACTACTACTACTACTACTATGACAACAACAACAACAACTACTGCTAAAACAACTGCTGCTACTATTTCTGCTACTACTACTACAACAACTGCTACTCCTCCTACTACTACAAGTACTCCTCCTTCTACTACTGCTACTATTGCTTCTTCTACTCCTATTAGTACTACTACTATGACTACTACTACCATTAGTACTACTACTACTCCTACTAAGACTACTACTGTTGCTTGTACTCCTATTAGTACTACTACTATGACTACTACTACTACTACTATTATCATTACTATTCCTACTACTACTACTACTACTACTCCTACTCCTTTATCGACTAGAATCACTTCTACTACAAGTACTACTACATCTACTACTACTCTTACCATAACCACCACGACTACTACTACAATAATAACTACTACAACTACGAACCCTACAACAACAACAACAACTACTACTACTACTACTACTACCACCACTACTAGTATAACTACTAGTATTACGGTTACAATTGTTATTACTACTACTAAAACAACTACTGCTGCTATCGCTACTACAATTACTGCTACTCCTAGTACTAACACCCTACTACATGCAATACTGCTACTATTACTATCACTATTACTGCTACTACAACTAATACTAATACAACTACTAATCCTAATGCTCCTACTACTATGGGTACTAGTACTACCATTACTACTACTACTACTCCAAACACTCCTCTCGCTACTAATACTACTACTGCTACTACTATTACTACCACCTACACCACCACCACCACCACCACGACTACGACAACAACAACAACTACTATTAATGCAACTATTACTACTACAACAACAACAACTACTACTACTATTGCTACAATTACTACTCTTACTACTACTACTACTACTACCACCACCACCACCACCACCACCACTACTACTCGTGTTGTTGCTGCTCCTACTACTACTACCACCATGGCTACTACTACTACTCTTACTACTACTAGTCTACTGCTATGACTTCTAATGCTACTACTACACCTACATCAACTCCAATTGTGACTACTGCTCCTACTACTACTACCACTACCACTATAACTACTACTACTAATACAATTCCAATTCCTACTACTACGACTACTACAACTACTACTACTACCGCTACTACTAATTCTACTATAACAACTACCACTAATCCGCTACTAATATTCATACTACAACTTCTAAGACTACTACTACTACTACTACTACTACTACTGCTACTACTACCACCACCACCACTACTACAACTATTACTCTTACTATGCGACTACTACTATTACTACTACTAACACTATTGTTAGTATTAGTGCTGCTTTACAGCTACTACTACTACTACCACAACTACTATACAACTAATACTGCTATTACTACTTCTGCTACTACTAGTAGTACTACTACTAGAACTTCTACTACTCTGCTACTACTATTCCTACTACTACTCGTAAGACTACTACTACTACTACTACTACTGCTACTACAACTACTACTACTATTACTGCTCCAACTCTGCTACTACTACAACAATTACTACTACTAACACCACTACTACAACTACTACTCATACTACTGTTAGTACAGCTACTACCGCTACTGCTACTACTACCACTACAACTAATACTACTATTACCACAACTACTACTACACCTCCTCCTCCTCCTACTACTACTACTACAACTACTACTTCTATGACTAAGACTACTACTACATTATTAGTAGTACAACTGCTACTTCTTCGTCTACTGGTGCTACTACTAATTCTATGAATACTACTACTACTACTACCAGTACTACTGCTGATATTGCTACTACTTCTACTACTTCTACTACTAATACTACCACCACTACTATTCCTACTCCTACTCCTACTACTACTGCTAGTGCAGCTACTATTACTCTTACAACTGCTGCTGCTACTGCTACTAGTGATACTACTACTACTACTACTACTACTACTACTACTACTACTACTACTACTACTACTGTTACTATTAGTACTACTACTACAACTACTCCTACTACTAATCCAACAACAACAATAACAATTACTGCTGCTATTACCACTGTGATGGCTACTGCTGCTGCTCTAACTTCAACTACTACTATTAATACTACAACAGTTGTTGTTGCTGCTGCTCCTACAACTACTACTTATACTTCTACTACTATTACTAATACAACTACTAATACTACTACTACTACTACTTCTACTACTAGCATGATTGCTATTGCTACTAATCTGACTATGGGTACTACAACTACTAACACTAACACTACTACTACTATTACTACTACTACTACTACTACTACTACTACTACTACTACTACTACTACTACTACTACTACTACTACTACTACTACTACTACTACTACTACTACTACTACTACTACTACTACTACTGTATCAATTGCCACTATCACTCCTACTATAAGTACTATTGCTACTGTTGCTAATACTACTACTAATACTAATACTCCCACTACAATTGCTACTATTACTACTATTACTAACACTGCTAGTACTCCTACTACTACTACTAGTCCTAGCACTAATACTAATACTTCTACAACTGTCGCTGTTGCTATTCCTGCTACTACTACTCCTCATCCTACTACTACTACTACTACTATTACCACAACAACAACAACAACAACAACAACTACTACTACTCCTGCTACTACTCCTACTACTACTATTACTGCTACTCCTACTAATACTACTACTAATCCTCCTACTACTACTACTATTACAACTACCACTCCTTACACTCCTACTACTAGTACTTCTGCTGCTGCTACTGCTACTATTACTACTACTGCTGCTGCTGTTACTACTATTAATACAATTGCTGCTACTAATGCTACTAGTACTACTACTACAACTACTATTACTACTACTACTGCTGCTACTACTATTAATACTACTCTACTTCTACTACTACTGCTCCTACTCCTTTAATATTACTACTACTACTACTTTTGCTCCAACTCCTATTACTACCACTATTACCACTACTACTACTATTGCTCTAGCTTCTATTACTACTACTACTATTGCTGTCGTTGCTATTGCTACTGCCACTACTACTACTACTAATACTATTACTATCGCTGCTGCGGCTACTACAACTACTACTCGTACTACTTCACCCACTACTACTACTACTACTACTAATACTACCCTAAGACTACTACTACTACCACTCCTACCGTTGTTGCTATTGTTGCTTCTACTACTACTACTACTACTGTTGTCGCTGCTGTTGCTAGTACTACTACAACAACAACTACAACTACACCCACTACAACTGTTACTACTACTACAACTGTCACTGCTACTAGCGCTATACTACTATTACTACTACTACTACTGCTACTACTTCGGTCGCTGCTGCTGCTATTGCTCCTGATGTTGTTGCTGCTTCTGCTACGACTACAACTACCACTACTTCACCTACTACAACTATTATTGCTACCATTACTACTACACTACTAATACTACTATATCTACTACAACCACTACTAGTACTACTGGTGTTACTTTTGCTGCGACGACAACCGCTTCTACTAGTGCTAGTATAGCTACTGCTATTACCACTACTACTACCACCACCACTACTACTACTATACTGCTACCAATGCTACTGCAACTATTGCTACTTCTACTACAACTACTACAGTAGCTATTGCTGCAACTACTAGTGCTACTACTGTTGCTACTACTATTCTACTGCTACTGGTACAACTACTGCTACCACTACTACTACTACTATTACTATTACTACTACTACTACTACTACTATGACTGTTACTACTACTACTACTACTACTTCTACTAATACTATTGCTACAACTTCTACTATGACTGCTGCTGTTGCAGCTGTAGCTAGTAATACTACTTCCGCAACTACTACTACTACTACTACTATGGCTATTGTGGTTGCTGCTACTACTACAACAAGAACTACAACAACTATTGCTGCTAGTACTATAACTGCTACCACTTCTATTACTACCTGTACTATTATGACTGCTACTACTTCTGCCACTACAAGTATTGCCACTACTACTGCTACAACTATTGATACTACTGCTACGACTACTACTACAGCTACTGCTATTACTACTACTGCTGCTGCTGTAACTTCTACCACTACTTTGGGTACTACTTATATAGTTGCTACTACTACCACTTTTGCTCCTACTACTACTATAATTATCACTGCGGCTCCGACTACTACTACCACTACTATAACTTCTGTTGATATTACTACCACTACTACTAGTACCATTGTTGCTTCTACAATAGCGACAACAACAACAACAACAACTACTCCTACTACTACAACTGCTACTACTACTGCTGCTGCTGCTACTACTGCTGCTGCTACTACTACTACTACTACTACTACTACTACTACTACTACTACTACTACTACTTCTACTACTACTACTACTACCACTACTACTACTACTAACATTACTATTAGTACTATTGCTAGTGCTACTACTACTACTCCTACCGCTCCTATTACTACTATGTCCTCTACTACTACAACTATTGCTACTGCTATAGTTGTTCCTACAGCTTTTACTACTAGCACTACAACACTAGAACTAGTACTATTGCCACTGCGGCTACTACTATTGATGCTGCTGCTACTTCCAGCGCTACTACTACTCCTTCTAGTACTATTACTACAACTACTACTACAACAACAACAACAACAACAACTACTACTACTACTACCATTACTACTGCTACTACAACAACTAATACCACCGCGACTACTACTACTAATACTACTACTTCTACTACTACCACTACTCCTAATGTTACTACTATTAGTACAATTATTACTAATACTACTATAACTACTACTATTGCTATGACTTCTACTACTACACCTTCCAGTACCACCACTGCTACTACTATTACTACCAATACTCCGACTTCTACTCTTATTGCTACTAAAACTACTACTACTGCTACTACTACAACTACTACTGCTACTGCTGCTCTTGTCAGTACTACCATTACTACTACAAGATCTACTGCTACTATTACTACTACTACTCTTACTACTACCACTACTACTGCTACTAGTACGACTACTACTACAATTAGCACAACTAATACTCCTACTGGTGCTACTACTCCTACTACTACTACAACTACTATTACCACTACTACTACAACTACTACAACTATTTTCTACTGCTACTACTACCACTACCACCACCACTAGTATTAGTACTATTGTTGGTTCTACTACTACTGCTCTTGCTACTGCTGTAGTTGTTGCTCTTGCTGCTCCTACTACTACAACATCTTCTACTACTGCTACTATTACTACTTCTATAGCTGCTCCAATGGCTTCTATTGCTATAACTACTACACTAGAACTAGTACCTCTGCCGCTGCTGCTACTACTGCAGCTGTTGCTGCTACTACTACTCATGCTGTTGCTACTTCTTGCGCTACTGCTACTCCGACTAGTACTACCACCACTACAACAACAACAACAACTACTACTTCTACTACCACTACTACCGCTAGGACAACAACTACTACTACCGCAACTATTACTACCACTACTTCTGCTACTACTACTACTATTACTACTACTAGCACTACTATTAGTACTATTACTAGTACTACTATAACTTCTCCTGCTGATGCTGCAGCTGTTGCTCCAGCTGCTCCTACTACTACTACATCATCTACTACTGCTACTATTGCTGCTGCTATAGCTACTCCTACAGCTTCTACTACAACTACTACTACACTAGAACTAATACTCATGCCTCTACTGCTACTCTACTGCTACTGCTGCTACTTTTAGCGCTACTGCTACTCCTACTAGTACTACCACTACTACTACAACAACAGCAACAACAACAACTAATACTACTACTACTACCACTACTACTACTACAACAACTACTACTATCGAGACAACTACCACTACTACTTCTACTAATACTACTACTACTCCTCCTAATGTTACTATTATTACTACAACTATTACTATAGCTAGTATAACTAGTACTATTGCTACGACTTCTACTACTACTCCTTCTACTACTACCATAGCTATTGCTATTACTACTACTACTCCTACTTGTACTCGTATTGCTACTGCAACTAATACTACTACTACTACTACTCCTCCTGTTAGTACTACCACTACTACTACAACAACTACTGCTACTATTACTACTACTACTACTACTACTACCACCACTACTACTACTACCACCACAAAGACTACTACTGCTACTACCACTACTACTATTATTAGTACGACTAATACTCCTACTGCTACTACTCCTACAACTACTACTATTACTACTACTACTACTACTACTTCTTCTTCTTCTACTACTACTACTACAACTACTACAACTACCACTACTATTAGTACTATTGCTAGGACTACTACTACTCCCCCTCCTGCTCCTACTACTACTATACACTCTACTACTGCTACTATTGCTGCGGCAATAGCTGCTCCAACAGTTTCTACTGCTACAACTACTACACTAGAACTAGTACTCGTACCGCTGCTACTACTACTACAGTGGCTGCTGCTGCTACTTCTAATGCTGCTGCTACTTCTTGCGCTATTGCTACTCCTACTAATAGTGCCACTACTACTACTACAACAACAACAACTACTACTAAGACTATAACAACAACAACAACTACTACTGCTACTACAACTACCACTACTACCACTAGTACAACAACAACTACTACCGCGACTACTACTACAACTACCACGACCACAACTACTACTCCAGCTGCTGCTGCTACTATAACAACTAATACTACTACTTCTACTACTCCTACTCCTAACGCTACTACTATTACTACAACTATTACTACTGCTACTATATCTACTACTATTATTATGACTTCTACTACTACACCTTCCAACACAACCACTGCAACTACTTGTACTACTACTCCTACTTCTACTCTTATTACTACTGCAACTACTACTATTACTACTACTACTAATACTATTACTACTACTACTACCACGCCTGCCAATACAACCACTACTACTACAACTACTGCTGCTACTATTACCACTACTATTGCTACTACTACTACTACTACCACTACTACTACAATTAGTACCACTAATGCTCCTACTGCTCCTACTACTACTACTACTACTACTACTACTACAATTACTACTACTACTACTACTACTATGACTACTACTACCACTACTACTACTACCACTAATATTAGCATAATTACTAGTATTGCCACTACTACTCCTATTGCTCCTGGTTCTCCTGCTACTACTACATCCTCTACTACAACTACTATTGTTGTTGCTATAGCTGCTCTTATAACTTCCACTGCTACTACTAATACACTAGGACTAGCACTCCAACCACAGCTGCTACGACTACAGCTGCTGCTGCTACTACTACTATTGCAGCTGCTACTTCTAGCACTATAGCTACTCATACTAGTACTACCACTACTACTACTACAACAACAACAACTGCTACTACTACTACTACCACTACTACAGCTACTACAACAACTAGTACTACTGTGACTATTACTACAACTACCACTGCAAATACTACTACTCCTACTCATACTATTACTACTAGTAGCACTACTATAACTACTCCTACTGCTACTCTGTTACTACAATTATTACTACTGCTACTACAACTAGAACTATTACTATGACTTCTACTAGTGCTAGTACTCCTTCCAGTGCTACCACTGCAACTACTAGTACTACTAATACTCCTACTTCTATTCTTATTACTACTGCAACTATAACAATAACTACTGCTACTAGTACCACTAATACTCCTACTACCAGTAGTACCACTACTACTATGACAACTGCTGCTACAATTAATACTACTACTTTTATGGCTAGCACTACTGTTGTTACTACTACTACTACTACTACCACCACTACTGCTAGATTAGTACCACTAATACTCCAACTGTAGGTACTACTACTACTGCTACTGCTATAGCTACTACTACTACTACTACTACTACTATTACCACTGCAACTACTACTGCTACTACTACTACTACTACTACTACTAATACTACTACTACTACTCCTCCTGTTGTTGTTGCTACTACTATGACTACCACTCTAATACTACTGCTATTACCACTACTACTACTATTAGTACTACTTCTGCTGTTGCTACTACTACTACTACTACTACTACTACTACTACTACTACTACTACTACTACTACTACTACTACTACTCCTGCTCCTGCTCCTACTATGTCTACTACTACGATGAGTACTACTACTACTACTTCACCGCTACTACTTTTACTACTACGACTACTGCTACTACTACGCCTTCAACTACTACTACTATTACTACTGCTGCTGCTGCTGCTGCTATAACTACACCTACCAATCCTTCTACCACTACTACTACTACTACTTTTTCATCTCCGAATATTACTGCTACTACTTCTACTATTACTACTACTTCTACTACTATAACTATTACAACTCCTACAACTTCTACCACTACTACTTATTTTACCACTACTAATACTACCACTACTACTGCTACAACTACTACAACTTATACTACTACTGCTATTGCTACACCTACTACTATTACTACTACTACAATTGCTGCTACTGCTGCTACTACTACTACTTCGGCTATTGCGGCTGCTACTACTACTACTACTACTACTACTACAACTACAACTTCTGCTAATACTACTACTGCTCCTACTCCAAATACTACCGCTATGACTACTCCTTCTAGTACTACTACAACTACTACAACACCTACTACCACTCCTACTCCAACTCCTACACCTACTACTACTATGAATACTACAACTACGACTATACCCACTACTGCTAATATTATTACTGTTACTACTACAACTACTACTACTCCTTTTACTACTATTGCTACTACTGTTGCTGCTGCTACCCCTGCTACTACTATTACTACTACTATTGCTAGTACAATTGCCACTATTACTACTGGAACTACTACTACTAATACTACAATTGCAAATACTACTAGTACTAATACTAATGTTGCTGCTACTACTACAACTACTCCTGCTATTATAACTACTTCTTCATCAGTGGCTGCAACTTTTGCTACTACTACTACTACTATAACAACTATGCCTGCTACTACTACTACTACTACTTCAACAACTACTACTACTACAACCGCTAATACTAATGTTGCTCCTACTGCTACAAGTACTGTTGCTCCAACTACTACAATTAGTACTACTACAACTGCTGCTACTGCTACTATTACTACTAGTACTAGTACTACTATTTCTGCTACTAATACTACGATGACTACTGCTACTACTGCCACTACTATTTCTACGACTACTATAACTACTACTCCTCCTACTACTACTACTACTATGATGATTACAACTACTACTGCTACTACAACTTCTGCTACTACTACTACTAATGTTGTTGATGCTGCTACCGTGACTACCATCATAATAACTACTACTACTATAATGACTACTACAATGCCACTACTGCTACTGCTACTACTAGTGTTACTGCTGCTACTATTGCAACTTCTTTGAATATTGTTACTACTACTACTACCGCTAATGCTGCTACTACTACTTTTACTACTACTACTATGACTACTACTACTATTAGTACCACTATTACTGTTACTACGACTACTACTACTATTACTACTACTGCTACTACTAATACTACTACTACCCCTACTTCTACTACGACTACTGTAACTACAACTATCGCTACTACTACTACTACTACTACTACTTCTACGCCTTCTGCTACTATGATTGTTGCCCCTACTGTTACTACTACAACTACTACTACAACTACCACTACTACTGCTACTACTATTACTACTTCTACTAATATTACTACTACCACTACTACTACGGCTACTACTACCACTACTTCTACTACTATTACTACTACTACTCATGCTCCTACTACTACAATGACTACTACAACTACAACTACCACCGCCACCACTACTACTACTTCTATGACTTCGGCTACTACTATTGCTACCTCTATTGCGACTGCTGCTGCTACTACCGCTACTACTACTACTACTACTACTACTACTACTACTACTATACTACTCTACTACTACTACTACTACTAACTACTACTACTGCTACTACTTCTACTACTACCACTACTAATCCTACTACTGCTTTGACTACTACTACTACTACTACTACTACTACTCCTACTACTGCTCCTCCTACTACCACTACCACTACTATTACTACAACTACCACTACTACTACTCCAACAACTAATACTACTACTACTACTTCCACTACTACTACTGCAATTACTACTCATACTATAGCTATTACTACTAATACTATAGCTGCTACTGCTACTACTTCTACTACTATTACTACTCCTACCACTACTACAACAACTACTACTACTAATACTACTACTACTACTGCTACTGCTACTCCTACTTCTACTACTACTAATAAAACTACTGCAACTACTGCTACTACAGCGACTACTGCTACTTCTACTACTACTAGCACTACTACTGCTGCTGCTGCTACTACTACTACTGCTAGTACAACTACTTCTACTGCTACCCTGGCTGCTGCTGCTGCTGCTACTACTACTACTACTTCTGCTACTATAAATACTACTAAAACTAATACTACTACTACCATACTACTATTAGAAATACTACTATTATTATTACTTACAGTACTACTGCTACTACTACTAATACTATGACTACTACTAATTTTGCTGTTGCTATTACTATTGCTATTGCTACTTCGATTACTGCTACTGCTCCTACTGTTAATATTGCTACTACTACTATGATCACTATTGCTGCTAATACTAATTCTACTATCACTCTTCTTCTACTACTTCTGCTACTATTACTTCTACTCTTGTAACGACTACTATTTTTGCTATAATGACTACTGCTACTGCTACTACTGCCACTACTATCGCTACTACTACTACTACTACAAATGTTGTTGCCGCTATGACATCTACTAACACTACAATTGCTGCTACTACTCCTAATACTACTAATTCTACTATGGCTACCTTTAATACTACAACTACTACTGCAACTTCTCCTGCACCTATTTCAACTACTGCTCCTGCTCCTCCTGCAGCTATTGCTACTGCAACTACACCTACTACTATTACTACTACTACTACTACTCCTATTACTACTACTATTAGTACTACTACTACTACTCGTACAACAACAATAATAACTACTACTACTACTAGTAATTCTACTACTATTATTACTACTACTTACACTTTTGCTACTTCTACTACTATGACTACTACTACTACTACTGCTATTGCCACAACTACAGTTGATGCAACTGCTACTACTACTACTACAATGATTACTTCTGCTGCTAATACTACTGCAACTACTATTACTATTACTGTTGCTATTACTTTTACTACTACTAATACTTCTCCTATTCCTGTTCCTACTATGACTACTGCTTCAACTACTATTACTACTACTACTGCGGCAACTACTACTCCTACTGCTACTATTACTACTACTACTACTCCTACTACTATTGCTACTATTGCAATTGCTAATACTACTTCTACTACTGCTACAAGCACTGCTACAACTATGACTACTCAAACTTCTAGTACTACTACCACTACTTTTGCTATTACTTTTGTTAGTACTAATACTACTTCTACACTATTTCTTCTATTACTGCTAAAGCTATTGTGACTACTAATATTTCTAGTACTACTACTTATGTTACTACTACTACTGCTACACTTCTACTAATACTACTGCTCCTACCACTATCACAACTACTGCTAGTAGTACTACTACTACTTCTACTAGTACTACTAGTACTACTTCAACTACTATTACATCTGTGCTACTACAACTACTTCTATTACTACTATTATAATTTTTACTACTACTACTATTACCACTATGACTACTACTACAACCATTGCTACCATAGCTACGATTGCTTCAGCTACTACTACAGGCAATAGTTTTAGTAGTAATACCACTAGTCATAGCAATCAGAGTAGTAGTAGTTGTAGTAGTTGTTGTTGTTATAGTAGTAGTAGTAGAAGCAGTAGTAGGTGTAGTAGTAGTAGTAGTAGTTGAAGGAGTGGTAGTAGTAGAATTAGCAATGGTAGTTGTAGAAGTAGTAGTAGCATTAGTAGCAATAGTAGTGTTAATAGTAGTAGCAGCAGTAGTAGCAGTAGCAGCAGCAGTAGTAGTAGCAGTAGCTATAGTATTAGCTATAATTATAGTAGTAATAGTAGTAGTTGTAGTAGTAGTACTAGCAGTAATAGTTGCAGTAGTAGTAGTAGAAGTAGCAATAGTAGAAGTAGTAGTAATAGCATTAGCAATAGGACTAGTAATAGTAGTAGTAGTAGCAGCAGCAGTATTAGTAGTAGTCATTGTTGTAGTAGTAGTGGTAGTATTAGCATTAGTGGTAATAGTATTAGGAGTAGTTATAGCAGTAGTAGTAGCAGTAATAATAGTAGTTGTAGTAGGAGTAGGAGTAGTAGTAGTAGTGGTAGCAGCAGCAGCAGTAGTAGTAGAAGTAGTAGTAATAGCAGCCATTGTGGTAGAAGTTATAGTATTAGTAGTAATAGTAGTTGCAGTTGTATCCATTGTTATATTAGGAGTAGTAGTTGCAGTAACAGTCATAGTAGTAATTATAATCGTAGTAGTACAAGCAGTTGTAGGATTGGTATTATGAGTCATGGAAGGAGTAGTAGTAGTGGAAGTTGTAGTATAGTCGTAGTAGTAGAAGATTATTAGGAGCACTTGATGCTACAGTAGTATGACAAGAAGTAGGAATGGAAGCAATAAAAGTAGTAGTAGCAGTAGCAGAAGTAGTTGTAATAGTAATAGTAGCAGAAGTAGAATAGTATTAGTTATAGACGTAGTAGCAGTAGCAACAGTAGTTGTAGTAGCAATAGCAGTAGTAGCAGTTACAGTAGTAGTGGTAGCTATAGTTGTTATAGCGATAATCATAGTAGTAGTAGCAGCAAAAATAATTGATGTAGCAGTAGTTGTACTAGTAGTTATTGTTGTTGTAGTTGTAGCAATAGTGGAAATACTACTAGTAGTAGTAGTTGTTGTAGCAGTAGGTGAAGGAGCAGTAGTAGTAGTGGTAGTTGTCATAGTAGTAGAAGAAGTAGTAGTTGTAGGAAGTAGTAGGAGTAGTAGTAGCAGCAGCAGTAGTAGTAGTAGTAGTAGTAGTAGCAGTAATAGGAGGAGTAGCAGGCGTAGCATTACTAGTAGTCGTAGAAGTAGTAGTTATGGACATCGGCGTAGTAGTAGTAGTAGTTGTTGTTGTTGTTGTAATAGTAGCGAAAGTAGCAGTCGAAGTATTCCTAGTGGTAGTAGCAGTAGTAGTAGTAATAGTTGTAATAATAGCAGTAATAGCCATAGTATTAGAAGTTGTAGTAGTAGCAGTTGTGGTAGTAGCTGTAGTAGTTGTAGTATTGGTAGTTGTAGGAATAGTAGCAATAGTAGGAGTAGCAGTGGGAGTTGTAGTAGCCATAGTAGTAGTAGCAGTAGTAACAGAAGTCATTCTAGTAGTAGTAGTATGAGTAGCAGTAGTAGGAGTCGTTAAACTAGTAGTTGAAGTAA
>RXID01001034.1:0-95069 GCA_005019695.1 Trichopus zeylanicus subsp. travancoricus | reverse complement strand
GTTAAAGGACAGTCAAAATATAGTCAAACTCTGGTCAACGCCCAATTAATAATTTAAAAAATTCTTTCAGCCAAAACCGAAACGGCCGAAACGGCCGAAACGGCCGAAACGGCCGAAACGTATTGGTTTCTGTCGGTCCCGAAACCGAAATCGAATCCGAAACGGTAAACCATGCTCCAAACATAAAAACCTCAACACAGGCGCGAGTTAAATATGACAAAAAACTAATTGTACTGAACATTGCGTCAACGTAGAAAAACACAAATTGTACTCAACTATACTTTGGCGGTTGGCTTTGAAATTCACAAATTCTGGAGGGTTGAAATGTAATTCGATAAAATTTGAAGAGCTATATCTACGATCTACCCTATTCATTAGTTTTCATCGTTACCGATCTCGAGAACAATTGGACGGCAGATATGAAACATTTGTCTCCGAGAGCTCCAGCATTTCATAGCTTAAGCTGGACCAGCGTGTTCCGCCGAACCGAACTCGCGCTGGCTTTTTTTCCTCCGTATTTCTCCCAAGTCGTTGGCCCCGAAATCGCGAGCCTAATTTTAGCACCCCTTTTTCTATCCGGACGTATAAATTTTTTTGATTTTTTTCCCCCTATTTGTTTCTATCCCGATCTCATTTTTTTTGCGGAATTGGTGAGAGCCCCATCACCAATTTCCCAAATTTATCCAATTTTTTTCTGGTCCCTTTCCGATTAGAAATCGTGGGGAAATGGGGTGTTATAGCAGCAAGCATGCAGATTCGCCTGCGAATCGGATCGCACGGTGGCGGAACACCGGCATCGTTGCCCTCAGGGAGCGGAAATTGAAGGTATCTTTTTGGTTTTGTTGATTCCTTTGCAATTTGTGTTTTTGTTTTAGGATTTGGCTATCATAGAGATCTCTTTAATCTATTCATTTGGTTATTTTAATATGTTAAGCAGATTGATGTAGAATCATAATATGGATCAAAGATGAAAAGAAAAGATCGCATTTTTATTGGTTTTTTGAGCCGAGAATGATGTGGGATTGGTGGAAAATTTTGGGATTGAGGGATTCCAATTTCTGACATCCAAACTTATGCTTCCTATTTTGTCCTATAACATCGTAAATGAATTGATTTGTATGTTTATTATTGCTTATCCAAAACTTGGTAAGATTTAAGTCATGTAATTCCGCTTTTTTTGAACAGGCAGTACCGAATGAAATTTTTGAGGTAGACACAGCTGTGCGCACACTTGATTTAACAGACAATAGTATAGGTAAGTGAAACTGCTGCAATCTTTTTTATTTTCTTAGAATAATGATCTGCAAATTTTGATAACATTTTATAGCTGGATAAAATTCTATTTTCTTCTGTAGTATTTCCTAGTCATATGCACGAGAGATGGACTGAAGAGCTATGTGCTTGTTTTTAACATGTTTTCTTCTTTGATGTTCTTTATGTTTTGAAAGAAACCTTGTGCTATAAAAATTGAAATATGCATTTAGTATTCATTTAGGATGGTTATACGACTCATTCTGCTTCTGAGAGTGGCATAGTTGGTGTATTGCTTTATCCTGGTCTAAACTACAGTGGAGAGATGCTGGATTAATTGATACTTGACAGGACAACATTTTGATTTATTTCTCGTGCTCGTGTCTTCTGTTATAGTTTCTTAATGTTTCTCATCCTTTTCTCTTAGCAAATTCAATTTACATGAGGTTGATTTACATCTGAAACGTATGGATTATTTATGCTGGTTTTTATGGGGTTTGAATGTAGTGCTTTGAGAGAGTAGGTTTCTATTTAAAATTTTTTTGTTTAAGTTTGAGAATTTTCTTTTGTACGTTGAACTTACAGACACTTATTCACTGTCTCCTACAGTTGAGTTACCCTCAGAGATTAGCAAATTAATCAACATGCAGCGCCTGGTGAGGTTAACTATTTTCAGGTTCTGTTGCACTTCAAGGGCATTGAATTATCTGTGGTTTGAGTTTTTTTTGTCTTGTGTTTGTACTAATTGAGAATATTCAGTAACATATATATATATATATATATTTGTGCAAACAATATTCAGTAATATGTGTGTGTGTGTGTGTAAATTACTGAGTGTGTATTTTAATGTTTATGTCCTTTGTTTTTAGGTTGTAGCTAATAATTTGATAGAACGTCTACCAGCCAGCATTGGAAAATTTATGTTTTTGAAGGTTCTCAAACTTGATGGAAATCAGATTAGAACTTTGCCTGATGATTGTAAGTTTCTATTTAAGGTGAAAGACATGTACACCTTCACTGGTTGGCATATTTGACTTAATTATATCATAAGTTAGCCTAACCTCACATATTTAATTCAGTTCACTTATTTTGCTGGAAGGCATTTACATGACATTTGTTCTATCTTGTTGCAGTGGGCTTGCTTTCCAAGCTTGAAAAGTTGTCTGTCTCTGGAAATTTATTGATGAGCTTGCCTAAATCCATAGGAGATTTGCACAGTGTGAGCTAGCATCCACATTGCTAGCTAATATTTTGGTTTCTATGCCTACAGTGGATTTGAATGAAATTGCTTTAATGTATATTGAAATGCAGATTCTTCAGATAATCATTACATTTTATTTTCTCCATATGTTTACCACTCAATTTGCTGATTACGTCTTTCAATTGGCTAATTTGTTAGATATTTGAGGCTCTCGGAGTTGTCTATAACTCTATGCAGTGTTAGAAATGGACAATTTTCCTTGAATTGTTGAGATGGATGTTATCTTCCTACAGTTCAATTTTTAGTCCTTCTTTCTCTCAGAAGATTTTTTAGTTTTGGATATTTGAATTTTTTTCGCCATGTATTTTCATAAAGAATGTTTTTGCTGTTAAAAATTGGTGATTATTTGCAAATTTAGATAGTGTCAGCATAGTTTGCAGATTATCTAAGAAAGCTTTTGTGGCCAAGGTGACATAGGTGTACTTGTTTTCTTTGTTTAGGGTATTATAATAAACTTGGATCTTTAGGCAAACCCCCTAATCAACCGAAACATGTGCTTAGTAGTTTTACAGCTCCTACAGATTATGTCTATGATTGCGATGTGCTTAATTAGCACAGTTATAGGTTAACTTTATGAGCATACTTACTGATGTTTTGAATTTATATTCAGTTGATAGGTTAACTTTCCAAATTCTTAACCCCTTCTGGTCTATCTTACCACAGTTGTCCCTATTAAATGTTTCCAATAACAAGTTGAAGTCTCTTCCAGAATCAATTGGGGGCTGCATCTCCTTGGAAGAGTTGCAGGCAGATGGTATTACTTTCCCCTAACTATTATGTAACTATTGCATACTATGAATACAAATTTTTGTTGTCACTTCTACTTGAAGCATCTGATCCGGATTGCAAATTGCTGAAATGGGTAATATTCTATGTTGTGTTTTGGATGTACTTTGTAGAAATCTCTCATGATTATTCTATTCATTAGTTTGTAGGATGTATATATTGATGCATGTATGTACATACGTTTTATTTTGTTTGTCTTGTTGGCCACTAACTTGAATAGCATTGCCACTCAATTTTCAGCTATGAAGTGCTCAGTCTAATTTTATGTTTCTGCAGAGGTTTTTTTTTGTTTTGTTATTAAGATCATTAACATATGATTCCAGGCAACTCCATCAAACAACTGCCTCCATCAATTTGCAATCTGGTTAACTTGAAGTCTCTATCATTGAACAATAATCATATTGGCCAGGTATTAGATTTAACTCATGGCTACTCTCAATTGAGTGAGACTATGCATTCCCATGCGCATAGTATACATGTGGTAATTACTGATCTATAGGTAGTTGATATTTTTGGCTCATCTAGTTTTGTTTAACTTGTACCTCTTCTTTTATCCCCAAGTTGAAAAATGCATGCTACAATTCACTTCATTATGTAGGTCCTACCGTTGTATAGCTTTATAATTATGTTGTATTTAGTTTCAAATTCTAAATGGAGCAGTGATTTTTGTCAGCTACCCCAGACTCTGCTGAAAGATTGCAAAGCTTTGCAGAACATCTCTCTTCATGACAACCCCATTTCAATCAAGCAGTTCCAACAAGTAAGTCCTCATGCTCTTTGGAGTTATATCACCTATCTTGATGCTTTCCCTATGTTCTCTCCTTTTCCCCTGAAATTGAAAAGTTTGAATAACACATAGATGAAAGATTTTCAAGCTTTTGAGGCTCGAAGAAGAAAGAAGTTTGATAAGCAAATAGATTCAAATGTGATGATGAGCTCGGCTGGACTTGATGAGGGTCTCGACCATACCCAAAAAAAGATCTCACGGTTTGTTTGCAATCATCTCTTCACCTCTTCCTATACCTTTTTTCTGGTTTGTATTCCTGGTCTTTATTTCTGCAAACCCACCTTCTAGATGACATTTCTATCTATTCTCTTGATTTTTAACCATTCCTTTGCATGTTTACAGGTGACTCTTTGTTCCGAAAGTTACAGGATCCATCTCTCACAAGCATATTTGGGGCATTTGTGTTCAATTGTTATCTAATCTCAGAATGCGCTACAGTCTCCATTCTGTGTGGTGGATATTTAAAAGTTTCCATTACTTTATCACTGTAAATAGTAGTTAACCTAATTCTGAAGGTGGGCATGTTATACGAGATAATTTTCTTTGTTTCAAAATAAAAAAAAAAGTCAGAATTCCAATGGAGTCAACTCAGCAATCTCCATATTAATGGAGGGAGACATGTGCAGCAGATGCCAGAGGATGTCTTGCTTTAAATGTTAATGAAGTTCCTCTCTGTGTGAGACATGATGGGACGAAAGTCCCCGATTATATGGTTTTTCAGCTAGGGTTGCTTTCAGGATCATATTATTTTAGTTTTGATCGAAATGGAGCCATTTCGACAACGGTTTTTAGTTTTGGCGGAATCAAAACGAAATCTTATTTTTTGTTTTTGTTATAGGGTTTACTGTTCTCCTCTCTCAGGTAGCGGCGAGCGCGGGCGGGGCGGCCGCAGGGCGAGCGCAGCGTGCTGGCGGCCTGTCCCAACTCGAGCTCCTCCATGACTTTGTCCACGACCTCCTCTTCCTCCCGCAGTCCCATGACACCCTCCGCCGCAGGTCGCCATGGACCGACAAGTACCTCCAAGACATCCTCCGCCTCGTCGACGCCTTTGCCACCTTCCGCGCTGTCGCCGTTGATCTCAAACAATTGTCTTCCGAAGCCCAAGTAGCCGTTCGCCTTCGCGATGAAGTTCGCATTATCTGCTGCACTAGATCGATAAAGAGATAGGGAAGGAGCTTGCCAAGATGGCTTCGGAGCTGAACGACGCTTCTAAAGCGCAAGGAATGATGGGGAGCATCGCCGATGCCGGGGAAGCGAAGATGGCAGGGGCTGTGAGGGAGGTGAGCGCTGAGACGATGGCGGCCTCCGCGGCAGTGTTGACTGGGATGGCAGGGGTGTGTTGTGCAACAGCGGGGGCCGTGGCTAGCCCGATGGGGAGGAGAAGGTGGTCGGCGGCGGGGAAGAAGGTAGCGGAGGAGGACTGCGTTGGAGAGGTTGGCGGGGATGGAGGAGTGCTTGGAACCCGTGGAGACTAGGGCGGAGAGGGTGTTCAGAAGCCTGGTCAACGACCCTAGCTTGGTCAATGCCAGAGTGAAAAAATTGTGCAGTGTTTTTTGTTTTTGTGAACTGTGTATATATTTTTTTTAGAGATAATTATAAATATATAAAAATATATACTTGCATCCAAAATAGTTCTTCGCAAATTTGATTTCTTGAATTTGAAATCACGGAAACCAAGCTGGTTGGGATGTTTTAGACAGCAAATTCCATCAAAAAAGCTATAGTCATGAATAACACTTGAAATTTCTGATACCCACACGTGAGTAATAAACAATATATCCTTGCGATCCCGGAATAGATTATTGATAATTTTAAAATTTTCTAAAAAATTATTTGTAGTTTTTTTTTTTCCAATGTCAAACTTGGTTCAATTTCAATTATGCATAATAAGGTAGCACGTGCGGATAAATTCTAATTCACTCGCAACATGAAGATGAGTTGCAATTCCGTATTATCTTATAATTTATAAATTATGAATGTGTGAAATACATTTTAATCAAAAGTTAAATTTCTTTATGTTAATTTTTAACTTTTAATCATATTCATATTATTTTTTGTATGTTTTTTAATACACTAATATATATTAAATGTAAACTATATCAATGACTAACTATCAAAATTAATTTTAATTAACTAAAATAATATTTAATATTATGGTAAAATTAAGTATAAATTCATTCCTAATTTTTCAAAAATTTTTAAATATTTTATAATATTTTTAATTTAAAGTTAAAGTACAGTCAAAATATAATCAAACTCTGGTCAATATATAATTAATAAATAAAAAAAATCTTTCGGCTGAAACTGAAACCAAAACGGCCGAAACGTATCGGTTTCGTTAGATTTCGAAACCAAAACCGAGACCGATACTATAAACTTTGCATATTACAATATCTTGGAATTGAAAGTGACAGAGTTGATGTTTTATGGCAGTGTGTTCAAAGCCTCATGGCCATGTTCCACTCTCCAGTATTTATGCCAACTAGGTTTGTTGATGGAGACTTTGCATATAAAGAAAGTTTGATAAAGATATTGTTCCCTCACTTTGAAGCCACGCACATTGTTTTCAAAATTCAATTGTTATTATATATCGGATAGAAAAAAAACTTTGGATGGAAAATAAATATATCGGATCAAGAATTCAAAATTATTCTAATTTTCCATTGGAAAAAAAATAAAATAAATAGGTTGTAATTGAACTTAATCCACCCAAGTCTTATTAGGTTATGCCTAGTTTACAAAGTTGCTTAGCCAATGGGCATCTAAATGAAGCAAAAGGGCAACAGTCAACATTTTAAGGGCCACTGTGCAAATAGTGATATCCGTGGGGCTTATATTAAATCAAGTGAAAAAAAATTCAGTTGGCTAACATGAAATGATGTGGACTGGCTTGTCTAAAGCATCGTATGATCAATCTATTTGTGGGCACTTTGATTTGGATTCTAAACTTTTTTTTTCATTCTTCAAATTTTATTGGTATTAAAAGACATCAGTTTGTCATATCAACTCTTTATTTTAAAAATCTCAACAATTACATCACCTAAGATCTTTATTTTATTTTATATGCTTATGTAGTCAATAATTTCTCTTTAGGAATTTTTAAAATTGCTATTTGGCTGTTTCAACAAGACAAAAAGAATTTGTAAAAATTGTAGAAAATCAATAGTGAAAACTCTAACCTGTTTGTTTTATAGGATTTCAAAATTCTTAAATTTTAAATTCTAAGAACTATAAAATTTAATGCTTATTATATAAAATTTAAAAATTCTAAAACTTTCAAATTTCAATAACTGTAGAATTTAGTGGTTTTTCATAATTGGTTGGACTTCAAAATTTTGAACTTAAAAATTCAACATGTGATGTCACATGTTGAATTTTATAGGTAAACAAAACATAAAACTTATCATTTTCAAATTTACAAATCTAACAAAGTAAACATACAAAATTTAAATTTTTGAATTTACATATCTTATAAAACAAACATACTATCAAAACCCTCAAATTCAGAATTTAAAAATTTAAAAATATTAAAATTCTTAGAACTTTTAAGTTCTACAAAATATGAGATATTTACTGTGTAAGTATTTCTATAAAAAAAATCACTTGTCTTCATATAAAAATCACCTATCTCTTCAATATTTATAAAAAAAATTACCAAAAAATTTATTTATTTGAATCATATAAATGTATTACTTTTCTCAAAAAAGGAATAATTTCGTCCTTAAAGAACAACAGGCTTTGGCAATAAAATAATAAAACAGGTGGTTTTCGAAAAAAAAAATTTAGTATAATTGAGAAGGGTATATATGCAAAAATCGAAAAGAGAACGACCGGCCGGGTTGGGCACCTCATCGATTTGGATCGGCCACTAAATTTTAGCGCCAACTCTGAAATTACTTTCATACCGCTACATATATTTGAACAATTGTTGACCGAGACAGAACTTTATAGGGGTATTATGGTCAATGTAAAAATTGAAAGACGAGCCGTGTCGGATAATTGGACTTGTCTTGATTAGTTGGCGACCGGCGAATTTTACAAAAAGTTCGCGAAATAATCGTCGATCTCTCGCTTTTTTGGGTCCTTTTCGTCTTTTTCCTTGTCGCAAGATCTCGCCGCCTGATCCATCCGCCGGATCCCGGAATCTACCCCGCCGTTGTGTCTCCCTCGTCATCAACTCTCGTTTGGTACCTATCCCCTTTCCCCGCTTCCTGATTTGATTTCTAGGGTCAGGGTTTCGGGATCGGTTATTTGATCTCTTGTATTTGTTCTGATCTGCAGATGCGTTGTTTTGGGCGTTCGATTTTGCGGTTTCCTGTGGTTGCCCTCGTTTGATTGGTACCAATTTCTTGTTCTTGTTCTGGATTGACCCTACGGTTAGGGTTTGTAAAATTAGTCGCCGCTTTTATATTTTTATGTTCAATTTTGTAATTAAGTTGATGAAATTAAGGTCTAATTGGAGTTTCTGACAAATTTCTCTATTGATTTGGTATAAAATTGTGGAATTTTTGGTTCGGGATCTAGTAATTAGGGTTTTTATTTGGGGTTCAATCCACCGCCGAACTACTTGATTGTTTCTTTAAATTATTTTGATGATTATTTGCACATCATTGCTTGGAATTTTGATCATAATTCCCGATTTTGTTACTTGTCACTTCTTGTAGGAGTACAGAAGGCAGTTTGGGTGTTATTACTTTTAGCTTGTTTGGACCCACACACCTTTACCAGTTGTTTGTAATTATTTAGGTTCGGTTATGCCTGTTAATACTTGATGAATCTGTTAATTATATTCTGTTTGTTGGTTTTAAAGGGCAAATGAAATGTACATTGGATTATAAATCAGTAATGCGTTGTTATGCAAGACAGAATTACAGTATGGTGTTTATGAATTTAAATAGATTTTGATTTTTTTTCTATGGTTTTGGATGGACAATTTTGAGTTGGTGGGTCATTAATTGATCCTGTCAAACAATAAGCATTAGCGAAAATTACGTCATTTTGAATCAAAACTTGCACTATTTGTTTTACGAGTTACATGGGTTGACCCTTTTAACCTGTTCAAAACATAACTTGTTTCAACTACACATAACCTAACTAAAGTTACATGTGAGAGATGACATAGACCATAGTTGTGGTATCAAATGTGTCAATTTGTTAAAACACTGAAGAAAATAATATGATAGTTAAATGAAAAGATAATTCTCCACCAAGGCCACATCAGCAAACAAATCACAAGTGCCACATAATCGTTGGATATGTTTGGTATGTGTAAAAGAGGGTGAGTTTGCTAGTTATTATTGTTTAACAATATTTAACCATCCAAATACATGCCTTGGATAATAGTAGATTACCATACTACTGTGAGAATAAGTTTGGATAAGTTGCATTGTGTAATATTCAATAAATTCACAAAAGCATATGCAATTTATCTGATGTTATACACATACCAAATATACCCTTTGACCTTGTCTGGCAGAGAGTAAAGTAGGGAGAAAAAATTTTGTTTTGTAGCAGTGTTACAGAAAATAAGAGGAATCAGATGGAGTAGAGCAATTTCTGTTCTTCTCTGTTATTGGATTCTAATTCTGGAGTAACATGAAATTTTTTTATAATTTTGCCATATTGTAGTATTGAGAGTAACTATTACTAACACTGTATAATAGTTACTCATATGACTTTCAAGGAGTAATTTTAAATTTTGGGAGTAAACATTTCTCCGATTCTATTCTGTTTTGTGCTAAAAAATAAGGATTGAGGGCCTAATCTTGGTTGTACCCCCAGCCAAATAGGCCTTGTAAGGGTATTTTTCATAAAGAACCCTAGAAACCTTGAAATTGTGAATATAAGCTTAAAAAAGGGTATTGACATGGGTATATCCACAAAGTATTGTGCAGCTTTTGAATATTTTTTTCTTTTTATAAATTGATCAAAAATGGTATTTTTCATTTACGACCCCTTGAAAAATAACATATTTATCAACAACACTGTGATTTTTGATTATCTATCCATGACCCTAATTGTAATTTTGCTCAGTGCACATAGTCCAGGGGTAAAACAGAGCCCAAGACCAAAAAAATGTTGGTGGTTATTAATGAATTTTTAAAAAACTATTGTTGTTTAACAAACTTGACAAAATATTGGTTTTTTTACAAGAAAAATTTGTTGGGAAAAATTAAGGCTGTGGACTATGTGGGAAAAAAGATGAAATACAATAAAGGAAATGAGGAAACCTACCATATATTTTGGGGAGTTGCATCTCAAAAAAACAATTATATTTTCTAGGGTTTATAAAAATGCTTCTTTTTTCTGGAAGAAAAATGTACCATTTGGGTAAACCTATGAAAATTTTGAATTTAAGGTTACATATGCAATTTAGAGGTTTCTACACTTCACGGGTGAAACACCCTTGAAATTGAGGTTGGTTTGACTGTGAGGATTCCAAATTTAACTTGTGTATATGCATTTTTGAGGTTTTTAGAGGTTAACATGCAAAGTATATTCTAGGATCATGCAGCAAAACTGCGCTTGGTTTGCCTACATGGTCTTGGGGATTTTCTAAATATTTTTTCTTCGTCGTTAATTTTTAAATTTTGTCAAAAATAAAGTCAGTTTAACTACCTGGCCTATGAAAGAGGTAGCATAGAGTGTGGTATCAAAATTCTTTTGTTGGCTACTGCTGCTGCTCTGCAGGATAAGCATGGTGCTTAAACAAAACAAACGGCCTTTTCATGGTGAAGATTCCTGCCAACTTGCTCATAAGCATTTTAGGCAATTGGACTGTGGTGGTCATCTAGCACCATTTGCAGATATTTCTTCATTTAGTAATATATCTAATGATTTGCCCACATCAGGTAAATAATAGCAACTTTTGTTTTTTACTTACCTAGCCCTCCTTGCTGATCTTATCTTGTTCTCAAGTTGGAAACGGCCCTCAATGTCAAGGTAAATCAATGACTGAAGTTGATTCCCATATTATATGTCCTGTTGCAAGTGATGACAAGCATTATCAATTTGGATGCATTTTTACCAAGCAGTTAGACAAAAACTCTGAGATGCACAAAGTTTCCGGAAAATCTTGCATCAATGGTGCCTATGAGAAGGCAGCTGTTTCAGGTACTTCTAATTTTTCTACATCAACTGGACAGCAAGTTATCCTCTAGTACCAACTGACTCATTTCTGGTACTTATCATATTTTCAGTTGCTGCCGACCTCGAGTTGAAGAATGCAAGAACTGTTTCCTTTACTGAAAAAATCTCTAATAGTGATCCCACCAACATTTTGGCTTCATCCCGGCACACATACAGTAGATATGATGAAGATAAAAGGTTGGAGTCACCTGTTAGGGCATCTTGCTTTCCATCTTTTGAAGATGGCCAGCAAATAGTTGAATATGACAATCTAGGAGAGATTTATTTGCCAGTTTTTGGTTACCCTCATCGAAAGCCAGTTGCTATTGGTAGAAACCATCAAGCTGAGATTCCTGAATGCAGGCCTCAGGATTTCAAGAGTTCTGCTGGGGAATCAGATAATTGCTTTGCCTCTTCGCCTAACTGTATTAATACTTCAGCGTCAGCTGCCCACTTTCCTGTTGATGATGACTCCAGTGACAAATGGTCGGGTACTTGTGTTCTGCCAATGCCTGATTCTGGACCTTTAGATCCAGAGGTTGGAAGTGGACATTGCAGGACAGATTGTAATTGTGTGGATAAGAGTTCTATTAGATGTGTAAGACAGCATGCAATGGAAGCCAGGAAAAAGCTTGTGCAACTGTTTGGAGAAGATAAGTTCATGGATCTGGGATTTGGTGACATGGGAGAGGTAGTGGCCCAAAAATGGAGTGAAGAAGAGGAACAAATATTCCAAGAAGTTGTTCTGTCCAATCCTGCATCTCTTGGCAAGAACTTCTGGGATGATCTGCATCATGTCTTTGTTTCTTGCAATAGCAAGGAGCTTGTTAGCTACTATTTCAACGTCTTTATGCTTCAGAAGAGGGCTCAACAAAACCGCTCGGATTCTCTGGATGTTGACAGTGACAATGATGAGTGGCAAGGAAGTGATGAGAGTGAGCCAGAGGATGATGAAGATTCTGTTGTCAAATCCCCCACTGATGGAAATCATGTTACTTATTCCAATTGTCCTCTGACAGATATCCATGAAGAGTCTGAATATGTGGATAGAAGCGATGACAGTCACCTAGTTACTGACCAAGAGTATGATAAAGGTGCTTATGATGTCCCTGAAGGGCATATTGGCGATAATATAAAATTTATGTCTGATCCACATCTGATGGGAAGAAACTTGAACAATGGCTTAGAGATGCAGGATGTCCAGGATCAGTTGTGCACCTTTTTTAATGGCCAACAAAATGGGGTTGACACTTGTAGTGGCCCCGCCGATATTCTGGACACCCAGTACAGCATTGCTGAAGACCACCGGTACTTGCACACAGAGTACAGAAACAATGTGCTAGATCAAGGTTATGTTGAAGGCCGACGTGACTCTCAAACATGGAACATGAGTTACTTCTGCAAGATGGAGAGAAGTGTTGAGTTGTTTCCAACTTGTAATGTTATTGAAGAAGTTTTTTGGAAGGGAGCTTGGCAAAATGAGGCTATGAAGAATGGCCAGTGTCAACTAGGCTCCATGGCATCTAGGAGTTCTGAGTTTTTCTTGCTGTCACATCCCAGTCTTCTATGTGACTTTGTTTTTGGGCTTTCAGGAATTATAACCAACCATGGTCAGGTATTCTGCAAATTAGCAATCCATTTTCCCGTGTACATTCATCAGGGAAGTTATTGAGTCTGTTGTTGCTGTAAAGTATCCTGAGTTATAAGGGTGTTCTGTGTTTTCCATGAGATGTCAAATATTAAACCTCAGCAATAAATCAACTCATGAGATGTACTTTACATTTTTCTGGGGACAGTCCTTTTTGTTTCCTCTTGAAAAACTGTGTTGAAGGGGATGTATTGTCCAAAACATTAGATGATTTTAATGGTCAATATTAATTTGACTATTTGTTCAATCATTGCTTGTTTTGAGGTTGTTGTTTCTTATTATAACTCGAATCTGTTATATATTTGATTATGCTCTTTGTCAATTCAGTTAGTTGTGGATCATTCAAATCTTATATTCCTAATTTGACACTAAGAATCTTTCTTGCTTGGTAAACATATTACTTATGGTCCTTTGGAGACTTCAAATCCGCAGTGAATTGTAGACAATTGGAAACATATTATTTGCCAAGCTTTCTCTTCATTGAGCATCAAATTTGTAGTGTTCCTTGATTGAAACAGAAACTATACCGGCATTCTACTGGATATCTGGAAGTTGTTCTCAACGAGGCTTGTATGTATGGCAATGGAACTGTAATCTCCTAAAAATTTTGAGCTTTGCGTCACTCATGAATTTTGCTTGATGAGCTGACAGACATGCTTTTTTGACTTCATTGAACAGGGCAAGGATTGGGCAGTTAATAGCATGGAGATCCCAGAGTGTGCATTAGCTTTCTTGAGTAGATCCAAAGCGTTGCTGGTGAGATTATGCTTGTGCTCCAGCTTTTAATTGGACAAGATTCTACACGTGCACCTCTTATGATTGGAGCCTACTACTCTAAAAGGGCCTTTTGTTTATAGGATTGGGACCAACCACTTGAATAGTATATGGAGAGCTGCACTTGACCTAAAAGACTTGGCATAGTAAACTAGACAAGTATGATGAAATCCAAACTTGGGGTTGTGATCTGCTGACATGAAAGCGGGAGCTAGGCAAAATATTAATTACTTCCATTTAAAGAACACTGTTTCTTTAGTCCTGGTTACACCCACCTGGCTTCTTTTGTTGTCCTTGATGCTTCAGTTGCAATGTTTTTCAATTTCCTATCGTCACTTTTACAAGTAATGTTATTATGCAGCTTTTGATGACTGACAATGGAGGGATCCTTCTCTGAACAGTTTCCTTTATGATGTCCTTGATAAGATTTGATGTCTTTTTTATTCTTTATGATAAGCTAGTGATCTACTATATCTGCATCTGGCATTTATAGTCAGCTTTAAAGACGGCGAGAGAATAATATTATTCACTTATGCATTACAATGACAAATACACAAGTTCAGAAACTGCACGACTTGTTAATGTTTTGTAGCTTTTCTGGTATCAGTAGGGGTTGCAAATGAAAGTATTTTGGCATGGGTTTAGTTTCATTATGTTCAGGAATTGTTTTTGAATCTACCTTCAGTAATCTAGTCAACAGTGCAAACTTGCTTGAATACAGGTGCATTACCTTAAAATTAAGTGCCATCTGGGAACACAATAAACATGAGAATGTATCATTTCAGGCAGCAAAGACAGATGATCTTGCTGTACCTTTCCAAGTATGACTATTGTGCCTTCCTTCCTTTTAAAGCAAAGATAAATTTTTCCATCTTCAGCGAGTCAGTGAGCTCCCAGGTCAGCAATTGCATCAAAGCTTGCCTCCCACTATGACTTGATAGTTTTGCTGCTGCTCCATGAGGGTTGGCTTTATAATTTGAGAGGTATCTGAAGAACCAAGCATCTGCTTACTTTATTTTCATCCATGTATGTATCAATTAATCATGAGAAAAACTACACTTACACCAGTTGTGACTGCATGATTGTGCTTGCTTATTTGCATATATGAAGGTGATATGTGGTGTGTGTGACATTGAAGGAAGTAAAAAAGGATTGGAAGCACAAGGGAGTACAAAGAAAGAAGAACAGCATATGATCTATGGATCTGACAAATGCAGACAGTTAAGGGAGACCATGGAGGATAGATTATGTGATGCAGTTGGTCTGGTATGGGCTCGAAGAAGGCCGGCTCCATCGCATAATAAAGCCTGCCCCGGTCAGATTATTTATTTAATTTTGTAATATCTTGTCAAATTGAATGAAAGTGAAAAACATGATCAAATCAAAAGGAAGCAGTTATACGTGTGCAAGTTGTTCCAATCTTCGTCAAACTGAAGTAGGGATAATGGAGGAGCGTTCTCTGCGAGGCCAAGGTCTCAGCTTATGGATGGATTGTACTAAGGAAAAGACTTGCAAGAACATTTGATTGGTGGACCCCACTCCTCATCTTCCCTATGCAAGGAGAGCCAAGTTGGATCGGGCGGCTGTGATCGTGTCTCTGTTAGTTTGTATTTACAGCTTGAATTTCGCTTGAAATTGATATTGTGTGTTTAAATATGATATCTGTTTAGTTAATAATTTGCAAATAAAATTTCAAAAAGAAAATGAAATTCTGTGACCTGATATTTCAGATGGTACAGATGATCTTGAATTGTTTGGATTTTCTTCAGTCATAGCGTTTATGAAATATGGGACTAAAACTGAAGTGTTGTGCTCTACAGCGAGACTGCTACTAACAAACGCCTAGAGATCCGCAACACTTGACGCGTTTCTTCCGATCCAGCCGTCCGATCTTCTAGTTGTAGCTCCCCGAGCTTGGAGTACACGTGCTTCTATTCTTGTTTCCTCCTCCTCTCTCAAGACTTCGCTTCCATGCATGAACAACAAAGATTGGAAGAAAAAAAAGATCAGATCTTTATCTGCAAGATCTGCTTCTCAGTCTCCAGGATCGCGTTTTTCGTGCAAAACCAGATGAAATCCGATCTCTTTCTTGTTTTTGTTCAGTAATTTCCTCTGTTTTTGAAGCTCAGAGATTCAATGAAGGCACATCAGGAACAGAGCCACAGCTGCAGGGTGTGCCGCAAGTGCTTCCCTTCCGGGAGATCTCTCGGCGGGCATATGAGATCACACATGGCGTCGTCAAGCTCCGGCCTTGACACGGAGGACAAGCCGCAGAGCAGCAAGAGCTACTACGGGCTCAGGGAGAACCCCCGGAAGTCATGGCGCTTCTATGGTTCCAATGAGGAGGAGGAGGAGGAGGAGGAGGAGGAGGGTTCTTGGAGCTTTTCCGATGGGGAGGGCGAGGGGTCGCGGCGGCGGAGGAGATCGCGGCGGGTAGCGGCGATCGGTTCCTGCTCCTTGTCGGCGTCGGAGATGGAGAAGGAGCAGGAGGATGTGGCGCTTTGCCTCATGATGCTGTCCAGGGACACTACGCCTTGGACCGGATTAGGCAACGGCTTCGTCACCGGGGAGTCGTCTGACAAGAACTCTGTGGTGTTTGAGGGTAAAGGCGAATTCTTGAAAGGGTTCGTGAGGAATGAGGTTGAAGATGATGAAGTGGAGAGGAAGGCCAAGGTTGAAGACGAAGTGTATGATGAAATGGCTGCGCGTGGCAAGTACGAATGCAAGGGTTGCAACAAGGTTTTCCATTCTTATCAAGCTCTTGGTGGCCACAGGGCCAGCCACAAGCGCGGCAATCAATCTTGTGGGAGCTCCATGGACGCCGGTGTTCCGGCGAAGAAGAAGGTCAAACAGCACCAATGCCTTATATGTGGCAAAGTGTTCGGCTCCGGCCAGTCTTTAGGCGGCCACAAGAGGTCTCATCTGGTGGTGGCTCAGGAGCAGTCTCCGGTGATGTCTGAGTTGTTTGATCTCAACCTTCCGGCTCCTGCTGACGAAGCGTCTAATGGTGATGCTAACATGAGCACAGAAATGGCGGCAACGGCGTGGTGGGTGGGAGACAGCCTTAAGCACGAGACATTGGTCGGAGTGACACCGAACTGATGGAGAAGATGAAGATGGTGTATATAGTTTTCAGAGAATTCAAGTGTTCCTATTGCATTCATTCTTTCAGATTCAACTGCAAGGAGAGTAGCTTCTGAGCTGAAGCACAAGGTTCTTGCTTCTTCTTTTACTTCTTTTTCCATGGATTTCAGAATAAGCTCTGTTGACGTGATCACTGTTCATGAGCTATAAGTTGAAAGTGTTTGAAGCTTATTCGACAGTCATTGATAGTTCAAGCTTTTCCCTTTTTGTTTTCATGTTGCTTTGCATTGCATTACTGAATTGAATTTAGAGCAACTTTTGCTGATGATATGCTTTTTTGAGCTGAATTAGCAATGCACTAGAGTAGAGCAAGGACATACATGAAAAAGTCGTAGCAGATTTGGCTTTGAGTTGGTGCTGTTTTTTGGTGTCTTGTCTCTGTTCTCCATCCATTTGACGATATTTTGCTGCTTCTTTGTTGATTACTCTGTGGATCCAATGGGCTGGGAAAATTAGCTTAATAATTTCAGCAAATAGCCTAGATATTATCTTGCTAATTTGTGAGAAAATTTTTAATTGGATATTTATTTCTGAATCCAAATTTGTTTTCTTTGATTGCTGGCCTGCAAACTCTGGTATCTTTTCACTCTCTCTGGGCTTTTCTCAACTTCTTGGAAGATAGGATAACAGGAAAATAGGAAAGACACACTTGCTGCCCCCCTTCTGTCCTGGATGATCTGACACTGCTGAAATAAACTATTCTTGTGTGCCTCACAATTAGGGCAAAATCTAAAAGCACAGCTAAACAACTACCTTTGAACGCTTAACAGTTCATCACTCCAAAACATTCACAAAGTGGCCAAAAAATTATAATATTTGGTGCCATCATGTGAGCCCAAATTTTCTTGGTATGTTGCTTCACTTGCACATGACAACCCATCTATCTCGTATCTTCTTTTTCCTCTCTCCACCTTCGTTTTAGCCAAGTTGAATAGTCTTGCTCACCTTTATTGTTGTGAGGATTAATGCTCCATCTTTGATCAATTTTGGTCTCACTTTTGTTGGACCTCTCTGCATTGAGAAGCTCACATTGAGCACGTACAGTGTAGAAAAGTTTTCCAGAGAACATTCTAATCATTCAGTAATTCTAGTACTAGATCAGTACGCTTCTTGAGTATTTCTGTATGTCTTTTCACGTGTTCCGCTACAGTATACAGGCTTGGCACATGGAAAGAATGAAGATGATGATCAGAACTGAGAGAATTAAGAATTCTAGATCTATAATGAGAAATAATTGCTGATTAGTGATGCTTTTGGTTCTTGTGGGGAGAAGCATCCTCTGTTTGCATGAAAAACATGCGATATGGTACAACAGAAGTTTTTATGTAGAAATATGCATGTAATGCAAGTGCTCATGGAGTTCCTCCATATTATAAGAGAAGTTTTATTTTTTTTCCTCTTTATAATTTACCAATTATATAATTCACAATTAATACATTACAGCATCTCATCATATAACAAAATTATTTTTCAGAAAAATGATCATTCTTTTATTTTTCTTTGATTTAAGCTAAATGGAATCTTCAGCTGGAAAGTGTGAAGGTACGAGTATGAACACTGCAATCACATTATAATGCTTACCTGCTGCAATGACTTCTAAGACATTTAGTACTGTATGTACGCAAATTTGCAGCTACCGAGAAGATTATAAAAAAAAGAAAAAATTTCCTGTATATCCCTATAAAATAGTGATATTTTTCTTATACTCTTATATAAGTTAAAACAAATGAAAAAATATTAAAATTACCATTATACCTTTATATAATATATTTTTTATATAAAATATATTTTTTATAAAAAATCTCCTGAAAGTTAAAAAAATAATAATAATCTAATAAAAGTTTAAAGAATTATAAAAAAATATAAAATATAGAAAATCCGTAAAAAACTCTCTGAAATATAGAAAAACATAAATAAAATTCTTAAAAATTCTAAATTTATAGAAAAGTTTTTAAAAGCACAAAAAGTCATAAAAAATCTTTAAAATATACAAAATCATACAAAAGTCTCAAAATATAAAATTCACAAAAATACTAAAAGTTTAAAAATTACAAAAAAAAACTCCTGAGAGTATAGAAAATCACAAAAAACCTCTAAAAGTATAGACAATCACAAACCCCTGAAAAATAAAGAAAATCATAAAAGTCCGTTGAATATTTAGAAAATTGTAGAAAAAACATGGGAAAGTATAGAAAATTACTAAAAATCCCTTGAAAGTATAGAAATTGAAGAAAATTATTGAAAGTATCGAAAATCACAAAACCTCCTAAAAATATAGAAAAATAATAAAAAATTATAAAAGTTCAAAAAAATCACAGAAAATTTTTTGGAATTATAAAATCATAAAACCCCTAAAAGCTTAGAAAATCATAGAAAAATTCTAAAAATTTAGAAAATTATAAAAAATTCCTGAAAATACAAAAATCACAAAAGACATCATGAAAGCAAGCCTAGCTCAAGCTCAACTCAGCTCAAAATCATCGACATGAGCAACTCAATCTCAACTCAAATTTAAATTATAAAAATTAATTTTAATAATTATTTTCTACTAATTTATTTCAAAATAATTCTACAAAATTAATATCAAAATACTGAACTAAGATCATCACATCAAAATATAAAAAAGAAAAGTTAAAATTTTTCATGATATTTTGAACTTTCAATAGATTTTTTGTATTTTCAAAGGTTTTTTATAATTTTCTAAACTTTCAAAAAAATTTATATGATTTTTTGAATTTTTAGGGGTTTTTCTTGTAAATTCATAAACTTTCAAGTTTTTTGTGATTTTAAATATTTTTAGGGATTTTATAATTTTTTGTGTTTTCAAAATTTTAAGAATTTGTTTTTTGATTTTCTATATTTTTTGGTGTTTTACAATTTTCTATACCTCCAATATTTTATTCAATTTTTATATTTTCAAGGGATTTTCAATAATTTTTCATATTTTTAGAAGTTTTTCTATGATTTTCTGAACTTTCTAAATTTTTTGTGATTTTCTTTATTTGATGGTGGTTTTGCTATTTTCTATAGTTTTAGAGATTTTTTTTTTACAATTTTTATATTTTTATGGGTTTTTTAAATAATTTTAAACTTTCAGTATTTTTGTGTTTTTTATATTTTCAAAATTTTTTAGGGGTTTTTGTACTTTCAGAATTTTTTATAAGTTTTCTAAATTTTTTATTGGATTATTATCAATATTTAAGTTTCAGAGGATTTTTTATAAAAGAAATATATTTTATATAAAGATATAAGAAATAGCCGGAGGGAGAACGCTTTGGCCCTCAAATTAGTGTATTATCCTTAGATGACCCCTTTCACTCTCAATGGAGTTAGAATTTTTCTTCCCTAATAAATTGAACTTATGAAAAAGAGGACAAAATTTGGAGCCCTTTACCTGAATGCCCTTGACTCTGTAATATTGGGTGCATTAGGTAGTTTGATCCCGATCTCCTCAGTTTAACTCTACTATAATTGGTGCTCGAGTTAACCGGAGATAGTCTGAAAATTTTTATTTGACTTTCCATACTATAATTTAGCGGAACCTTGTCTCTCGTAATAAGTAGGAGTGACAATTGTAGCTGGTGGTGCAAATAACACAAATAACACAGGTAGTGTAGTCAACAAGGGAGTCAGGCTTTTGGGGCTGTCACCCTGTCGTGGTAGATTCATAAGACTCTTGACTTTTATTAAGGACTAAACCGTGGAGTTTATAGCATAGTGATTGAGTTGCAGAATTTGTCTTATTCTTCTATAAGTAGGCTAAAGGAATATATTCTCCAGTGGTTGAACTACGGAGTTCATTTGATAAACAGATTGTAAAACTCATCCATTAACAACTAAATTATGAGTTTCGTCTTCTTATGATCGAATTGCGAGGTCATTACGCTGTAGTACTTGGCTCTTCAGGGTTAGTATCAAATTCGTGTGCAGTGAGCAGGATGGTGGCTTTGATTTTGACACGATCCACACTATGGTTTCTTGACACATCATTGTGTTATAAATGAATCAAAACAAATAATTAAGATCAATTAAATTCATCTTCAGAAAAAATCTGAACAATTTATTATCAATAATTTATTTGTGTATTTTTCACTTATCCAAATTCAATTTGATTTATACTTCTACCAAAAGTCTCCTAAGTATATAGAAAACACAAAATAGTTAACCCAATGAAATATATAGTATGACATTTAAAAATAATTACGATGAAATACAAGCCCTTTCATGCAAAAAATAAAAAATTAGAGGGGTTTTAACCAAATATCTCATATTCAGGTCCTTTGCTGTGATTATTCCTATCTACAGGGTGTTAAATACAAAACAGTTTCCGTCTCGTGGTTTTGACTTTGTGTAACGCGCATTTGATCCGTAGCACCACAAACTTCAGTCTCTTTCCGTCTTGCTTTTCTCGTTCGGGTTGGGGATCATGGACGCCGGCGCCGGCGGCTACCCCCTCGCCGCCGGCCAGCTCGCCGGACTCAACTATGACCCGCCGAAGCGCTACCAGCAACCCAACCAGCTCCACCAGCCCCAGCCCCTCCCCTCCGACCACTACTACTACTATCCCGCCCAAGCTGCCACCGCAATCTCTAACCCTAACCCTAGTCTCTCCATCGCCGCAGCGGTGCCGGCGAGCTGCGCGCCCCATTTGTACACTGGGTACCATCCTGCTCCTCCTCTGTAGCCGCAGACGGCGTCTGGGGCCTCGGGTTATCGCGGCCCTGTGGCTGGAGGAGAGGGCGCCTTGAAGGAGGCGATGAGGGTGTGCGGTGTGGATCCCAATGCCTCTGTATCGGTGAGTTCCTGGCTATGAAGATACCTTCTCCATTTTTCATTTGAGTAGAAATACCTTCTCTTTTGGTCCTGTGGGTTTCTGGGTGCCTATATAATCCACTGACGTTTGTGTTCTTAGCTGAAAATTCGGGCATTAATCTTTGTTAGGAGGAAACAAGATGATAATTTTGGCATTTTACTGAGAAATTATAGCAGAATAATGTATCCAAACATCAAATTTGGGCTGCTGAACTAAAGATTCGGAGTTCGACATTTTGAATTGTCTAAGATCTGGGAATTTAGATAATATGACGGTGATAGTCTTTCTAGTCTTTTAGAGGAGAAAAAGTGTTGCGTGAACTACACTGTTGATGTGTTTTGAGGTTTGTGGCTTGTATTTGTTTGGGTGGAGCTGGTATTCTTTGGTCTTGGGAATTAAGTGATATTTTAAAGATTGAGTCAATCATTGGGCTTCTGGCCTGTCCTTTGTGTTTAGTTTGATATCCAAACTGGTCATGGAAGCAATGTAGAAGGGTGTTTCCTTTTGTGAACTAGTTTCAAATTCCATGTAAAGCAACTTGATTTGGCCATGTTGCAGTTTTAGTCAACGATTTTGACCCCCACTTTATTTGTTTATGGTAATTCGGAACTTTATTAGCAGACTAGTACAAGTCACCAACAAAAGTGTGGATTAGTTCATCAGGAAACTGATTAAACCGATACTGAGGTACACCTGAAGACAAGCCAATTTGACCAGCCAATCTGTGGGTATCGTTTCTATTCTGGGTTGAAAGACACGCTGGAAATGGGTTCCTTGCAAGACCATATCTCTAACTGAGGAAACCAAGTCAACCAAATCAGCAGGATGAGCAACAGTTCCTTTAGTAATATTGATGGCCTCCTTATAATCAGTAACTATAGACTTAAAAGTCGTGGAATGATTAACCAAAGCATTGCCAGCTGCCGGAATAGCCGGCAGGTCAATGATTTTGATCCCCATTTGGGGATGTAAGATATTGTAATTGATAGAAGTAGAGGGTCTTTTGGAAAATAGATGGTTTTTTTTTTTCTATTTTTTCATGCGACGCCATTGTGAAATTCAACCTGATTGAAGAACAATTGCCAGCAATTCATTTGCTCAAAGGATCAGTGGGTTTTTTAGGCCAATTGCTTTTCCTCGATTTATTTGGGCAATCATCATGTTTTGTCAGTATCAATGCAGCACTTGAAATTCTAAAAGATGATTCTCTTTGTTTCTTTTTTTCCCCAGTTATCATATCTCACAGATTTTCTGATATTTCATTGTCAGCATTTCTACTTCTGTAAACATGATAAGCAAAGCATGAGTTGCAAAGAAGGTCTCCGATAGTGCAATGAAACACAACTCAAGAATTTGGACGAGTAGCATCAAATCAATCCAAGAATGTGATTTTTTTTTACCTTTTTTCTTTTTTCTGAGACTGAGCCAGGACTGCCCCAAATGTACTTGGCATTGATGTTCAAATGTCAGTGGAGAATTATGCATTTTTTTAGTATCAAACAAGTTAACCAAAAATGAAACTAAAATATGAACATCTTCTCTCTCATCATGCAGAAACGGAATGTTGTTCACAGCCCTTGCAAGCTTTTCATGGCGCAGGATTTGTACTACTTCAACTCCCTCACAGAATTAACAACAGAAAATGATCATTACCATCTGAAAAAGTTTTAATCTTCTTTTGCAGAACCATAGTCTATCTGACAAATTCATTTGATTTGAACAAAATAACCTTGGATATAGAGTACTTGTGGGGTTTTCTTTTTCTTTTATTTTGCTGCTTCACAGTGCCCAACTATTGCTGCTATTATCATTAGCAATTATGGAACCAAAATGATCATTTTTGTGATCCCATTCTGGGTGAGATTTTCCAAAAAAATGAGTTTGCTATTCTAAGTCATTTAAACTGTAATGTGGATGCTCCTTGTTTTCTATTTTTTTCCCTTCCTCCAGATCAAAAGCTACTTTACAAATAGATTAAAAAAGTGGGTTATATCTTCATCTATGTGACAACCGTAACAAGGGAATTAGGTGGGCTACAAAATTATCTGTTGTACTTACAAATAGAAATAGTTCATTTTGAGTGATTATTTTTGGAAGTGTGTTTGACAACTGTGTGCAGCAGTTGAAGTTCATTCATTCTGTTTGTGTTCAAGTTTTGATATCAACAATATTTTGTACGACTGAATTTGTTATTGTTTGAATAACCTTCGCCAAATGCACAATGCATCCTTTATGGGACAATTCCCGGAATATAATTCTACCATCCTGGATACTTGGGTTCTTGAATTTTCTTTAACAACATGGCAAGATGGCTGGTAATGTTTTCCAATTGATGGCTCAGTTGGTGAGACACCCACTTCAAAAGAGGCTTCACCGATTAAATTCTACAGTTGCTGTGTAGATTTGATCTCATCTAATAAAAAACATGGTTGAAAGTTGATTTCATTCTTTGTGTACTGCTTAACTTGTTACAGTGAGTTGGATATGCATCTGTTTGGCTGGCTACTATGCCTCTGGACTTACATGACATGGTTCATTTTTTAAAACCTTTATTAACAGACATGTGCTATTTCTCATGTATGCCATGTACCTTCTTCCCACTATTTTGAATTAGCTAATTCCATGAAAATCATCATTTCTTGTTGTTTAATCATTTTTTCAGGTATCTGAAACTATTGTCTTGTTCTGTCAATCTCCTTGTTTTGTAGGCACTTACAAGTTCCTCAATTGGGCTGGTGCCAGCAGTTCTATGGCAAGCAACTCCTGCTCACCATATCGATAACGTGGCACAACGTGCATTGAAAACAATAAAAAAGAAAGCTTCAAAGAAGAAGGTCAAGGTTGTGCAACCTGCATATTGTGAGGTCTGGAAGATAAACTGCAACACCCAAGAAGTTCTGAAAACCCACAGAGGGGAAAAAACATAAGAAAAACCTCCAGAAGTTGCAAGAGTCCATTAAACCTGAGCCCCTGCTACGTCTTGCACAGAACTCCCAGAACAATGGCAGTTGAGAAAGGAAACCCCGCTAGTGAACAAAGGGAGATAATCAAAGCTCCAGGAACAACTGATGAGTTGGAAGCCAAAAGACAAAACGTATTGGAAGCAGGGGCACCAGAGGCGGAGGTTAGAGTCTGCACTCTATGCAATGTCGTTGTAAACAACCAATCAGTCTTCAACTTCCATATTGCTGGCAAAAGCATGCTTCCATGCTGAAAAATTGAATGCAGCTCAGGCAGCCGAACAGGAAACAAATGTCAAAGATGTTCGTCATCCTCCAGCAAATTGTTGACAGAGGAGGGAATTGTTTTATGCAGGTCTTCAACTAAACACAGGGTTCTTCTTCTTGGCGAGGATTTACATGTTCAAACAATTATTTTCACCATCTACGCATGTATTTATATCTCAAATGGATTCTCGTTGGAAGTAATGGGTGGACAACATGATGGAAATCTTGATTTTGGTTCAGTATGTCTTTTGGGACCTTGTCAATATAGCAGGACTCTAACTGCTGTTCTTGTAAATCAAAGCTTTACCAGAACAAATTCTATGTGTTGAGTCTAGGCTTAGAAATTGGTCTTAGCCTCTTAGGCCTAGGCCAATATGTTGGCCGAGCCCGTATTCGATTTTCAGATCAAACAGGCTTCAGGCCCGGCTTGTGAGCCCATGTCAAGCAAAACCCTGCTGCGGAAGCCAAAAAGTTTCAAGGATGATTACAAATAAGTCTGAAAATCCGCGAGTCACTAAAATCATCTAGGGCCTGTTTGGTACAAAGTCAAAGTCAAGACTAGTAAACCATTTTTGTAAACTAATATCTTTTTATCAAAATTAAGACTTCAATAATTTAAAGCTCAAAAATATTAATTTCACAAGAAAAAAAAATTTAAAAAAAAATTGACCTGATCCCTAACCCCATTCCAAACACGGCCCTAGATTCTTATATATGGGGACTAAAACGTAATTAAAGTCATGAAATAAATCTGGTTACTAACTTACTAACGGTAAGAATTATCCCTCAAAACACTAGTTTACTAGTATTTGTTCACTTTTTGGATTTTTGGTGATTTTAGAAAAAATAAAGAGGTTTTAGCAAATACCGACAACCAATTTTTTTATCACTACTAACAAAAAAATAATTTGTATCTATAAATTAAAGATATTGTGATTTTTAAAAAATTTAAAAATAACTAGACGCAAAATCAATTTTAGAAGTCAAATTAAAATAATATATTTACAAAGGAAGTCTCAGGATGCGGATTTGATGAAGATCCGACGGCTGAGGTGTCGCATGAAAAGATTGGCGAGGTACTTCTTCCTTCGGCCGCGTGCTTTACACACGTGATATAAAAGTACGGACAAACGACGCGTTGGACGTGGGCTGCCGACAAGGCGCTGAAAGTGCGCCACGTGTAAAGCCGGCGCCGAACTTTCTGAATTTCATTTCCAGATTTGCTCGCTGTCCCATCAATTCAATCCTGAACCCCAATCCCGGCAACTTAAATAAAAAAAGAAAAGATTCTTTTGGCATATATACCCCTCTAAATCATAAAATTACATCGCATCATATTTCCATGTACCTCTAGATTGCGCATGTTATTTAAAAAAAAAATATTTCTTGCACTTTTTCCACACGAACTAGTCTCAAGTCTCAACGATTCTGATTTCCATGTTCCAACGACGAAAAAAAAAAAAAAAAAAGAAAATTCCATGGTGCTCATAAAATTAAATCAAACATTACATTTTGGTTCTCATCTGTTCCTCATCTCCGGCGGCACGATGTCATCCAAAAGACCCTCTTTCACCAGAGGCGAGGGCTCCGGCGGGCTCCTCCTTTGCTGCTGGACTGAATCCATGGGTTGATGGATTTGAGGGAAGGACGCCACTGGAAAATAAAGCTGTTCCACCAATGAAGTGGTGATGTCACAGATGTGTGCGGTACCGCCGCCGTGGCTGCGAGAAAAGGTGGTGGAGTGGTGGCAGTGCTGGCCTTCGTAGGTTGTGATGACCATGCTGGGGTCCTCTGAGGAGCGCTCCACACGCTTCTTCACCACGCATTTGCTGTTGGTGCACCTGTAGTAACTCCTGAGGTCCAAAACTACTAGTCAAGGATTTATAAGCTTTGATCAATACAACAATATAATAGACAATAAAAGACAAGTTGATGCTTCTAGAGTTTATTCTACTGGATCAAATGCATGTGAAGTTATAGACGGAAGCAAAAAAAGGCAGAACAAAATGTCTGCAAGAAGCAATGCAATTTTTGAGAAGCTACAGGGAATTTGGAAAGTTCCAAATTTAAGTAAGCAGTAAAGAATGTTCTTACAGAATATATGAAGCTTGTGAAAGTTAGTCAAATCCCTTCTCATTCATTTAGGGTTTTGAATCTTTTGATTCTTCCAGCAAACTATTTTAAAGTTTCAAAGGAGCCCTAAATATATGTTGTGGAAGCGTTAAATCGGATGGATAGGAGAACTTACAATACTCGTGATGTTTGTCTGGCAAGTGACCAGAAAGAAAACTAATGCATGTTAGTACAAGAAGGTAGATAAGACCTCGGAAATGGGCTATTTTTGACAGATTTCTGCCCGTATTTTCGCCATCGATAACCGTCTTCAAGATGATCTACTTCACTTTTAGTCATGAATGCAATCCTTGGCTGGCAGGTGCGCTTCTGGCCTTTCTTGCTAGTTTTATTCCTGCAGGCATTTCATCAAACAACAGACGGACACAAATTTATTATTTGCTGTTTTTTCAGCAGAACAAAATGCATTTTTGAGCAGCAATTTAGATTATTATTCACAGAAAAGGTGTGAATAAAATCAAATAAAAGCAAAAAATCTGTAAGAACAAAAAAAAAATAAAAATCAGCAGTGTTCTAGAGGCAAAACCCTGAAGCAAAGTGCCAAAATTTTGGTGCAATCCGAAACCTAAAGTTCAAAACCCTAATTTTATTAGGGTAAATTACTGAAAATAATTAAAATCCATTTTTTTCCAAGTAGAAAAAGGTTTAAATCCATTGATGTTATCATAAAAATAGATGATTTTTCCTCGAATTTTTAGCCAGAAATTTACCAAAAGTTCTGAAATTAAAAATTTCCCGCGCACTCCTACTTCCAATTGTGCATCGGCAATTCAAAAGGCAATTTCTATAGTAAATCTCAGAAACGCCATGCCTCGTCCGCTCCCATTTTCGTCCTCAATTTGTCAACTTTATAACACTCCCCGACAGTCATCGGATCCCAGAGAAGAAGAGAGAGTACTCACGGCGCCTCTGGTGATCTCCGGCTTGGCTCCGGTGGATCGCCCATGGGCGGCGTCGTCTGCGCCGCCTCGTGGCCGCAGCATGAGGATCCGCCGGCGGATCGGAGCAGCGGAGGGGGCACGTCGACAAGATCCGCCGCGGAGATGGCGCTCGGTTCGATCGGGATGCTCCACCCGATCTCATTCAAGAGGCTGGTCTCACTGGAGTGGAAGTATCCGGGGTGGTCGCCGGCGAACTCCCAGCCGGGATCGTTGCCGGGGTCGTCCAATCGCGGAGGCCAAGCCTTCTTCTCCTCCCTCTCCATCTCCGACGAGGTGCTACAGATTCCGATGCTCGGAGGAAAAAGAAGTAGAAGCAGAAGAAGAATGTTAGGGTTTGGATTTCGACGCGTAAGAGCCTTTTGAAGCTTCTCTTCTCACCGTGCAAGGACGACCAAATTTTATATTTCACCCTTTAAGTTAATGAAGTGATAACTTAAGGGTATTTTTGCAAATGGGCCTTGAGCTCCATGGAATTTGCATATAAACCTCTAAAATGTCTTATAATTTTAGAACAATCCCTATTTTTTATTATTGTAGACTATTATCATATTTATTAATTTATGTGCATGTCTCGTCAAAATTTTATATTCACGTGCATCTGCTCTTGAAAATTTAAAAAATTATCACAGGTATATTGTGTTAAATTCATCCGTGCGAAACAACCATTTTTATTTTTCTTATATTTTGATATTTTTTTGTTTTTACACATAATATAGATGATAACTTAATAATTCAAATTTACTGAGGCATGCATCTGTAATATCGCGATTGTCATTAAAAAAAAAAAACCATAAGCTAGTCATTAGAAATTTATTATACGTAATGTTGTTCTGTTTTAGTCTAATCTTCTCAAAGCAGGGAACTTTTCATAACACACTCGATACTTTCCAAAATTATAAAAATATGTATCATTTTAGCTTTACAATTAAAGTTTTTGTAATTTTTATAATCTCCTTAAGCCAATAACGCTTTTTAATTTCTTTTTAGGTCCTTAAAATTTCTTTTGGTCTCTTCCTACGGAAAGCGCCGGCACTGTGTGCGTCCGACGTCCGTCGATCCGCTGCGCGCCGCTGCCGGCTAAACCCCCACCGGCACACGTCTGCCCCTTTGCGCACGCTTGGCCATCCGCATGTTCGTCAGCCCTCGCATAAAAACTGGAGCTATTCCGGCTACGCCTCCGGACGCACGTTCACTTACTCCCCCGCTGGTAGTCCTTCGCCTTCCAGCGAACCTACTGCTCTCGTCATTCTCTTCTCACTAGCGAACCTCATGTTCGATCTCTCTGCGCACATCCACCTGCTCCCTTGCTCATCGTTTCCCTCCCAAATTTTAGAAGCTTTTTTTATCGCATGTGTTTGCCCACTTTCTTGCACATGTTCGTTCACCCGACCAAATCGCTCGTCGTCTCCTCCCAAATTTTAGAAACTTTTTCTCCGCATGTGTCTGCCCACTTTCTCTCACAGATTCGTCTACCTGGCCAAATGACCGATCGTTCAATTAATTCTCTCCCTGCTCATCGCTCCTCTCCTCGTTGGCGAACTCTGAAAGCTTTTCCTACCGCCTGCGCCTGCCCACTTCCTCGCGCACATCTGTCCACCTGAGCAAACGCCAAAAACGAAACTTATGCATATTTTTCACTTTTTCTTTCTCTTCAACCTAATTGTATCCAATTTGCTCCTTCCAAGCTCGCTTGAATGCCTCAAACTTATTATGTTTGTCATTAAACCAAAACTAATCGAGCTTAGTTTGTGGGTCTTTGCATGCTAATGTGATTGTCGTGGCATTTAATCATCCTTCTGAAGTTCTGAAAGTGGCTGTGAGGATCCTGTCAAGATATAGATGTCATCAAGTTTGTTCCAAAAAAATTGTACATGTACATGCATGCAGTTGGATCCTCCCGTGTGATGTGCCCCACACTAGATTTCTCAATCCCCTTGTTGCTTCTGCGCCCGGCATTCCGGTCCATACTCATGTTCCACCAATGACTCCGACATCATTTTTTTTTTATTTTCACAAAAATAATATCTCTTTCACCGTATTAACAGTAGTTTAGCACAACGGTAAACTAATTACTATCAACTATTTATTATTTCACCTGAGTTTAGATAGCCTAATTATTTTTTAAATTTTGGTTTTGATTATTTATTGCTGTGAGAAGTGAGAGCGAGCAGTTGAAATAGGAAAGATTATGTCCAATCACTTTTTTGCTGCCTGGACAAATCAATCTGAACAAGCTTTTATGGATTAATCTTTGTAATAAAGTTCATGCAAACTTATTATAGACCAAATAATAATTTTGATATTTTTGGACGAAGACTGAGATATGATGGAAAATTTCATTTAAATTAAAGACGACAAGGAGCATTGATCAGCCGCTGACTTTTTGGAAAAGGTGAAAGTGGCCCTTGTCTTGGGGCAGCCCTAATTACTTGTTTGCACACAAGACTACAAGCAATGTATAAATTTATTTATTTATTTATTTTTAAGAAAAAAAATTTGACCCATATGTTGCTATCATGCTTCTTGTTGAATTCTTCATTCTTTGAAATATATGCTAAATTGACGAAAATTTAGATGCATTTTCCTTTGCCCGGTTCAACATATTTTTTTTTAAAAAAAAAAAAATTTCACAAGTGAGGTTGTGTCAGTCTATGAGTCACACTATGTTTGATTCAATCGTGTCACGGGTCGTGCCTGACCTATGGACCACAAAGAGACCATTAGATACGGCCAAACACTATAAATTTTAGGTTTTACTTAATACGGTTCATAATGTGCTGTGTTGGGCTGGCTCATGGACCAAAATCTCGCTTTGATGGCTCTAAGTGATATGTGAAAATTTTAATAATGTTGAGAAATTTAGTATGTATTTCTTTGTGAGAGTGATGAATTCAAGGAGTTATATACAAAAACAAGTAAGGGTTTGAGCGATTTCTTTATGAGTTGAGGGGATTTTATACAAAATCTCATCTAACTATCTGCCAGTAAAAATAAAAAATAAAAAATCGGTATATCTAACCTCATTGGTTGAGAATTGTATTAAAAAAAAAAAATTCTCAAAACAAACTAGTACAGTTTCGATGATTAATTTTGATAAAATTAGAAATTTGGTTATGGTTCTAATTCTATATTTTGTGAAAAATTGGTATACTAGAATTGTACCAATTATATATAATATAAAAGTTTAAAATACAATTTTTTATATTTTGTGTATATTAATGTATTTAAAATTAAAATCTTTATAGGATTGTAATGAATAATATAAGATTTTTGGGTAAATTATCTGTTAGTGTATTTAAAATTAAATTTTTATAGGATTTTAATATAAAATAATATTTTTTTAAAAAAAATAATTTAAAAATCGGTGTATCAATTTTAGAACCCGTTCAAAATTAAAATTGAAAAATTGATTCTTAGCTCAAAAACTGGTATGATTACGATTCTTGATTTTTTTAAGAACTTGAATCTAATTGTAGCTCTAAAACATATAAAACTGGTAAATAAGTCGATTTTACTCACTCCTATTCCTTATCCTAATCAAGAAAGAGTAAATTAGTTATTTCATTAAATAATCATAAAATTGGATAATGATACCTTTCGGTAATTACGTAGAAATTGCTGTTTACTGTCTAAATTATATATAGCTTTTTTAAACTAAAAATATATAGCCTTTTGGGTGAAATACCTCTCGTATTGAATTTTTCTATTATATAAAAAAAATTATGGAAATTTTGCATATTAGACACAATTGTATATTTTTTAGAATAAAATGTATATTTTTTATTAAATCGTAATTATGATCTCTAACTATCATTTGCAGGTAGTTATAATTGTCATAATTATAATCAATTAAATTATATAAATAAGTTGGAGAGTTTTCATTTGAGATTTATGTATCATAATTCTTTTCAATATTTTAGTTCTTTTTTTTTTGTCAAGATTAATTAATTTTTATATCTCAAGGGTTCATCTGATTTGTACTTCATGATAAATTAAAGCTCTATGCTAAGAGTTTAGTCAGAGAAATTGGAGATGGCAGAAGATTTATTTACAATTTGTAAAAATTATAAGGTGTTAATTATAATTTATATATATAATAAAGGATTTTTAGCAAATGGTAATTTTTGAGGCAAAAATGGGTTTATGTGTAAAAATTATAGGCTTTTCATATTTTAGAAGATTAAAAAATAATATATATTTTCAAATAAAATTTGACGGTTGGGATTTTTTTATACTAACTTGATCTAATAAGAAGATACATATAATTTTTCAATTTTAAAATCATCAGATGTAATTTTGATAATATATAAGGAGTTATATGTAATTACCCCTCTGATATCTTTACCATTCAGCAAAACTAAACGTTGAGCTTGCGTCGAAATACGACGTCAGAAGAAACCCTAAATCCCAAACGCAAATTCGCCAAATTGGTTCTCTTCTCTGAACAATTCCTAGGTTTTCTTGGATTTCAAGTTGTTCTGCTGCTGATTTTCCCTCTGAACCCGATTCCAAATCCCTGAAAGAGGTTTTGTTACGCCTCTTTCCCATTCCTTTGGCTTCTCTGTGTGTTTGTGTGTGTGTTTTTTTTTCTGAGTTCTTATTGTTTACAATCTCCTTTGCGAAGATCTTCGGTGTCCTGTATCTTTTTTATTATCGAAAGTTTTGTTTTTTTAGCTTTTCTTTCCTGATTTTAGCTGTTTTTTCGCTCTATGCTTCTGATGTTTTTCTTGTTGCTGGATTTAGAGAGCATTTATATGTTTTAATTTCTCCGAAACTTTTGCTTAAACGAGGGACATTATTATCTGCAGATGCCTGCTGGTTTTGGAAACGGCTTCACTTCGGATGCTATTGAGCTCCTGCGGATGAGAAAAATGTGTAGGGAGGTAATTGCTCCGGGCTTTAGCCAATAGACTTCTAACATGATGAACTTTTTAGTATATCCTTGCCTTGCATGCTGTTTCTTTGAGTAGTTGCATAATTTTTTTTCTTTTTTTTTTTGTCCAAGTATTTGTGAAGCTTTCTTTGTCCTTGTAAATGTAAAAGCTTGCAACACTCCTAATTTGAAACTTAAGATAGCTGGAGGAAAATGATACAAAAAATTCAATCTGAGTTCCAAACTTTGTTTTGCAGAGGTTGGAATCAAATGAACATGCAACGTCAGGTGCACAGCTTGGGGATTGGAAATATATTGAGGAGTTGGAGAAGGAACTAAGGAACTGTTTGCAAGAAATAGGTAGCCACCATTAACATACAGCAAGTTTTTGGGGAACTATTTCGTTTTGGATCTTAAAGATGTGAAACTTCAGGCCTTATTGCTCTTTTACTTTTGGTTTAACATTGCCGATATTTGATTAACTTAGCTTGTCCCCCCCATCTATGTTGCAGGATACTTGCAGGATCAACTAAATTTGAGGAATGTCGAAGCAAATTGTATGGCTGAGCATGTACATAGCCTTGAATTAAAGCTGGCAGAGACAGGAAAATTGAATGAGAAAATAAAGTGTTTGAGTGGTGAACTTGCGCTGTCTGAGTCTCGACAGATGATATTAATGCATGATCTGAAATGCAGAGATGAAGAATTGCAAAACTATGTGGTCCGTATAGAGAAACTGGAGACATCAGTTTCATCTATTTCACTTGTTTCTGAGTGTGAGGTGGAGAGCATGAAACTTGATATAACAGCCTTGGAGCAGAGATGCTTTGAAGCAGAGAGGACAAGCCATGAAACTGCCCATGAGAAGGATAGACTGAATCAACAGGTGAAGAAATTTGAGTTCCAGCTTCAAGAGGCCTATCAGGTGATTAACCGTTTAGAGTGTGAGAATAAAGATCTGCAAAAGAAGCTAGTAGCATCCAAGTTGAATGACAAAGGATCTTTCTGCAATGTCCGAGAGCAGCTTCACAAGTGGTTGAAAGACAACGGCAGCATGTTGAGTGTTGAAGGGAATCTGGCTTTATTACATGAGCTGAACAACCTTGGATTGTCCAATGAAATATGGTAAGTCTGCAGTTGCACATAGAATCCAACCCTTTGGTTCAATTGGAATATCATTGTTGTGCCCCGTGAAACTTCACTGCTATTTAATGTTTCAATTTCATTCGTTATTGTTTCTCATTTCCAGTTCACATTATTACACCCAACAGTTCACATAATTCCCCTCGGAAGTTTAAGATTAAACTTGACTACTGATTTGTTTTATCTCTGAACTTCTAGTGATGTTAATGCTATTTCTGTAGTATTTGCGAGGAGGTGTTGGGCCCATTTCTTTCAAAACTAGCTGTTGTTACAGCTCAGGACAATAATGTAAAAGTTGAGATGGAGAGAATGTCAAGTCAAATCCATGAATCTGAACTTCTTGTTAAGCAGCTCAAGGTCTGATACTAAACTGAAACTTCCTTTGGTCTCTGAAGCTGTGGATATAGGTAAAACTAGTTGACCTGTCACTGTGTTAGGAAGAGTTGAGAAAAGAAAAGTTAAAGGCAAAGGAAGAAGCAGAAGATTTGATTCAAGAAATGGCTGAGTTGAGGTATGAAGTCACAGATATGCTTCAGGCGGAATGCAAACGGCGAGCCTGTATTGAACAAGTATCTCTTCAAAGGATTCAAGATTTAGAGTCTGAGGTACATGATAATTTCACTGGTTATGTATTTCTGATATTCTAGACAACTGGATGTTGTAGATTGGGATTTTCTTGACAGTTGTTGAGCTGGACACGATTAGCAATTTAAATAATTTCCTTGGGTCAAGTTGTACATTTTATGATTTGTAAGTTAATAAATAGAATCATACTAGGTTATATTCCTCAATTTTGATGTCTTCCAAAGATTATACTTATTTAGATTTCCATGCTATATCTTTTACTTCCACTGTTGGCAAGGTACAAAGAGAAAAGGAAAAGGCCATTCATGCCCTGAAGCAATTCCAGGAAACACAGAGTCTAGCTGAAAGGCGTGCCATGGAGCTTAGAAAATTGAAGGATGAGTTGGAGGTAGGCATTATTCCAACCTTTGACTGGAACTTGCTTATCCCAAATTCATTAACAAAGCACCTCAATGTGTTACATGCCCAGCATTATAATTATTTAGGAAACACAGGCACATGTTCAATGAGATTTTGGCAAACAATCACATTTTATAGTTACTCTTAGGAGTTAGGACCATATTTCACTTTTGAATGTTAGCTTGTCGTTGGTATTAGGTGCAGCTGATTTGGAACCTTTCATATGAGTACTTCTTTTTGGAAATCCAATCCCTATCTACCCCTGTTCTACGACAATTAGACTGCTATTTTGTGTGTAATTCTCATTACTGAAATGGCTGCTTTCTCCATTTGATTCACATTAGGGATACCGCCTTACCGCTGAAGTGGAGAAGGGTCAGAAAGGCTGCATTGGTGATCACACCAGCCAAATCTCACAGAACGCATCAGATAAAGATTGCATTAGTGACGCTTTTCTAGATGCTGGGACATCAGACAGCATTTGCAGTGTTGACACATTATATCAATCTCGTATAGAATGGCATTCAAGTGAAGCTTCTGATTTAAAGAGTAGCAAAGGGATGTCCTGAAACGTCAGTTTAGGATATAGTTGAAGCATAAACATTTGGCACAATGTTGGTCTCGAGAAATCTGCAAGTTAGCCAATGTACTATTCATTTTCTTTATTGTGATATTGTTTCTGCATTTTTTCAAACTTATTTGCCTTCAGATGTAATTCTCCTATTGACATGTATAGCTGGACCAGTGCATGTAAATCAACATTGTTTTCATTATTCTATATATTTGATAAACATTCAATGAATTACTGTTTTCTTGACTGTTATACTTTCACAGGCATCAACCATCTGTTCCAGCCAAAAATTGTCATCAAAATTCTGTTTGTATTGGTGAATTTGAGATTTTGGATTTGAATTCCAATAATTTGAAATCCTCAATTTAAAATTCCTTGAATTTAACTGTAAATTAAATTCATAGTTTTGAGGCACCTTTACTATTCAATATTCCCAATGAACAAATATTGAAAATTTACTGTTCATCCGAATTTCAAATCATATTTTATTTGAAAATCAACATAAACAAATCCAATTTCTCATAATTGGTAGTTTTCTCACCATTTGTTTGTCTCATATAATTTTACCTACAACCTGGATTCAAGAAATCTCACCATATATTTGTATACAAAATCACTATGAAGCATAAGTGCTCACACATTGCCAAAGAGTAATATAGAATGGAATCTGAAAGCTTCAGAATCGAAGAAATCAATATGACTTCATGCAATTGCACAAACATAGATATCTAAAACATTACATGATTCATCAAGATGAATGCCCATTCATTATTTCTACTCTCTTCTGTGCGACCATAGCATCACCTATTCCTATATAAAACATACACAGAAGAAAGGACGCTGATCCTGGGAGCCTGGTTAATGTTGATGCACTTGATCACCTAACCTGCTTTGGCTGATGACAGTAGAGTTCAAATATTCGATGACATTCTCATGGCAGCAAAATCGGCTTAATCTTCCAAATATCTTTTGCATATTCATGTATGGTCCTGTCACTGCTGAATTTGTAGGACCCTGCTGTGTTTAGGATTGACATTTTTTTCCACCGCTGTACAATGAAGAAAGAATTTATTAGGAAGTCTTAATACAAATGTGCCAAGTGTATGAAATGTTTGAATGTTTTGTGCAGCAATTACATGGGCATGCATCCATTTTCATGATTGAATGCTCCAAAAAATATGATTCTATCTTTAGTAATGTATTGATTTGTTCACTAGATGCAATTATATCATCAATTAATTAGATAGATTCTAGTCAGCGCATTGCAATTTTAGCAAAACTCCACATGGGTGCATATGTGAACATGGCTACACTTTGCTGAAAAAATCATACTTCAGTATAGAGGATTCTTGCCTTCTGGTCACGGTATGCCTCATCAACCATTTCTTGGCATTCAATGTAACTAGGAAAGTCCTTGCAAACAAGAAAATAATCTGCACGGCCAAAACCTTCATTCCCTTCTAAGGACCCCATCAACTCATCATAGGTATAAGTTCCGAAGGCACCGCTGCGGACAAACTTCTTAACTTCTTCAAATCGAGGGTCTGGCACAAACTGCAACCAAATGGCAAGCACAAAGAGCAAGACAGACACAATTTTAGAGTTGTCTCAACATGTTCTGTTTATGATAAATATTTCTTGCAGTTTTTGATTCAGTGCACATACCTTTCCCTGTGCCTTTTCTTTTCGTAAACCTGCAATCTCATGCGCACGAACACCAAAAAGGAAAAAAGTTTTCTTCCCCAACTTCTTCCCTAATCTCCACATTGGCTCCATCCAAGGTCCCAATCAGAACACAGCCATTCATGGCAAATTTCATATTGCTGGTCCCACTTGCCTCCATTCCAGCAGTACTGGACAAGATAGAAGACATCAGTAATACAATAAGCAGCCATTTTAAGAAATGCATGCACTTTTCTGTTAGATTGTACGGCTTCTATCTCTGAAAGCGCATGGATGTAATAGGTGTCATGAATTCATCTGTAGATTGTCATAGCTTTTAAATTTGGCCAGAATTATCGAGTTACATAACTCCCATTCAATTTTTGCTTACCTATTTCCTAAAGAAATACAAACCAGTGTACTGGTGTGTGTGTGTGTGAGAGAGAGAGAGAGCAGGAAAAGGAAAAAATCAAAAAGAAAAAAATTAGTTGACGCTAAACAATTTACCTGATATGTTAAGATAATTCACTGGCTGGAACGAGAAGTTCAGCAACACTAACATTGTAATCAGGGACAAAAAAAACCTGGAAAATGGAATAAGAGTTACCTAAGCACTTCCAAAATGAGAAAATTTTCTTAAAAAGCCCATGTTATACAAGAAATTTGGTAGGATCTAATGGGTCCAGACAACCATCAAAATGTCTATTATTGATAAGGTCTGTCTGTCAGGTAAATTTCAGCAACTGCGACCCAAACTCTAAAGTAATATGCAGAGTTCCAGTAGGCAGTAGTCAAGGGTATCTTCGTATTTGGTCTTAGAAAAGGTTGAAACACTAAGGTTAGAGCAACAAGATAATGTAACTGAAAGATTCCTAACAAAAAAAAAAAAATAGCAGCACATGACAGCCATGTAGACATTAACTACCTTTAGTAGATCTCCAATGTCAGGATCGTTGTTCACAGTAGCAGCAACATCTGTGATGAATTTTACTATTCTCTTTGCCTGTACATATGTAGCAAAAGCTTTGCCTCCAAATATGCATACTCGAGGAACAAAATTTAATTTCCTGTCGGTAGCAGTCATTTCTTTCATCTTTTTTGTACCGGTATACAATTCCAAGGATGTTCAGTAGTTGACAGTTGTACTCATGAATCCGCTTCACCTGAAGATACAGAATTAGACAACCTTCACAAACACAAGGGAATTCTTTTTTTCTCAAAAGGGAAGATAAGTTCATGATGAACAACCTGTATGTCAAACATTGCATCTGGGCTCACAATATACCCAGTTTTCTCTTTAATCAACAAGACAATCCTCATTTTGTTGTGTTTTTTTTTTTGCAGTCTTCCATTCAGCATGGAGATCCTCATTATCAGGAAACACAGATGAAAAATCATATAACCATGGAACATTGTTGACAGAGAATAACCAAGCTATCAGACAATCAATCATGCACAGGCATTTTTAGGAGAGAATTAAGGATGTAGTTCATAGTCACAGCAAACAAAGTGTAATATGCTACTAGTCAGCAGATGCAGCATTGGACACAGCAGGAAATGACAAACCAGGAGATGATGGGTCTATTCTACATGTAAATTGAAGGTTTTGTTTGGTTCCACATGTGTAGAATATGGTTGCACGCACAAATGGTCTCTTCCAGAAGAAAAATAGGCATTGTGGTTGCAAGAAAGAGATGACAGTAGGTTTCTTTCCTGAAGAGGACAAAAGAGTAACATCCCACAAAACTTGTGCATCTGAACCTGAAGAAATATTTGAGTCTCAGACTGGCAAATTCATTCGATCAAATACTATTGCATGATGAGACTTTGATGTCTACATGGCTGAGCCCCAGTAAATTGTTATAGCTGTCAGAATAATTCATTGAACAAGCAGGTGTGATTTTTGATAGGTTCTAGCCAACAACTAATTAACTTCACCAAGTAAAGGTGATAGATGTTAAAATACCTCTTTAAGCTCTCCCAGCTTCTCAGTGTTCAGAACCCAGTCTTCAGTGCCAAGCCACTTCGTTATAATTTCACTAAGCTCAGGATTGCAAAACCTGATCCAGCATCTTGGTGTCACCCCATTTGTTTTGTTTTGAAATTTGAAAGGCCACATCTACATAAAATTAGATAAAACTGGCTTAGGTAGACAGTGGCTTGCTGATCATATGCAATTGCCCTAGTGTAAGAAGGCACCACACAAATCCAAGTCAGTTCACAACAAAGCTATTCCCCATAAAAGATATATATATAAATAAAACTAACAGAAAGAATGCAGGTAGAGATGGATCATCTAGCAATACAAGGTTTTCATCATGCAATAACCAAAAAGTTAGACTAGTAGTGTCTTCCACTAATTACCTTATAGAAGTTATTGAAGACTTCCTCTTTCACAATGTCACTATGAATTTCAGCAACTCCATTGACTGCATGTCCTCCCATGACACAGACATTGGCCATACGAACCATTTTGGTAATTTAGGATCTGGTTTTAATAACATGGGCTCTTCATCAATGGAATTCTCTTCTTCCTATTCAACTTCTTCAGTCGCAAGTCCTGATTCAAGTTTCTCATTCTCAACCAAGCCAGAGGGTACCAAAGACTTCACAAGTAACTTCTCTTTTGACTTGATTTGCTTTTTCTTTGTCTTTACAAACAACTGCAAAATAGCATCAAGAAACTTGAAATTCTCCAAAATCCTCATATCTTTAAGTTTTTTCTCCAAAAGTTTAAGATCTACAGTCCCATACTCTGAGATTATTTTGTTCATTAACTGTTTCAGTTTAAAGAAAACAATATTAGAAGGGCTCTAACGGAATATCCTCTCAGAAAGTACACTTGTATCTAGAACCTTTCCTCCTCATTTATCATTTCTATGATTTCAACATGCCGAGGAAGCAATTTTTGCATAAGCTCCATGTAACACCTCTGTCGTGTCTGATCGAATCACAACACAAGTGGACAACATACATATAAAAGGTTTACAGAATACATAGAATTAAAATTTATTTCATCGATACGAATATAGTTCAGATAACATAACAAAACGTGATCTCACTAGAAATACTCAAATCCTCAAAAGTTTTCCCATACATAAAAATAAAATAACATGTAAATAAATCAGCTCCAGGTGTAGTCACGCACGTGCTCTCTGCTACTGTAGTCACCTGTGCCTAACTGCTACTCTCCTGTGGATAGGAACAATCAAAGAATGAGCCACGAATGCTTAGTAGGGAGTTATCTCCTCCAAACAGTAGGAGACATTAATTTTTTTTTAGGGGGCAACAATAAAATTAACACAATAGTAACAAAAATAATACAACGACAATGGTGATTAGGTAAACCAACATCCACAGTAAGGAATGAATCAACAATGATATCTTATGGGTGTGGCTGGACCCCCTACCAAGAAAAGTCATACCACGCTGCACTCCCAACCGCTGATGGAGTGGTGATTCGTCTAGTCACACAACGGATCACATCCCCTACAATTCAGGAGACCGACCACACAAGATATCACAATCACGATAGCTAATGGTTAGGGACAGTGAGTATGGACTCCCTTACAGATATTATGGAGATGGTCGTACCCCCTACCAAGCAGAGTCGAATCAATCTACACGTAAATTAGTATATGGATGTGGCTGGACCCCCTACCAAACAGAGTCATACCACGCTGCACTCCCAACTGTTGATGGAGTGGTGATCCCACTTAGTTACACAACGGATCACGTCCCCTACAACTCAGGAGACCGATTACTGTCACGTCTGACAGTCTCGCTAATCTCATACCGAAGTTGGGAATCGCCGACTGGTACTAGTCAAATAGAGTCCCACTGTATACGTCCCTCAAGATACCAAAAGCTCAGCCACAATAAATATCGAGTCAAGATTACCAAGCGATAGAAAGGAGTCGACTCGATCACAAATCAGACTATTCAGCTAGAAAACATCGTCAAAGGAAGGATTTGAGATCACCAATAGAATCAGCATGAAAAACCGAGTCCAACGACTCTTACACCATCACAATCGGATCCCAAATGAGAAAGTTATAACTGTTCAAATGTATATATATAATTTAGCTCCTATATCATCCCAAATTACAACTTCGTCATCAAGATGAATAATTTTCATCAATTCTATATTATGAACCTCAAAATTATCATATTATTATCAACAACCATTGATCCAGCAATTTATCACCCAAACCCTTAATAATTCCAAATTTAATCCTTACAGTCGATTTCCGAATAAATCATAATTTGATTCCATCTTACAAATTCATCCTCAATGAGATTTAAGTATCCCAATCAAATTTCAACACAATTATACATTCAATTGTCCCAAATCCAAATTAATTTATCAATCAATTTAATCAATTTTACTAAATTCCTCCAATCTAATCTGCAATCAATTTCGATTCCAATTCGTAATAATCAGATTCATTTCAATTGACCAAATCATGATTTCAGATAACTTACTTTGACCTAAACCATTCACCTCATCATTAGTTCGATTTACCTCAAGTCTGATTCAAACCAATTCCAAAACCAGAATCTAAACCAAAACCGATTCTGAACCAAACCAAAACCAAAATCGACTTTAAACTAAACCAAAACCAAAACCAACTTTAAATTAAACCAAAACCAAAACCAACCTTCTTCTTTCCCTCTAACCCTAAACCTAAATCTACTGCCGTCGCCGCCACGCCGCCGTCTCCGCTGGGCCACGACTGCCGCTTGGCCACTGCCTCCGACGTCGTCAGATCCACACTTCCCCGCGCATCCGGTCGTCGTCAACCGGTGCCGTCAGGCCGAAGTAGGCGCCGCCGCATGCTAGCAGACCCCGGTCCGCGCAGTCGTGCGCACGCCACTGGCCGCTCCCAACGTCGTACCACGTGCCGGAATTGCGTCGACGCCGGATCCCGTGCTGCCTGCGCACGATGCTTGCTCGCAGCAACGCCGCACCGCACGCCGTCACACCGCATGCCGCCGCACCGCACACCGACATACCATGCCGCGCATACCGCCGTCTCCGCTGCCGGTCGCCGGAGCACAGCGGACGCTGATTGGAGAGAAAAATAGGGATTTTGCAAATCTAATCCTCTAATCTTTCTATTCTCAAAACATGTCATAGATCGGTATAACACCTCAAAAATTGGACATATCTAATCTCTACTGAGTTTTGCTTAGATCTAAGTTATCATCATCGTCCTAAATATCATGAGGGTCACTAAATTTATTGACTATTCAACATGAACTTGTCTCAGGAATAGAGGCAAAGAAAGACGGATAAAAATAACTCAACCTACTTCGAATAGAGATAAAAAGAGAACGGATGAAAATAACTTAACCTACACTAAATTTGCCAATTATGTAATATAAACTTGTCTCAGGAATAGGGCCAAAGAGAGAACGGATGAAAATAACTCAACCTACTTCGAATAGAGACAAAGAGAGAACGGATGAAAATAACTCAACCTACACTAAGTTTATCAATTATGTAATATGAACTTGTCTCAGTAATAGAGGTAAAGAGAGAACGGATGAAAATAACTCAACCTACTTCGAATAGAGGCAAAAAGAGAACGGATGAAAATAACCCAACCTACTTCGACTAAAGGTAAAGAGAGAATGGATGAAAATAACTCAACCTACCTCGAATCTCGATAATGATCGTCTCAAATCTTCTTGCCACTCCGTAAGCCTCTCCAATGATCGTTCCTTGATTCTTTCTACCTTCAAACCGGCTCTCGATCCATCAGGATTTAGTGGGTGATTGCTAGGTTATTAGGTTGTGGGTTGTGAGCCCGAGTAATAGGCCGTTATGAAGTAACGGGTGATTATATTCCTACCCCCTTAAATAAATTTGATCCCCAAGTTTAAAATAAACATACCTCAAAAGATATGGGGGTATTTGCCTCTGATGTCCTCCTCTCTCTCCCAAGTGGACTCGTACGCAGAGTGATGTTGCCACCGTACTTTTACTAAAGGGATCACCTTTCTTCTCAACGCATGCTCTTTTCGTTCCAAAATCTGAATTGACTGCTCTTCACAAGTTAAGTCCTCTCTCAGCTGTAATTGCCGAAATGATAGTATATGTGTGGCATCTGGGATGTACTTCCTTAGCATTGACACATGGAAGACGTTATGCACATTAGCCAAGGCTGGAAGTAAGGCAAGTTTATAAGCAACTGCTCCAATTCTCTCTAAAATCTCAAATGGACCAATATAACGAGGGGCTAACTTGCCCCTCATCCCAAATCTCATCACGCCTTTTGTTGGAGAGATTTTTAGAAAAACATGATCACCCACGGGAAACTCTAGATCCCGCCTACTGGTATTAGCAGAACTCCTTTGTCTCCTTTGTGCTGTGAGCAACCTTTTTCAAATCACCTCAATCTTCTCGGTAGCTAACTGAACCAACTCTGGTCCCAAAATTTGCCTCTCCAACCTCTGTCCAACACACAGGGGATCTACACTTCCTCCCATACAAAACCTCATAAGCTGCAATTTGAATACCAACATGATAACTATTGTTGTAGGTGAACTCAGCTAGACACAAATGAGAGTCCCAGCTCCCATTGAAATCCAGAGCATACGCTCTCAGCAAATCCTCTAGAGTCTGGATTGTCCTCTTTGATTGACCATCAGTTGAAGGGTAATATGCAGTACTAAAACGTAACTGCGTCTCCAAAGCTTTCTGAAAACTACCCCAAAATCGTGAAGTGAATCTGAGATCTCTATCGGAGATGATGGTAACAAGTACTCCATGAAACTTCACTACCTCCTCCACATACAATTCAGCAAGTTTATCCAAAGAGTAGGTCATCTTGATAGGAAGGAAATGAGCTGATTTAGTTAACCGATCCACCACAACCCAAATAGTATCCAATGGTTATATGTTCCCATTTCCATTCAGGGATAGGAAGTGACTGTAACCTTCCTGCTGGTTTTTGATATTCAAATTTGACCTGTTGACACACTGGACATTTGAAAATAAATTCTACAATATCTCTCTTCATGTCATACCACCAATAATCTTGCTTCATTTCTCGGTACATTTTTACGCTACCTGGGTGTACTAAGAAGCGAGAGCGATAACTCGCTTAACCATTCCTGCTTCAATTGAACATCATTTGCGACACATATCTGACCCTGATATCGAACCACACCATTAGTGGTCACATCAAACCCTAGCTTGAGACTCTGAGTTAACTCCAATTTAAAGTCTATAACATAGGATCTTTCAATTGATATTCTTTAAGTTTTACCACCAATTCTGACTCTAGGCGCTCTCATTGAGTTTCTGATATCATAATTAATTTCATGTCTCTCAGAGTCTCTAAGGTCTTCCATTTTCTTACCAATAAATGGGCCGAATATCCTACTGATTTTCTACTAAATGCATCTGCAACAATATTAGCTCTGCCTGGATGGTAATTGATCGAACAATCATAATCTTTTAGAAAATCTAATCATCTCCTCTGTCTCATATTGAGTTCTTTCTGGATAAAGAGATATTTCAAACTCTTATGATCTGTAAAGATTTCAAATGTCTGTTCATACAGATAATGCCTCCCAATTTTCAGAATGATGACCGCAAACTCAAGGTCATGAATGAGATATTTTTTTTCATGGGACTTCAATTACCTAGAGGCATAAACAACCACTTTTCCATGTTGCATCAGAACACAACTCAATCCTTTGATGAAAGCATCATTGTACACCACCAAACCATCGCCCCGGAAGGTATAGTCAACACATGTGCAGTAGTCAGTCTTATCTTTAATTCTTGGAAACTCTATTCACAGTCTTCCATTCAATCAAATTTAACACCCTTCTGAGTCAACCGGGTCAGTAGAGTAGTAATCTTGGAAAAATCTTTCACAAATCTTCTATAGTAACCTACCAATCCAAGGAAGCTTCTCACTTCGGTTACATTAGTTGGACTTTTCCAGTCCAACACAGTTTCTATTTTCTTGGGATCCACCAATATGCCAGCACCAGAGATCACATGACCCAAGAAAATCACCTCTGACAATCAGAAGCCACAATTACTAAGTTTAGCATACAATTTCTCTTGTCTTGAGATTTCTAACACAATTCTGAGATATTGCTCATACTCCTTATGACTCTTAGAATATATTAGGATATCATTTATAAAAGCAATGACAAACTGATCTAAATACTGCATAAATATCTTATTCATCAAATTCATAAAGACAGCCAATGCATTGGTCAAGCCAAATGGCATGGCAAGAAATTCATAATGTGGATAGTGAGTCCTAAAGGCGTCTTTGAGATGTCCTCCTCCTTGACCTTTAATTGATGATAACCAGAAATTAGGTCAATTTTCGAGTACACTAGAGTACCTTGTAACCGAATCAAAGAGATCGTCAATCCGAGAGAGGGGATATTTATTCTTTACTATGATTTGATTTAACTGACGATAATCAATGCATAATCTCATAGTTCTGTCTTTCTTTTTCAGAAAAAGGATTAGTGCACTCTAAGGAGATGCACTGGGGCATATGTGACTATTGTCCAAAAGTTCCTGCAATTGTTTTTTCAACTCTACTAACTTCACTGGTGCAATTCTATAAGAGGGTTTCGAGATCGAAGATACACTGGGAATGAGGTCTATGCCAAACTCCACCTCTCTGTCTGGAGGTAATCCTGATAACTTCTCGGGAAAGACCTTTGAATACTCTCGGACAATAAAGACGTCCTCTAATCGAGATGCACTCAATTGCTCCTCCAAGATAAAGGTTAGATACCCCTTACAACCCTTCATCAGTAGTTGTTGAGCTTAAATGATGAGAGGAAAGTTTTCTTACATAGCGGAGAAAGTAAAAGCGTCTTGTCTAGGTAGTCTGAAAATTATTACTTTCATCAAATAATCAACATTGGCATGATAAACTGCCAACCAGTCCATGCCTAAAATGACGTCAAAATCCTTGAAATTTAATAGAACTAGATCCAGGGAGTTCTTGATTTTCAATTCTAATAATACATTGCTTGAATACCTGATTTATAATCATTATATCGTTAGTAGGCATTTTAACTATTAAAATTGTCTTTAGAGGTTCAGCCTTTCTAATTAGCCTGATAACAAAGTGAAGAGTAATAAAAGAATGTGTAGATCCAGAATTGATCAATATAGAGGCAATCCTATTATCGATAAGAATTGTACCTTACTCCTTATGAAATAAATCTTAAAACTATGTTATTCTTAAACCTTATGCTCTGATACCATAAAAGTTGTAACACCTCTGTCGTGTCCGATTGAACCACAACACAAGTGGACAACATACATATAAAAGGTTTACAGAATATATAGAATTAAAATTTATTTCATCGATACGAATGTAATTTAAATAACATAACAAAACGTGGTCTCACTAGAAATACTCAAGTCCTCAAAAGTTTTCCCATACATAAAAATAGAATAACATGTAAATAAATCAGCTCCAAGTGTAGCCGCGCACGTGCTCTCTACTACTGTAGTCACATGTGCCTAACTGCTACTCTCCTGTGGATAAGAACAATCAAAGAATGAGCCACGAATGCTCAGTAGGGAGTTACCTCCTCCAAACAGTAGGAGAGATCAATTTTTTTTTAGATGGCAACAATAAATTAACACAGTAGCAATAAAAATAATACAACGATAATGGTGATTAGGTAAACCAACATCCACAGTAAGGAATGAATCAACAAGAATATCTTATGGGTGTGGCTGAACCCCCTACCAACCAGAATCATACCACGCTGCACTCCCAACCGCTGATGGAGTGGTGATTCGTCTAGTCACACAACGGATCACATCCCCTACAACTCAGGAGACCGACCACACAAGATATCACAATCACGATAGCTAATGGTTAAGGACAGTGACTATGGACTCCCCTACAGATATTACGAAAATGGTCGTACCTCCTACCAAGAAGAGTCGAACCAATCTACACGTAAATCAGTATATGGATGTGGCTAAACCCCCTACTAAGCAGAGTCATACCACGCTGCACTCCAAACTGCTGATGGAGTGGTGATCCCGTCTAATCACACAATGGATCACGTCTCCTACAACTCAGGAGACCGATTACTGTCACGTCTGACAGTCTCACTAATCCCGTACTAAAGTAGGGAATCGCCGACTGGTACCAGTCAAATAGAGTCCCATTGCATACGTCCCTCAAGATATAAAAGCTCAGACACAATAAATACGAGTCAAGATTACCAAGCGATAGAAAGGAGTTGACTCGATCACAAATCAGACTATTCAACTAGAAGACGACGTCAAAGGAAGGATTTGAGATCACCAATAGAATCAGCATGAAAAACCGAGTCCAACGACTCTTACACCATCACAATCGGATCTCAAATAAGAATGTTATAACTGTTCAAATGTATATATATAATTTAGCTCCTATATCATCCCAAATTATAACTTCGTCATCAAGATAAATAATTTTCATCAATTTTATATGTGAACCTCAAAATTATCATATTATTATCAACAACCATAGATCCAGCAATTTATCACCCAAACCCTTAATAATTCTAAATTTAATCCTTACAGTATATTTTTCACAAAAGTCCCCAATACAATTTGATTAACAGATTAGTCCTTCAAATTCTAAGTTATAACCAATCCAGTCGATTTCCAAATAAATCATAATTTGATTCCATCTTATAAATTCATCCTCAATGAAATTTAAGTATCCCAATCAAATTTCAACACAATTATAAATTCAATTGTCCCAAATCCAAATTAATTTATCAATCAATTTAATCAATTTTACTAAATTCCTCCAATCTAATCTGCAATCAATTTCGATTCCAATTCGTAATAATCAGACTCATTTCAATGAACCAAATCATGAATTCAGATTACTTACCTTGATCTAAATCATTCAGCTCATCATTAGTTCGATTTACCTCAAGTTTGTTTCAAACCAATTCCAAAACCAGAATCTAAATCAAAACCGATTCTGAACCAAACCAAAACCAAAATCGACTTTAAACTAAACCCAAACCAAAACCAACTTTAAATTAAACCAAAACCAAAACTAACCTTCTTCTTCCCCTCTAACCCTAAACCTAAATCTACTGCCGCCGCTGCCGCCAAGCCGCCACGCTGCCACGCCGCCACGCCGCTGGGCCACGACTGCCACCTGGCCACCGTCTCTGGCGTCGTCAGATCCACACTTCCCCGCACATCCTGTCGTCGTCAACCCATGCCGTTGGGCCGAAACAGGCGCCGTCGCAGCTCGAGCGGCCTGCGCCGCCGCATGCTAGCGGACCCCGGTCCGCGCAGTCATGCGCACGCCACCGGCCGCTCCCGACGCCGTACCAAGCGTCGAAATTGCGCCGATGCCGGGTCCCGTGCTGCCTGCGCACGATGCTTGCTCGCAGCAACGCCGCACGCTGCCGCACCGCACGCCGCCGTCTCCGCTGCCGGCCGCCGGAGCACAGCGGACGCTGATTGAAGAGGAAGACGGGGATTTTGCAAATCTAATCCTCTAATCTTTCTATTCTCAAAACATGTCATAGATCGGTATAACACCTCAAAAATTGGATATATTTAATCTCTACTTAGTTTTGCTTAGATCTAAATTATCATCATCATCCTAAATATCATGAGAGTCACTAAGTTTATCGACTATTCAACATGAATTTGTCTCAGGAATAGAGACAAAGAAAGACGGATGAAAATAACTCAACCTACACTAAGTTTGCCAATTATGTAATATCAACTTGTCTCAGGAATAGAGACAAAGAGAGAACGGATGAAAATAACTCAACGTATTTCGAATAGAAGTAAAGAGAGAACAGATGAAAATAACTCAACCTACACTAAGTTTGCCAATTATGTAATATAAACTTGTCTCAGGAATAGAGGCAAATAGAGAACGGATGAAAATAACTCAACCTATTTCGAATAGAGGCAAAGAGAGAACGGATGAAAATAACTCAACCTACTTCGAATAAAGGTAAAAAGAGAACGGATGAAAATAACTCAACCTACCTCAAATCTCGATAATGATTGTCCCAAATCTTCTTACCACTCCGTAAGCCTCCCCAATGATCGTTCCTTGACTCTCTCTACCTTCAAACCGGCTCTCGATCCGTCAGGGTTTAGTGGGTGGTTGCTGCCTATAAATAGAGGTGGTTATTGGGTTGTGGGTTGTGGGTTGTGGGCCCGAGTAATGGGCCGTTATGAAGTAACGGGTGGTTACACTCCAAGCTCCATTTCTCCAAAGCTTCAGGGAGAACTGCATGGTTAGTGTATGCCACAGTGCTGTGTGAACAGAAAGACAAAAGATGTCAATGACGACAACAACAACAACAACAAAATAACAATAATAAAAAACACAGTTGAATAATATATGCCAAATTAAAAAATGCTGAATTGAATGCACTTATATTAAGCTTGTATTATCCTAATAACTCCCAGCATGTGAATTTGTGTATACACAATCAAAAAAAAAAAAGTATGAACATAATAAGCTTGGAGCAGGAACAGGGATCTATATGATATGCAACTGACTTCATATAGGTTAGTGTGAAATGACTCAAAAGCCAAAAAGAAAAGGGTAATGAAACTGTCCAGGTACTCATTTGATGACATAGAAATATCAATTTGAACAACAAAGTACCTTTGTGTGATATTCCAAGCCTCCTTCCAACTCAAGCCCTTCATGTCGATTAGTAACCGCATGAGCTCTGGTATGCAAAGCGTAGGGTGAGTATCATTCATTTGAACTGCCACTTTTTCAGGAAACTCTTTCCAATTCACTGTACTTCCAGATCTTCTTTCAAACGGGCAATGATATCTTGGAGAGAAGCAGAACAAAGTGTATATTGCTGTTTCAAACAAAGAATCTTTCCTTCCACTGATTCATCTCCTGGATATAGTATATAGCAAATCTGTTGGGAAAAAAAAAAATCAAATTGGTATAAGCTTCAGTTGAAGCCTTACTGAAGTACAGAAAGAATGTATTATCATAGGCTAGACTGGGATATAAAGACCTTGTTCAAGCATAAAATATCAAATTGATACATCACAGGGTATAACAATTTGCAAAGTATAAAATTCAAACAAAATGAACATTAGATAAGTGCACATCAGCAACTGACCTCAAGTAATTTGATCTTCTAGCTCAAGCATTTAACTACGAGTATTTATCAATCAAGAAACATAAATTCCATATCATCTTAAAGATCATCAAAATCAAATGCTCAATAAATATTTCAGCTAACTTGGTCAGTCAACAAAAAAATATTTCCAGAAGAAAACAGATACTGCCTGGCCTGTTTCAATTTGCATAGAGCAGAAAATAGTACAAACCTTTTCAGCATTTGCTTGTGCTTCATTTGCTTTTGCATGCTCTCCAGAATTAAAAGCACGCAAATCAAAATCCCGTGCAGGCACTGTTGACCATAGACGGAGGTTAATTGTGGTTTTAGTCCTGTATCCAGGTATTGGGACATCATGGGCAACAGCCTTAATATTCTCCCCTCCAATCCAGTGTTTCTTCTCATTTGAGCCTACAACCACCTTTCCATAGAACTTAATTGGATAAGAGACATCATTCCTTACAATCTCCCATGGATTTCCCATCTGCAAAAAGATCCAATAATGACTAGGAGAAACAGAGATCATGAAAAAAAGGTGTTGCACACATTTATTTCTCAAAAACATAATGAAACAGGCCTGTTGAGAAAGCAGAGTAATCAAAAGGAATTATTTAAAGATAAGGCTATAACCTCAAGCCATCTCTCTGCAACTTCTTCCTGACCATCTTTTGTGATGTTCTGTTGGAAGAGACCATACTTGTATCTAAGACCATAACCCCGTGCTGGATAATTTAGTGTTGCCAAAGAATCCAAGAAACATGATGCTAGTCGTCCTAGACCACCATTGCCAAGTGCAGCATCAGGTTCCTACATATGGTCCAAAAAAAAAAAAAAGTTGAGATGCACATCAAGAATGGCAAAGATTAATAACATTAACAAACACTGACACACAGTTCTTAGGATCTTTGCAAAATTCCAATTTAAGAACTTGTACTATTTGATGGAGCACAATAAGATGCAAGTGCACCTGCCTGGCTACACTCTCAGGGTCATGCCCAAGCTTTGTTAGTGCCTCTGCATACCCTCCTGTCAGCTTTAAATTACCAATAGCATTAAGAAGTGCTCTACCCTGCAGTTCATGTTGACAAGAATGAACACCCCAAGTCGTATCACAAAATTTAACTGATACAAATGCAACGACCCAATCAACTGACCTGCAAAAATTCCATGGAGAGATAGTATGCTTGTTTCATATCCATCTTCTCATAATAATCATAAGTAAGGTTCCAATTCGTTATCAACTCATCACGAACACTTTGGGAAGTGGCAAAGTAAGCCTTTGGAAGCTCAAAGTACCCCAGGGAGAAAGAAGGTGTGTACTCATTATGATATTTGATTCTCATTGCGATAGCAGAAGAATCATTTGCAGCTGACTCTGAACAGCAAAAAAGTCATGCATCTACATGAATCATGCAAATGCATAAACAGAAGTCAGCAAATTTATCAAGAATATGTGGGACAATCTAGTCAAGTGTAGTTCTTTCTATAAATCACGATCATTTGCATCTGGTTAAATTGAACCGAAGCAACATATCGGACCACTTCAAAACTCCAAATTTTACTAGATTCATCATGAAACGCCTTATTCTTCTACCCCGACTGCAAAGCTACCATTTTGATTAATCAAAATGCAGCATTTTGATCAAAGACGACAACTTTGAAGGTAAAATTGGTCAAGAATATGTGGGATAATCTAGTCAAAGACTCAAAGTACGATTATTTGTATAAATCTTGATAATTTGCATCTGGCTAAATTGAACCGAACCAGCTATATCGGACCACGTCAAAAATCCAAAATTTACTAGATTCATCACGCAATCTCTCATTCTTCTCACACTGCCGCAAAGCTACCATTTTGCTTCAACCAAAAAGCAGCATTTTAATCAAAGGCAACAACTTTGAAGGTAAAAAACGAAAAAATAGCGTTTTTTACCATCACCTGAGACCGGATCTTTGGAGTCTCGACTAGCGGAGATGCTCCGTACCCTGAACGGCCTTGCGGAGCAGCGGCGAGGGGTTCTCCCGGTCTTGACGGAGAGGAAGATGTTGGAGCTGATCGGGATGCTCATTTTGGCCCTGAAATTGGCGAGAGATCGCGGAATGAGGCTCTGATTGGGTCGGAGATTGGTGGAACAAACCATTTCGGAGCCCTAAATTGGTGTCGGAGAGATGAAATCTCGAGCTCTCTCTCTCTGGCTTTGGCAAGGGAGCGAACTGGAGAGAAACACATGAGAATGCTTCGGCCCCGTGCTGCGGTGAGTGGTTGCTTAGGGTTGCCGCGAAGGTTGTGGTCATCTGCTTAGTCTCAGGCTTATTTTATGGGATTATTGGCTGAGTCCTGTGTTGGCTAAATAAATTATTCGAGTAGCCAATTAATACATAGAATTTCCTTTGCACATTAATCCCTCACATAGTTATATTTCTCATCTGAATATTATTTTCGTTGCCATTCTAAAAATAGAAGTTTACCTACTGTATACACCAAAAAACTAAAGAAATTGCACATGCAAGATCTGTTTGGTTGGAAAGTAAAATAATATAATTATATTTTAATATTTTAAAAAATAGGCTAGCACATTTTCTAAAAAAAAATTTCAGAAAAGCCAATTATTTCCTGAAAATTCGAAGAAAAATTCAATTTTAAAAACTTTTTGCAGAAAAAATCTGATTTTTTAAAATTTATAAAAAAATCCTCGTTTTACTAAAAAAAATTAAAAAACTCTCGTATTCTTAGAAATTTATAAACAAGACCTCTATTGGTAAAAATTTTTTTTAAAAAGTCTTTGTTTTCTTAAAATTTTATCAAAAAGTGTTGCTTTTCTTTAAATTTTGCAAAGTGATATTTTTGCAACAAAATGCATTATGAGTAGTATAATCCTTTCACATCTTGATTAAAAATTAATTTAGGACTTCACATGAAACTTGAGGAGATGAAGGTTTTTGCACTATCAGCGACTTAATAAGAAATTATCAATAGTAAGTTTTTCAGTTTAGAAGAAATATATGTAATTATTCATTGAATTTTTATATGTAATTATCCATTGAATTTTTACTGCTTGTGTTGTCATTATAAATATGCATAAAATTATTTATTTATTATTATTAACAAAAAATCGCTTACATAATAATGAAAATACGCAAACAACCATCTCACGAATAACATTTGTTTTTTATTCAATTTATAAAATATAATTAAATATGAAAATTTATTAGGTCCCAACCATTTAAATTTAAGTCTAAAAACTTGTTTTTTCTAGTTTCTCTTTGTTCTCCTTTCTTGCTCATGAGAACTTTGAATACGATCTTCTTCGTCATTGGGCAACAAAATTTGAAAGAAAAATAGTTTTTGATTATTTAGAAAACATATGGTTTAGATAAACAAAGAGAAATATGGAGATAAGTTTTTGAATAGGTTTAAATGGTCGAGGTCATAACAATTTTTTCATATTAAGTATTAAAAATCAAACAAAAAAAGAAAATGGTTAAAAAATAGTTGCTTACAAATTATACCATAATGTATGTGGTTTTTTTGTTAATAATAATTATGGAGATAATTTTTTATAAATTCAAGATAATATATGCGATTTCTTACTAAATTTTTTTATGACTTTAAAATTATATTAAATGTAAATATTTTTTTAAAAAAATATTTTTTAGATTTAATTCTTCGACAATTGATAGCTAATAGTTTAAATTTATTTATTAAAGGTATACAACTTTAAAAATAAAATCGCCTAGGTCTATATCTTAGTTTGGATACTACCTGATCCGCCTTATAGGTGTTTTGAATGCTGGCCGTCTATCAACATCTAAACGCATCGACTCCTTTGATCAGCGTGAAAATGAACGGTGATCCGAGCTTTCGCTAACCCGAAGATACATTCACAAATGAACCACTCTATTCTCCTCTATTTTTATCTAGGCCCCTGAAAAAGGCAAGATCTCGGCTATGTGAAAATGCATCCATGAAGCGGAGGGCGTCTCCTGACGGTCCCATTTGAGCGAGGAGAGTGAGGAGAGCGAAAGCAGAGATCTTTCTCTCTTTGATTCTTTCTTCTCCCTCGCTGTTCCCCTTGATTCGATTAAAGGTGCCTCCTTTTGCCTTCATCCCCCCTTTTCCGCTATTTTTTTTAAGTAATTCGGTCGTTTTCTCCCGCTTTTGGCTGAACTAGGATTAGTTACTACGTTCTAAGTTGAAAGTTGTCATCTTTGCTATTGATTTGCCTGCATTGTCTTTTTGGTCTGATTTTGGATCGAAAATTGTAACCCTCGAATCTAGTTGCTATGATGAACCGGGGATCTATCTTGCTCCTTGCCCACCAGGATTTTAGGTGCTGCATTATTTTATTTTAGGGTTTCACTAACGGGTTTTATAAACTGGGATCATCTTTCCTTGGATGTAAGTATTCATCTTTCTTTTCTAGATTTTTGACGAGATGCAAATTCACTGCAATCTTGAGCAGATTTTCTCTGGGATGATTCTGTACGGGGGATTTGGAAACTATGAGTTTTTTCAATTTTTTTGCCTTTTCTTATCAGATTGGTCCTACTTTTTTGTTTTTTAATGCTGGTCCTTTTCTGCTAATTGTGATTGTCTCGTTCTTCATGGTTTTTGTTTTTTTTTTTTTTTTTTTTATCAATTGGAATTTACCATTAAGCGTTGTCTTTTCCAAGTTTCGAACTCAACGACTCTCAAACAAGAGGTGGGTACAACCACGAAATCGATGCTTGAGGTGATTCATGGTTTTTATTGTTTGTCTTTTCTTTTGAACAGAACTGCGTTTATCCCCCACCTGTGAACTCCGAAACTTAAATTTCATGAAGCTTGTTAGTGCATGGGTTTCTATTGAACTCAGAAATTAACAATTTTATAGTTTTGCGTGCAAAATATTTTTCTCCACTTTAAAGGGTTCTTGTTTGGTCCCAAGGGGCAAAAGTAGTATACATTATAAATCTGTAGAAGAGTTCTTGATGGGTAAATTCATGGCAGAAAATTTTTTTTACTCACTGCCCTCATGGAAACCCATCAGTTCATTCTTTCCATTTATCCTTTCCTCGTGATCTCTTACATTGCTGTGCTGTTCCATTATTTCTGTCTCTGTGTAAATCTCATTGTTGATAGATACATTTCTCTTTCCTTTGCACCAGAGTTCATATCCTCATCGGTTTCTTTGTCTCCTCCACCTGCCACAATGTCACGAGCAGGCACAGCAAAGAAACCTGGGGTTAAATCCAAAGATTGTGAACCCCTTTGACTCTGATTCAGATGGTGAAAATGAACCTAAGCATGCAAAAGCCTCTTCAAAAGATAGGTACAAGAATGATTTCCATGATTCAGAGGATTTGGAGAATCAGTCTGTACAAAAGCTAGAAAAATATGCTGTATACTAGGGGTGAGTAAAAAAACCGGAAAACCGGTTAACCGAACCGTACCGGTTGAGAACCGAACCGGAAAACCGGTTATCAGTGAAACCAGTACGGTTCCGGTTCTGAAATTTCACAGAACCGGTTTTCCGGTTCCTGTTCCGGTTATTCGTTTTCTGAAAAATCGGTTAACCGGAACCGTACTGGTTTTTTATCTATATATATATATAATTATATCCGAAACCCTAACCCTAACCCCGCAGTCCCGCACTCAGCGCACTCGCCCTCGACCCCGCAGTCCTGCACTCGCAGCGACGCGCCGACGCCGCCTCGCTCTCGCCCTCGACTTCACACTCGTAGCGCCGCCGCCTCGCTCTCGCCCTCGACCCCGCACTCGCAGCGACGCCTCCACGCTCTCGCCCTCGGCCCCGCACTCGTAGCGACCAGCGACGCCACCTGCTGCGCCTTTTTCTCCGTTTTCTCTTGTCATTCTCAAAGGTAAGAGTTCAAAACCCTAACCCTAAGTCTGTGCCTCTCTGATCTCGTCGCCTCTTTCTCTGATTTCTCAATCTCAAAGTCTCAAACCCTAGATTTACGTCCCTGCATCTCCGATCTGGCCATCTCGTGCTCTGATTTCTCATTGTCAAAGGCTCAAACCCTAGATCTAGGTCTCTGCATCTTCGATCTCACCGGTCACCGCCCGCCGCGCCTTTTGCTCTGTTTTCTCTTCTCATTCTTAAAGGTCGGGAGTTCAAAACCCTAACCCTAGGTCCCTGCATCTCCGATCTCGTCGCCACTTGCTCTGATTTGTCCTTTGTCCATCGCCATAGCAGCGACATCGCCAATCGCCAGAGCAGCGATCTACTCTGGACCTCTGGTATGCCCTCTCTCTCAAGTACCAGCTCTTCTATGATTTCTAATTTTTACTGATGTTGTGATCTATTTTTTCAGAGTTTTCTCAGAAATTTTGGGACTGTGAGCTGAATTTCAACTAGTTCGGGGATTTTCCTACTGCGGCGTGGCTTATAGTGCCAATTGGCCCAGTTCTGTGAATTAGGTAATACCGTAATTGTCTTTCCTGAAGTTCTACTAGGGACAATATTACTTGCAAAGTCTTGCATGCTTGATTGCTTGGTCTGTTGGTCATATATCTTCTTTCTTCTATTTTAGATGGATTCCTGCAGAGAAATCACTAATGAAAATATAAGTAGGAATGCTTCAGATATAAAATATTTATGTCAAAATCAAAATACTGGTGAGAATACTGAGAAGGCTAGTGAAGCTCAAGATGTAACTTCAGAGATAAATAAAACAAATCAAAAAGCTTGGAAAAGGAGAAAAAATAGTTCATGGGTGTGGGACCATTTTTCTAAAGTAAATTCCAGTGAAGATGGTGATAAGGATAAAGCCCAATGTAATTATTGTGGAATTCTCATTTCATGCCCTTCTAATTATGGAACAAGTGGTTTAAGTAATCACTTAAGTAGATGCAGAGATTATCCTCCAAACATGGTGGTGAAGAAACAAAAAACTTTAGCCTTTCAATCAGTTAGTGATGACAGCGGCACTGGCACTGGCACTCAAGCTCGCACACTTGTTACATGGAATTTTAATCAAGAAGCATGTAGAATTGCATTAGCCAGATATTTGATTCTTGATGAACTGTCTTTCAAACATGTTGAAGGTGAAGGGTTTAAGTTCTATACCTCTACATTGCAACCTAAATTTGATGTTCCTTCCCGTTTTACTGTTGCTAGAGATTGTTTCAAAATATTTCTTGAGGAAAAGAAAAAATTGAAATATTTTTTTAGCAAGTTAAAACAAAGAGTGAGTATCACAACTGATTGTTGGACATCATGCCAAAACTTGGGCTACATGAGTGTGACTGCTCACTATATTGATGATGATTGGAAGCTTAAAAAAAAAATTTAAATTTTTGTTCTGTTTCAAGTCATGCTGGTATGGTAATTGGTAAAACATTGGAATTGTGCTTGCTTGATTGGGGCATAGATAAAGTCTTCACAGTTACTGTAGATAATGCATCTTCTAATGATGTTGGAGTTCAGTACCTGAGGAAGAGGCTTGATAGCTGGAAAGGTCATGTACTTAATGGTGAGTATTTGCATGTCAGATGTTGTGCACATCTCCTGAGTCTGATTGTTAAAGGACTTAAAGATTCAAATGATTCTATTGCTAGAATTCGGACTGCAGTTAAATATGTGAGATCATCACCAGCAAGAGCACAGAGGTTCAAGCTTTGTGTGGAGCAAGAAAAAATAGAATGCAAAAGTCTGGTTTGTCTTGATGTTGAAACCAGATGGAATTCTACTTATCTAATGCTTGATGTTGCTTTGAAATTTCAGAAAGCTTTTGAATTATTGGAGATCCAAGATTTCAAATATACAAAGGAGCTAATGAAGGGAAAGTCACAGGGCTTACCAACACATGCAGATTTGGATGTTGCTCGAGCTTTATTACCTTTTTTGCAAGTATTTTATGATATTACCTTAAACATATCTTATTCTTCTTATGTTACAGGAAAAATATATATGCAAAGCATGTATGGAATTGGCATGATGATCAGGAAGTTTTCTGAATCAGATGACTTTTGCTTAAGTACTATGGCTTTTAAGATGAAGACCAAATATGATAAATATTGGGCAAATATTGAAAAGCTTAATATTATGCTATTTATTGCTTCTGTGCTTGATCCTAGACTAAAGTTGGAGAGTGTAGATTGGATGATTGAGGAAAGTTATGAGAATGAAAAAGTTAGTGAGTTGAAGGGTAAAGTGAAGAATGTTTTGGATAGACTTTTTCAAGAATATTTATCTATAGAAAAGTCATCTTCTTCTTCCCATAGTGTTGCAGGAGTTGAACAGATAACAGAAACGAATGCTACTGGAACAAGTAATCTTGATGTACTTCAGCTGGTTCAAGATGAATTGAGAAAAGCAAAAGCAAAACAGAAGACTTCCACTTGCAAAACAGAATTAAATAAGTATTTGGAGGAGGAACATGCAGATGAGACAAAAGATTTTGATATTCTTTCGTGGTGGAAAGCAAACAGTGGTAGGTATCCAGTTCTTTCCATGATGGCTAAAGATGTGCTTGCTATGCCCATATCTACCGTTGCTTCGGAGTCAGCTTTTAGTACAGGAGATCGAGTTCTTGATCAATTTCGAAGTTCTCTATCTGCAAAAATGGTGGAAGCTCTTATTTGTACACAAGATTGGTTGCGTTCTTCTACTTCTCCTATTAATATTGAGGAGTCACTTGAGGAAATTGAAAAAATATCTGCAGGTAAAAATTACTCATTCATTGTATTATTTCTGTAGAAATTAATTATTGATTTTAATATTTATGCTATATATTTCACATGTGTTATCTTAATAATTGCAGAAATGACGAGCAAAATGGAAACAATAATCTCAGTTGATGATTAATTTTATTTCTTGATGTCATTTCTTATAAATCTGCCAGTGTCAGCAAAATTATCTGGTTTGTTTATCTGTCCTCTAATCTCTATTCTCTAACTGTTGATTTTGATTACTGGACATGGTCTGCTAGTCTGCTGCACTACTGGACATGGTGCTTGCTGCCTAGTGCCTAGTGCCTGGCTGCCTGCTGGTTTGCTGCACTGCTGGACATGGTGCTTGCTGCCTAGTGCCTAGTGCCTGGCTGCCTGCTGGTTTGCTGCACTACTGGACATGGTGCTTGCTGCCTAGTGCCTAGTGCCTGGCTGCCTGCTGGTTTGCTGCACTACTGGACATGGTGTTTGCTGCCTAGTGCCTAGTGCCTGGCTGCCTGCTGGCTGCTGGTTTGCTGCACTACTGAACATGATGTCTATTGTCTGCTGCCTGCTGGTCTGTTGCACTAATGCCTGCTGCATGTTGGTCTGCTGCCCTGCACACTTATATATTGGCATATTGTTAGTGCTGGTCTGCTGCACTGCATAAGTACATATTGCTGGTGCTGGTCTATTACTGCTGTCTGCTGGCTGCTGGTCTGCTGCACTGCATAAGTGCATACTGCTGGTCTACTACTGCTGCCTGGTGCGGTGGTGCCTGGTTGCTGGTCTGTTGCAGCAGCTGCGCTGCATAGCCTATCCCATCCAGACAGAGAGATTATCTTCTTGGTGACTCTAATTGCATACTGCTGCCTGCTGGTCTACTACTGAGTGCTGTACTGCTAGTCTAAGCTCTTTTTTTGCAAGAATATGCATAATTGCATGCTGCTGCCTGCTGGTCTACTACTAAGTGTTGGCTACTGCCATCTGCTGCCTGTTGGTCTGCTGCACTGCCACTGCATAAGTGCATAATGGAGACTGCTATTGCTTGATTTGCTTTTATTTTGTTGATCTTGTCTCTTAAGTTTTTAAGAAACTATTTGAATTATTGTAACTTGTAAAAGTTCAGTAGTTATTTCTTTATTTCAATGTTATTTCTTTATTTGAATTATTGTAACTTGTAAAAGTTTACTTGAAATTCAATGTTATTTCTTTATTTTTTGATACAAAACAATAGTTGTTAATTTGCAGAAAATTAATAATTTAAAACCGGTTAACCGGTTTAGAACCGGTTTAGAACCGGAACCGGAAAACCGGTTTTTCATCCAAACCGGTACGGTTCCGGTTCTCAAATGAGCAAAACCGGTTTTGCTCACCCCTACTGTATACAAAGCTGCGGAGACCACAGAGAAAGTAAATGACTGCCTGAAGATAGCTGAAATGATTAGAGAAGATGCCTCCAACACTCCTGTCACCTTGCAAAAGCAAGGGGAGCAGATCACACAGACTCATCAGACCGCTGTTAACATTGACCAAGACCTTAGTAGAGTATGTTACCTCCGTTACATGTTCATGTAAATATCTTCTCAGGAATGCAAAAAACAATTCTGATTATAATCTCTTTTGTCTACTAGGGGGAGACCTTGGTAGTCTTGGAGGCTTCTTTGCAAGGCCTTGGAAGCCAAGAAAGACTTTCCAAATTAAGGGGCCTGCTGTTACTGCAGGTTTTTAGTTATTATGAAAGATCATACTGTAAATTAGCTTATAATATGCTGACCGTAAGGTCTATTATGTAATTACCCGCAGATAATACATTGAAAACAAATGCAAGCCAAGAGCAGAAAGGAAAATTGGTTTTATCTTCAAATGAAGATGGGAAATCAAAAACTCGACAGTATGCTTAGCCAACATCTGCAATGGAAAAAGTTGAGGTTGGTGTTCCCCGCTGACCTGATTTACATCAAATTTTTATGTTCTTACTTGATGTGGTTTCTTTAACCAAATGATGTATTTTGGATGACAGGTTGAGAAGGCCAAGCAGGATGACACCCTTTCAGATTTGAGCAATGTATTGGGTGAGCTTAAGGGCATGGCCGTGGAGATGGGTACTGAGCTTGATAGGTCAGTAATGATGTTTTCCTTTTTGATTGATATTTAACATTTTCCTTTCTAGCTTTTAGCTTCATTCAGATTCCTCTTGTTAATTTGATTAGCTCTATAGGATCAGGGTGTTTCTGACCATCGAACTAGTTTAGTTATCAAACTTGTGAAACATTAAACCCAGAAAAATATTTCTTCTGTTCTTGTTCTTTTTTCTTCCACGGATGTTAAAAGGGCATTATTACCTGGTGAGTTGCAGAACATTGCTCTGGATCATTTGAATGGTGATATTGATGAACTAAACAATAGAGTGAAAGGAGCAAACCAACATGCTCACCTTTTGCTCAGGAAGTGAGGCCACAAAATAGATCCATTAACCCTTGTTGGGCTCCAGCTATGCAGACCAAACTGATGGCTTAGCATATCTTTTATTTGTATCTGTTATTCAAAATTGTCACACATCTTCATTCGTTATATGCTATTTAGGCATCAGGTCTGCATGCCTAAATTGCACTTTTTTTTTTCTATTAGTTCATTATACAAGCTCCAGTTACTTAAAGTTCCTTTCAAACTTCCCAATACAGTTGTTTTGCAGCATCGAGAAGCACAGAGGTTTTCCTTGCAATTTTTAGTGATGATATATGGCTATTGTAACAAACAGGCTTTGTGCTGATAATGGAAATTATATAAAAAATGTATTCTTTATCTTTGATGGATTTTAGATTTCAACATAAGTTCAACATACTTGCCCTTGTATTTAATAAATGTGAATTAGTTGGTGTTTGAGGTCTTCTTTTGTGAAAGCTTTGAATCCTTAATTTGTTTTTAAGCATCAAGAAATGTAGTCCATTAATGTACGATGGTTATTCAAATGCATCAAACAATTAAGGTGGGAATCAAATACAGTCATTGCTGATGCATTCCCTAAGTTATCAGAAGATCTGCAATAACTGAAGCTAGACATCGGTGCCACAGTATTCAGTGGAACAATGACTGCTTTACGACGCGGACAGCCAGTTACAACTATACAAGCATTTCTCAAACATTAATTAACATGCCTGTGAATGTGACATCTTGCAGGTCAAAAGTGACTGCTTTACGACAGAGACAGCCAGTTACAACATGTGAACGTAACATCTCGCAGGAGATTAATGCAATTTTCTTGTGACCCATACAATCAAAAGTGATTTGAAAAACCACTTTTTTACCTAGACACTGGAAAAATACGTGTCATGGAAGTTACAATGATCTTTTGACACAAGTTTCCTTTATTTGCTTCATCAGCAGCATACAAGGAATTTTTTCTTGCTGCCCTGCTCTTGATGCACCTCCACAACGTCTCTAACCTTCTCAATTAGCTCCTCAAGCCCATCAACCCCAAAGCTCTGGAGATCAAGAGGCCTTTTGTAGCGCTGCTCGTAAAGAGAGACAAAATTGGCAAAAGGTACCGGACAAGAGTAGCAAACAAGCAGCTCCTGCACTTCTTGCTTTAAGATCTCCAGACTGTTCTCATATTCAAATTCTCCAGCTAAAACAGAATCCACAGTCCTCTCATCATGCCCACCAACTGCATCGTCTGAGTAGTCATCGGAGGAGCTAACCACATTAAGGCAGCCACCGATGTCTGCATTTTCCTCCAAAGCCTGTTTCTCCTTTTTGTCCTTCCGCATCATGACTGGGGTGCTCTGGCACTTCTTTATCTGAATATCTTCAGTGTTGCGAAGGCAAACCCACTTCTTCGTTCCTTTTCCTGACACAATGATGTCATCACCCATTCGCCCAATTAGGTTCACAAGCTTATAAGCTCCATACTCAGCAATGTACAGCGGCCGTCCAAACATCTTAAGATACTCAGATGGGAGGCGCACCAGGGGCATACTTCCACCAGACATCTCAAGCAGCCTCACAATCTGGCCCTTTAGACCTTGAATATCTCCAGGCTGGACCCATGAATAATCCTCTAGGCCACTTTGATCACTGGTTGGTGCTTCATTCATCCTCGATGGTAGACTTTGGGACCTTGCAGAAGTAGGAAACGGAGTCACAAGATAGTTATTTCTGCTATATTCTGGAAATGAATAGGAAGCCCTTGAAGGTTCCCTCGATACATATGATGAGTTATGGCAGTACGTCTGGTTGAAGTTTGCTCTTGTGTTGTATTCACCATGTGAAAGTCTGCTGAAAACAATGGCCTCCTCTCCATTCTGAAAATCATGGTTGTCACCAACGCTACAACTCACAAGGGAACTAGGAAGGCCATGTGCACGTGACAACAAATGCTTTGGAGGAACAAAACCTTCTCCACGAGCAACACTAGGCCAGTCCCACACGAACCGGCCGGCATTGCTCAGAGCAGAGGAGACACCCACACCTGCAGGGATAACGAGGATGATGGTGTACCCACGTTGGCCAAGTATGTGCAAAGCCGGAGCAAAATCTACATCTCCTGAAATAAGTAGGATAGAGGACGGTGGTTGGTTGTCCAGAGCAAATAAAAACATGTCGACCAAGATAGCCTTGTCAGCAGCATCTTTTCTCCCATTAGGGACATCCACAAGCTTCACACCAGTTCTTTGGCAACCCTCTCTCAGCCTTCTAGGAAAAGCATTGAAATCTCCATAAGCTGAGAACATTGTCACAGCTCCCTTGACAACAGGATGAACACGTAAAGCCATTCGGATGTTGCCAGCAACATCCTCAGGACGGACATCACTTGGAACAGGACAATTCTCTATATCCCATAGGATAGCCACAGGTCCCTGCGAAGCCTCACCATGTGGGTTATGAGCTTGATTTGGTTCTATATTTGAACTTGCTGAGACTGCTACAGTAGGGTTTGATGCTTCCTGAGCCAAGGTATTCAAAGAAGAGCTTGGACTTGCCATCACCTTTTCTTCGTAATCCGTGTAAGCTTCCTACAAGACGGATCATCAATCAGAATTTGATGCCGAAGTGTTACCAGAAAAGCTACCCAGGTCCCAGAAAACTCACCAAATGCAAGACGACAAACCTATGAACTAAGTAACAAAAGATTGCACAATGCATTTGCAAGAATATTATAAAGTATTACACAAAATATTTTCTTGTAATTGATCCTGTGTATGACAAATTAGCAATTGACCTTGTGCTCTATTCAATCAAATATCTAAAATTTGATATTTGCAACTAGGTTTTGCTTAAATGGTGGTTATCTATTGATATTATTTTTCAAAAGTAAAAAAAAATAACCTAAATTTCTGAAACAACCAAAATTGATCAAACATTACCAACAGAAATGCCAGAATGGCTTCTCAATAGAACTACAATAGCTGCATTTAGAAATTAAATAATTACACGCACTGCAATAAAAATGAAGTGAAATTATTGAAATTCCTCATTCAGATCTTAAACGAGCAACTGAAACATATAACATATCAATCACAAAATACCATGGCATTATGAGAGCATATTTATCCGGCCATGCGGATTAAGACCGAAGTTAAAAAAAATAAAAGATTTCCATCCAGAAACACAAACTAGATGAAAAGCTAATTCGAATCTTAGCCCCAGTTACCAAAGAGATCAAGATAAACAAACAAATGACATCACATACTGATCTCCAAACACTACAGAATCATTCGCAGCAACTAGAAACCGAACCGAGGAAGTCAATTCCCTTCCTCTCCCGGATCAACCCTAGACTACCAGGCAATCACAAAATTGCGCAAAAAAAGCAGAAAATCATGGAAAAAGATGGTTGGGGGACGCACCCGGGATCGATCCAGCAACGGAATCGAGAGAAAAACGAGAACTTGGGGCAGATTTTGGGAGTATTGAGGATCTCCGGGGAACGGACTTTTGGGATGGCGAAGTCAAGAAAGTATCGCCTTTCTCGTCCTGGCCTTCGTTCCCCGGAGAACTGAACCCAGGAATGGTGTCTCAGTGTGAGTCGCTGCTACACCAGAACGACTTTCTCTTAACGTTGATCTGGACCGTCCATTTTGTTTATCGATTTCCTCTTGATTTGGATTCCCGGTATTTTCATTCCTGCTGGATCAGGATGGCCAAGCCATCGCTCGTTGATTGCGTATTTGTATATAAACCCTCCAAACCGAGGTATTTGCGCTGGAGGCCTTGGATTTTGCATATTTACCCCTGCTGATTTTCGGAGGTCGATTGTGTAATTGCTTTTGAAATATGCGTAGGTGTGATGAAAAGTTCAAAAATCGACATATGAATTTGATATCTTAATTTATTTTTCCAATAAAATAAAAGGTGGATTAATTTGTAAATATCATATATCTACGACCACAAGTCATAAGCCATACAAGAATATGAAAAATTATAATAATAATAAACTATTTTTTAGGATCCGTTTGATTTGAAATCAGTATCAAAATCAGTATTTTTTAGAATTATTTTTTTATTTTATATTGTTATCAAATTAAATTATTATAAAAATTAAATAATTTCTTGAACTTTAAATTATCGAAACATTAATTTTGATAAAAAAATATTAATTTATAAAAGTAATTTATTAATTTATTAATTTTAATTTTAATTCTAATAACGAACGAAATGATAACTAGGGATTAGCATGAAACTTTTTATTTAAAAAGCAGCAAAATTTGGACCAAACACGGTGAAATGACCGATTGACCTTCACAGATCAAGTCCATTTATAAATTATTTTTATAAATTAAAATTTTTACATTATTATTAAATTAAATTATTATAAAAAAATTAATTAATTTTTAAAATTTTATATTATTACAAAATTAATTTTAATAAAAAATATTAATTTATAAAAAAGATCCATGGCCATCATTTTAACTTCGACCCGTCAAACGGGCCTAAGGCCTCACTTTCCCGGCTGCTGCTTTGATCTCTCTTGCGTTTAGCGTTCCCGCTTCAATGGTGATGGCCTCGTGGGCGACTTGGATCTGCTGCTTCGTGCTCCTCCTCAGCCTCGTCCAATCCAAAACTGAGAAGAGAGACGGCATGTTTCTACAGACCTCGGCTCCAGATCTCAATTTTGGCTTTGTGCGTTTTTGATGGACTTTTTCAACGTCTTTTGGACTGTGGTTTAGTGATTTTTGACAAAAATTAGGTTTCTTTGCAGTCTGTTCGGTTTTGTGCGGTAAAGCTTCTAGCTTTACTTGAATTTAGTGGACTGTGGTTTCAGTTTGGTGCGTTTTGAGCTTCCCTTCGTGTTCTATGCTGATTAGTTGTTTACGTGGAAAGTCGTATTTTTCTTTTTGGTAGTTCAAATGTTTTTCATGGGACAAAATTCTCGGCTTTGATTGTTTTTGTGGATTTTTGGTTTGAGTTTGGTGTAAGTCTGACTGATTTGTGGATGTAATTAGCTATTTTCCCATAGATAAGTTTCTTTGGGGTTGTTTTTGGATTTCTGGGATAAAGTTCTAATCCTTGTTTATTTTGACGGAATGTAATTTGAGTTTCGGTGCAATTTTGATGAAATAACACAAATTTTTTGTGTAAATTATTAAGAGTATTTTCATAAAGCAGCTTTGAAATCAAAGCTTCCTTTGGATGGAGGGTGGTTTACACATGGGTTGGAGATTATCCTTACGGAGATGCTGACCTGCCTCCATGGTCTGGTATTTACGTGCTTCCGACAAGGAAATTACAGGGTTGTGACAGAACTGTGAGTAGGGAGTGTTTGGATTGGGCTGGACTTCCAGAAGTGGCCACTTCCGGCACATCCGTTGTTTGGATCGAGCTGACTTCTGAAAGCGGAAGTATCACCATCAGTTTTTCCTGTGTACATTTTCTGTGCTGGCTTTTATTCTGAATCTCAATGCTTGTTTGCAGTTTTGGCAAATGCACAATTTTTTCTAAAATTCAATGTGAATTTAGTTCATCTCACGTCCAGTTCAAGTTTTCATCTGAAAGAATGAGTGGTAATTGTTGGTCTATGTTTTCTATTCCAAAAATGAGTTGGCATTAGTATCGTTACTTCGCAAAAACCTAGTTTCAGGGGTATTTGAGACATGCTTGTCCTATTCATGACAAGCAGCTAATTTCAGATAACGTTTTAAGTTTATATTATGTAGTCAATCCGGTTTATGAATCCTGAAAGAGTGAAACATAGCTATAACTGTTAGATTACCAGACATGATTCATTTTGATATATGCCTGCGTAAAGTTTTTCTGTATGGGCTATCAATGTAGTAATGCTATTTCAGGGGTGCAGTTTTGGCTATAAGTCTGTACCTGATTTTCTGTCCGTACCTCCTCTGGAGAGAAGTGTATGCTGTATCTATTGTTGGGCCCTTCCCTATTGCTGTTACAAATCTGCTGGATTTAACAACGCTGTAAGTTCTTTTCACTTTTCATTTTTCTTATTTTTTTAGCATACCATTTGAATCTGCAGCATTCACTTGCCACCTATTATTTGATGCCTAGGATGTAGCATTAGTATTTCTGCTTGTATTTCATTGGCATTTCCTCTTTTATTAGAAGGACATACATTTTCACTAATGGCCCATTCGGATATCTCCAAATTCCATGAGAATTGAAGATTTTATAGGAATTTTTTTCTCCATAGGAATTTTTTTTCCTACGTAAGTGTTTGACATCATTTTTTTGTCAACCCCATTCCTATGTAATCATTTCCTATAAGGAAAATAAAAAAAGGTCCAACCTCTTTTCATTTTTCCATACTACTTACCAATCTTAGGATTTTTTATAGGAAGTGGCGTTGCATGCAATCCCAAATCCTATTGGATTTTTTTTCTAAACAACCAAAAGGGCCCTAAATGACTGCATTAGTCTTGTTATGAATACTTTCAAATGTTATCCTAGACCTGCTTAATTCCAATTTTTGAGGAAACTTGTGGCAAATTTAAATGTGTTCTATAGACCTAATTTGATGTCTCTCTATTATGTCTTAGTGTAACTTAATCTTTTTAAATATGGCATGGATCTTCACAATAACAAGTTGACTGGGCCTATTTCTCCACAAATTGGAAGACTGAGACATCTGAAGTTGCTATATGATTCTTGAAACCCTTCCTAAATGCTATGCTGATTGTGAAGGAATTAATTTTTTATAATGCATTTACTTTCTTGATGAAGAATTTTTATTTCAATTGTTAAAGTTTGGTCATTACTGTGAATATGAGCTTCTTTTTTGTTAAAATTTGAATTTCCCTTCTTGATAAACTGAAGATGATGTCCTAATTGTGTTAAAGACTAGTTTGCTGCTATAATCTGAGATCTCTTACATCTCATTCAAAGAACAATATTATGAATTATTTTCCTCTGGTCCTCATTGGTACTTACTGGCTTTGTGCTATCTAATTTTTCTTTGTTTCTAATACAACAGAGCCAAAATGGTGGTTATTTGTTCTTATATTAGTATGGTAAATAGTATTTTTTTTGTTATTTGGTCAAAACCGTTATATATCTTATGTTTAAGCTGTTATGATCTAAAATATCGATATCCATCATAATTTACAATATAGAAGAAGAATAGAAAAAAATAGCATACAATAAATTTATATGGTTTAGTCTACGATCTACTCCACTAGCGAAAACGATCCGCAAGATATTGTATTGATGGCAAAAAAAGAGAGATTATAATAATAGATGTAAAACTCCAATATCACCAATTCTTATAAGAGATTAAGTAGGCTATCCGTCACAAAACGTTTTGAGAATCTTGATTTATGTCTCTTTATTTCGCTCTATTGAAATCCTTAGATGAATAGAGTATTTATAAATATGAGCTAATTAAGTTTGAGTTCAAGTAGGAAATTGACTCAAATAAGATTTCTATTAATGCAAGTCTTTTAATAGAATATAAATTCAGAAGAGAATTAATATCCGGATATTAATATGAATACTAAATTACTTTCTAATATGAATTCTAATTTAATTAGGATTCTTTGAAAAATCCAGATTCAAGATATAACTAAGTTAACAATCTTTACCTTAGCTCGAATTTTCTTCTTTTTTGAATTTAAATCTTCAACATATATTTTCGCTATTCCCTTATAGAGCAAGATCAATGACTTTGAATATTAATCAAGTCTAAATAAAGGTTAAACTTGTCAATCAGAATCACCTCGTTAACATAACTGCAGGATTTCTTCAAATATAAATCTTTTATAAAGAAATCTCGCCGTCTTCAATAATGTCCCGAATAAAGTGAAATCAAATATCTATGTGTTTTGATCTCCCGTGATACATTTGGTTTTTCATAAGGTGTATGACGATCTGACTGTTACAAAAAATAGAAAAATACATTGAGAAAAATCAACTTCACTTACCAATCCTTTTAGTCATAGAATTTTTTTGATTGCTTTTGTATCTACCATATACTCATATTCTATTGTAGATAATACCATAGTTGACTATAAGGTATACCTCCAACTAATAGGTCCAACACAAAAAGTAAAAAAATAACCAGTGAGAAATCGTCGTCAATTAAAGTCTTCAGTATAATCTGAATCGATGTAACCAATAATTTTGGCCTCTTGAACTGTGTTCCTGTCGAAATATAAGTTAATATTAAGAATATCTTTGATATATTTTAATAATCATTTTACAACTTATCAATACTCTTTTCCTGCATTTGGTATGTAACGACTGATAACGCCGATTGCTTATGTAATATCAAGTCTTGTCATATCATAACATACATTAGACTTTTAATAGCACTTGAGAATGAGATATTTTCCATATATATATACTTCTTATCTGTAAAAGGATATAGTTGAGATGAAAGCTTGAAATGGGATGTCAAAGAGTACTGACGGGTTTTGAATTCTGCATACGAAAACGAGAAATAATCTTTTCAAAATTTTTTCTTTATTTGAGTCATAACTTGCCATACTTTTGATCTTGATCAATCTCCATATCGAGAATTTTTTTTACAGCATGTAAATCTTTCATATCAATTTTTTTTTCATTCTAAACTTTAAATCATTAAGTAGAGGTATGTATTGAGTAGCGATATACATATCATCAACATAAAGATGTAATATAAGAACTGAGTTATTGGCGTCCACTTTAAAATGAACACAACAATCATATTTATAATGAATGAAATTTTGTCCCAGTATAGAATTGCTAAGCCTTTTCTACCATTGTTTTAGAGATTATTTCAAAGTGATTTGTTCAACTTGCAGACATAATTTTTTTTACTACCTTGGATGAACCCTTCAAGCAATTGCATAAAAATTTGTTATTCTAATTTTCCATGCAGTAATGCGGTTTTGACATCAAGTTATTCTAACTCAATATTATGAATAGCAATTAAAACAAGTAGAAAACGAATAGATGTGTGTTTAACCACAAAAGAAAAAATTTCATTAAAGTCAATACCCTCCTTTTATGAATTCCCTTTTGTAATTAAACGGGTCTTGAATTTAACACCATCTATCTCTGAGCAATCATCTTTCTTTCGAAATACCCATTTGCAACTACTTGCACTTTTACCTTTTGGTAATTTCACCAAGTCCCAAATATAGTTCTTTTGAAAGGAACTCATCTCTTCATTCATAACAATTTACTGCTAAAAAGAATTCTTATCCTGCACTGTTTCTTTATAGGAAGAAGGATCAACATTTTCAGTAAATAAAATAAAAGCTGTCATACCTTTAAAACCATAACTTTTGGGTGGTTTTATATTTATTTGAGATCTTCAAAGTGTAGTTTTCTTAGAAATTTGTTTTTTAGAATTTTTTTGAAAATGTGACACACACTAAATATCTTCTTTTGAATGAACTACATGCTCTACTTTCACTTGTATTATGTCAGTAAGATCTTTTTTGAGAGATTTTAATATAATATTTTCATCAAACACTACATCTCTCTTAATAATTATATTAGAAATAGTAGGATCCCATAAATGATAACTCTTTATATTTTTGGCATAAACGAGAAAAATATACTTCTTGAAACATGCATCTAACTTATTCTTGACGACATGTACATAAGTATATCAGCAAAAAATCTTTAAAAAAGAATAATTTGCAGATTTATCAGTCCATATCTCTTTAGGAGTTTTATAATCAATGACTGTTTTAGGGGAGCGATTCACAATTAAACATACTATATTAACTATTTCTACCCAAAAATTCTTATCAAGATTAGTTATACTGAGCATATTACATGCTTTTTTCAACAAAATTTTATTCATTCTTTCAGTCATACCATTTTATTGAGATTTTCCTGGGATAGTAAAATGGCGTTCGATGTCTTCATCTTCATAAAATTTGATAAACTCTGTTAATTTGTACTCTCTGACATTATCATTTTTGAAATATTTGATTTTTCTGCTGTTTTTTTTTTCAACTAAAGTTTTTCACCGTTTGAAAACAGAAAACATTTCGACTTTATGATGCAAAAAATAAATCCACACTTTTTTGCAAAAATCATAAATAAAACTAACAAAATAATAAGCACTAAATTTTGATGGAATAAGAAAACATCACACAGCAGAATGAATATAATTAATTAAGTCTTTAGTGTAATGAGTAATAGTGTTAAAATTTATATTGAGATGTTTACCATAAAGACAATGCTCGCAGAAATCTAATTTGCATAAGTTGAGGTCTTTTAGTAATTTTCTTTTGTTGAGCTCAGTTAAATATTACTCATTCATATGACTGAGACGCATATGTCATAAATGGGTCATATCAGAAAAAACTAAAGAAATTGTTACTCCACTTTCAACCGTTTTTTTTATTAACTTATATAAATTTCTATGTTTTAGGCTCTTCATTACTATTAATGAGCCTTTAGTAATATTAAAAACTCAACTTTCAGCAAAATATTTGTAACTAATATAATCCAAAACACTAAAAAAAATCAATTTTTTTAAATCAGGAATATATCTAATATCAGTAAGAGTTCTAATAATATTATCAAATATCTTAATTTTGATTATTTCAATTTTAACAGTTTTGCATGAATTGTTACTGCTCATCAAAATTAAATCACCATCATAAGACTTACTGTAGTCTTTAAATCAATCCTTATTAGGATACATGTGGTAAAAACAATTAGAATTAAGAATTCAAATATCATGATAACGATTAAAATAAGAACTAATAGAGAGAATATTATCATGATCATCATCTGAATTTCCTTCAGCAACTGACACTTATTTTTTGACTTACTTTTTAGATTGAGATTTTTTCTCTTCTTTACTTTAAGCTTCCAATACTTTTTAATTACATGTCATCTTCTTACAATACCTGTAATTTTTTTCTTTGGATTTGGATTTAAAACAACATGTTTTTGATTTTTCTTTGGTACGTCTTTGACAATCAATGCTTTTGAGTGGATATATCCCTTTTAGTTTTTTTAAAATATTCATTAGATAGAAGGATAGCAGAAATATCATTAAATTTTAAATCATTATCATACATGAAAATAACTTTGAGATTCTCAAGAGAAGGAGTTAAAAACGATAATAAAATAATTGTCTTGTCTTCATTTTTAATTTTAATATCAATGCTTAATAATCAAGAGACTAGCTTATTAAAAATATTAAGATAATTAACTATATTCGTACCTTCTCTCATTTGAAAATTGAAGAGCTTCTATTTTAAGTAAACTCGATTTGAGATGGACTTATTCATATATTGTTTGTCCAACTTTTTCCATATCTTTGAAGGTGATGTTTCATCATGAAACGGATAGAGTATTTTATCAGTGAGACCGAGGATGATTGTGCTATATGCACTACTCTTCTGGTTTTCCTGTACACTTTCGATAACATCTTCATGTTTAACATCTTCTAATGTGTTTCTCAACTCTTGTTGAGTAAGAATTGCATGAACTATTGTTTGGTAAATAAGAAATCCTTATTTTTCATTGAATTTCTCTATATTGAATTTCATAATAGACATATTGAACCAAGCTTTAATACCAGTTTATTACGCTAAATATTGATATCCACTATAATTCACGATGTAAAAGAAGAATAAAAAAAAATAACACACAAGAGATTTATATGGTTTGATTTATGACTTACTCCACTGGCGAATGTGATCCGGAGAATATTGTATTGATGAGGAATAAATAAGAGATTATAATAATAGAGGCAAAACTCCAATATCACCAATTCTCATAAGAGACAAAGTAGTATAGTTGGCACAAGACGTTTTGAAAATCTTAATCTATGTCTCTTTATTTCACTCTATTGAAACCCTTAAATGAATAAAGTATTTATAGATGTGATCTAACTGAATTTGAGTAAAAGTATGAAACTGATTCAAATAAGACTTCTACTAATTTAAGTCTTCTAGTATAAGATAAATTCAGAAAGAATTAGTCTCACTAAATTACTTCCTAATAAAAATTCTAATTTAATTAGGACTCTCTGAAAAATTCGGATTTGAGACACAACTAAGTTAACAATGATTTTCATGATTTGGCTGTGATCATGTAATGCTAAGAATCTGCGATGGAACAAGCTACAAGATGGTCTACCTCTTGAAATTGGTGAACTACAGAAACTGACACACTTGTAGTGCTATTAAATCCCTCAATTGTTTGAAATCATTTTCTTCTCCACTTAGAAATTAAGTTCTTATTCCTTTCAATGATTCTGCAGGTACCTAAGCTTCAACAATTTTAGAGGAGAATTTCATGTGGAGCTTGCAAATTTACCAGAACTTCGTTATCTCTATCTTCATGGAAACCGCTTTACTGAAAAGATTCCTTCAGAACTGGGGAATCTGAAGAACTTGAGACATCTGTACTCTTATCTCTCTCTCTGAATGTGTCTTCCCTCTTTTCCCTTTATAGCGATTGATTTGTATATTTCACTAGCATTAGATTGCAATATAAAATTGCAAACGAAACCAGAAAATTTCAACGGAGATTGAATTCACTTCTTTTTTTTCTGATTGTCAAGTGGATGGCAAATCCATTTTCAGAAAGAATTCCTTGTTCTTGTGTTTTTCACCAGGGATCTTGGCAACAACCACTTGACAGGGATACTGAGGGATTTCATCTGCAAGAGGGATGGTTTTCCTTCTCTCCACAACTTGTAAGTTTATATCCAAGGCGGAACCTAGTTTCAATTTTTGTTCATTTTATAACTTTCGGATGTTTTCTTTTGGTTAAGTTGTGTTATTTCTAGATACCTCAATGGCGACCAATTGAGTGGTGGATTGCCCGATCAGCTTGCAAATCTGACCAATCTGTAGATCCTGTTTGTGTCCCTCCCTCTCTAATTAAACCAATCCCTAGAATATGTTTCATGATTTTATGGCTATCATTCATTTGGAAATTTTCTTGAGTTATCTATATTCTTCTACAGGTATCTGTCATAAAACAAGATGGTCGGTCCAATACCGGCCAAACTTGCTGAAATTCTGGGATTGACATATTTGTTAGTTTCTTTCTTTGCCCACATTGATTTCCGTTAATAAACCAATGTGTTGCTTCAGTTGGAATTGCACCATTGATAGCATATGTAGGATATTTGTATCCTTGTTATTTTAATTTCAGGTACTTGGATCAGAACTCGTTCACGGGGAGGATACCAGATAAGATTATACAAGCATCCCTTCTTAAAGGAGATGTGAGCTCTTTGAATAATCCTTGTGTTTTTTTTTTCATAGATCTTCTGGTAAAATGTAAAATTCATATAACCCTAACAAAATTCATACATGCACATATACCATCACAAAGCCAATAAGATTGTAATATACCACTGGATTCTGCATATATACTAATATAACCATCATACTTGGCATTGAAAGAAAATGAACTTGATGCACGTACATTGAAGGCAACCGGTTCAAGCCTGGGGCGAAGCCAAAAGGCGCACACAAGGTGCTTGATATCGCGTCTTGGTTAAGATTTCCCTAAATATTGCTCATGTGCTGTTTATTTATTGACAGTTACTGTTGCTTAAAACGTCAGATTAAGCAGCATAATGAAGTCGAAAAGAAGTTGTATATCAAATGTATATATCATATAAGTTGTCTGTTTCAAATGTATCAGTCTTGATTACTGAAAAGAAATATAGAAAGATGTATTGCATTTGGTTCATGTACCTCTTTCCCTTTAATGGATTTGTTCCATTTATGCCCCGTTCCTAAATTACAAAGGCGCTTCTTCAAAATAATATTGCATCTAGGCAATTATGGACTTCAGAATGGCACTTCTACAATTTTGGATACCTTGTCAAAACATGGGAAGTTCCAAGTTGCTGAAGCAAGGAAAATATCTGTACTGCTTTGATCAACAAAGCATTATTCTACCAAAAAATATAAAATTATATCTTGCGAGCATTCTGTGTATATATATATATATATGTATGTATATGTTTGAGAGGAAATAGGTCCATATGCATTTACATGAAGCTGTTAAGAAAGTAGTACAAGCATTGTCAGATTCTACAAGCATTCAATACTCTACTGGCATTCTGAAATATGTTTTTAATTTTAGTTTTGATCTTTATTTAATATATATTCTGATATGGATCAGTTTCCCTTTGTCCCCTTCATTAAATGTTGTGTATGTCCACAAATGTTTGGTGAGTTGTTATGGGACAATTGCTAAAATGAAGAATTTTTTTGGTTTGCAGGTGGACTAATCAAGGAAACCAGATGCTTCCTTGATGCTAAGTCCCATTCATAATTTGGTGGCAACAGAGTCTACTAGGAATTTTCAGAAGTGGTGTAATGTATTCACTTGGTTGAATATTGTCATCACAGTCTCGGAAAAGTTCCACAAAATGCATGCTAAGGTATTGCTATTTTTTATTTTGATTTGCAACTAAAAGAATTCTAACACTAACATGAATATACACAAGCAATTCTTGAAGAATATATTGCTTACATTAAGTTCCAATATTCCATTTGTTTGGGTCTAATTTGCAACAAGATTTCAAGCATTTTTGTAAGGTTATAGGGATATTTATGCGAATTATTTAAAATTTAAGGAGCGTAAGAGTAATTATAATTTTATAAGATTATAAAAGTTGAATGTAATTAAAAGGACTAAATTTGCTTTGTATATCTTAATTATACTTGTTATTAATTATTTTAGCAATTATATTTTTAGGGGCATATGCGCAAAATAAATTTGCATATATACAATTATACATCATACATATTTTTGCATGTATACCGTCTTACTTAAAATGTCTAACAAATTTCAACTTTTCTAAGGTGTATATGGTCAGTTTCCCAAACTTTTCAGGCGTATTCACGCAAAAAATTCCTTTTAATTAAGCAAGATTGAAGGGGCTTAATTCAAACTTTATTGTAATAATAACAGAAATTAGTTATTTCAAATACATTGTTTTTATGGGAAAAAGAATAAATTTAAATGAATCAGGATAAAATCATAAAAAGTATCAAATTAAAAATGAAGTAATTGTTATATCTCGAGGTCCGAAGCGCTGGGCATGGACAGAGGGAGCGAAGCAGAAATTGGGGACTGGATCCATTTGACCACCGATCTCGGCGACTTTGAATGCTCCTAAATTCCTCCTTTTTATTCATCTGCCGGGTTAGGAGTCCCTAAAGTTGACTCTTTTCTTGGGTGTTTGGCCGATTCGGGGGAAAAATCGGGTTTTTTACGTGGCCCTTTCTGATCGGGGAATTCCGGGAGAAAAAGGCGCGATTTCGAGGGATCTGGATCGAGATTTGGGTGCTTTTTTAGTGAAAATTTCAGATATTTAGGGTTTTGCAGTTTTGTACTGGGGCTCGGTCAAGATTGCTGTGATCTAGGCGGAAAAGTTGAGACTGTGAGGGGGTCTTCGTTGTTTCGGGCGATCCTTCTGGTCAAGGAACTGGTACGGATCCGTTTACTGGATTTATTTTCTTTTCGAATTCACATTGATCTTTCTTTGTCGAAGAAAATTGAATAAGGTTGCCAGGAGTGGATTGTTGCCACCTTTTTTATTTTTTGTTCTTTGTTTTCTTTTTTTGTTTTGCTTTTATTTGTTTATTTTTTATGAGATATATTTTTTTTCGTATAGATTGTGAGATGTATTTGGTTCTCATGAAAGCACAAGTAATCGTTTCAAACTTTTTTTTTTTTTATTTTGCCAAGTTTATCCGAAGAAAGGTGCGATCTTTAAATTGAGTTGTTTGGTTCCAGAGAGGCTGTCTGGTTCTTAGAGATGTCTGGCCTGCAAGAGCAGCTTGAGATCAAGTTCCGGCTGCACGACGGCTCCGATATCGGTCCGAGGAAGTATCCGGCCGCCACTAGCGTTGCCACTCTTAAGGAAAGCATTCTTGCCCAATGGCCCAAAGGTTGGAATTATTAACAGACTGCCTTTATTGTTTACCTTAAGTTTTCACTTCTGTTCAGTTTGGTTTCTAAAATTGATCTTGAAGATTTTGATGTCATTATGGGATTCTTTCTTATTGGTTTGCTTAGTAATAGTGTCTTCTGTTTTTAGGTGGGCATTTAATATTATCTCTGTTATGTTTATCTTCTGATTCTCATGTGGAAGAGATCTAATTTGGATGTTTGGATAAAGTAATAGTTGCAGAAGTGATTCAAGACAATATCAAGGTCTTTTTTTCTGCATTCCTATGTTGAATTTCTCTTATAAGTCTAGGTTGAGCTGTAAGATAATTATGGCAGTATTTTTCATGCACTGTTGACTTTTATCACCATCTTAGGTGTCTCAATCCAATCTCAACTTTGTGTCGCTTCTCCTCTCTCTGTTATTTTCTTCCTTTTTCTTTTATTTATGAAGAGCACAATCCATTGATGATTTTGTTTCAAAATTGTCTTCTTAGATAGGAGTTGCTTCTTTGTGTTGTTAGGATTTTTTAAAATTCCCTTGGCAAGGGTCTTGACCTAATGATTCCTATTTTTTCATACAGCTTTTTGGTGTACATAAAGGTGAGTTGCCTCTTTCCTTATCTTTCTATATGTCTCTGTGGATGTATCATTTTGACCATCATCTACAATAGTAATACGAAATGAAAGGCATACCAATAATGCCATGTAATTTTATGTCATTCTTACTCTTGTTGACATTGATGCGCTGTTGCCAATAACCTGTCCAGGCCTGTTGCTAATGGTCTGGGATTTTACAAATTGTTCTGTCAGCTAAAATGTTATCAGTATGGGCCTGTCGTTTAGTGATTTGCTCAGCTGTCTTTGTGTTTTATGTCTACTTTTGAATACCTCAAAATAATTTTCAGGGCCTGTTCTCATTTAGTTCTATGACATCTTTGGCTGGTGCCTTTTAGGCATAAGGATGAAGTTAAAACAGGAAAAACAGTTTTAGAGAAGAGAAGGTGGGTGCACAAAAGGAAGGAGTTGTGACAGATGGTCATATAAGAATCTTTGGATGTTCATGTGCACAAATGGGTTAACTGGTAGTGCTTAGGTGAAGAGGCATATTCAACAAACTATAGTGTATTGGAACTAAAATATCACATGAATGGCTGGGGGATACTATTATTCTAGGCCAAAATTAGTCAATGTCAGTTACTGAGGCTGGAGAAATTTCATAGACCAATTATATCTATGAAATACATTTTGAATAACATATTCTCCACTGCAAGAGAAACAAAACACAACTGCTTCTCCTTGGGATAGAGTTCTCAGAATGATGAGAGATGTTTCCAATAGCCTTACTTACCAAACAGTGCTAGACTGAAACTGTGAACATTTGTTTGTTTGTTGGTGGCCTTAGCAACAATATTAAATTGAACTGCTAAGGATTGGAAGAGACCTACAGAACTTTGTAAAAAGTCTTTGTTTCTTTAGTTTATATTTCTTTTGCTGTGTCGCTAGTGGATTATGTGTATGCAGTCTTAAGTTCATAACTGCATAATGCATCTGTTTCTGACAACTGTTCCTTGTGGCAGAGAAAGAGAATGGCCCTAAGACAATGAATGATCTTAAGCTGATTAATGCTGGTAAGATACTGGAGAACAACAAGACGTTAGCGGAGTGCAGGAGTCCAATTTGTGACTTCTCCGGAGGAGTTATCACTATGCACGTTGTCATTCGGCCCCCTACTTCCGAAAGAGCAATTGGTAAGAACATTTTTCAATCTTCTCAATCTTTTTACTGTGACAGCTTCCAATTGTACCGCTAAAACTGAATGTTTCTCTACTTCTAATACTTCCCAGATAAGAAAACTGTGAAAGAACCGAAAGAGCAGAGATGTGGGTGTGTTATCTTATGATTTGCTTATGAGTTGAAGCAGCCAAACGGATACTCAGGATTAGTCATCCTCACTCCCTGTGGGTTCTAGACCAAGTTAAAATGAGGATTTTGTTTATGTGCATTGGTCACAGTTGAATCTGAGCTTGCGAAATCTGCAAGACGTTTCTTCTTGTTACTGTGTGTACATTTGATGGTGATTTCTGCCCTACTTCTGATACCGCTTCCCATTGTCCACAAAAGCAAACCATTCATTCGGGTTCTGCAAAAAATCTCCTTCCAGGTTATTGGCAAAACACTGTTTGTGTTGTTAATTTCTTGGTAAAAACCACTTCTCTTTTGGGCGTTTAGGAAAACCTACGTTTGGTTTTGCAAGATATTAGAAAGGGAACGTAAGGGTATGCTACTTCATCCATGAGGATTGATATATATTACTGCAAGTTTTCCTTTTTTTTCCTTTTTTCCTTTGTTCTTCCCTCAATGAGTATAATTTATCTACAAATAATAATACTTGTTTTTACTTTTATTCACTTTTTCTTGAATTGTATGTAGTACTCTACTATGTATATTCCTTGCAAAATATTGTATCAATCACAACAAATTTTTAAATATTTATTGCTAGAAAATAATTTTTTATACATATTTATGGAATTTTTTTGCATTTTTATAATAGTATCCGATATATTGTGAATATATGATTGTGCATTTTTTATAAAAAATTCCTACAAATATGATTTTGTTTAGAATGTAATTTTTCTGAGATTTTATAGATTAATTGTAATATAAGATATGAGGAGAATATACATTACCTGTAAAAAATGCATTTGTGTTAGTGCATTTGTATAGTGATAAAATGGTAGTTTAGGGGTAATTTTTTCAAGGGTGACTAACAAAAACATTATGAAATTTTTGTGAGGCATCTATGAAAATGATGGTTTTTGTAGAATAATAAGTGTTAATTATGAAAATTTTTACTACAAATGCATATGTAACAATTTTGAATTTTTTAGGTGTTTATATGCAAAACACTAGCATAAAATAGTGAGAGATAAACTGATCTGCTTGCTTACATGGCAAGATATTTTAAAAATATTTTTCTTTGAACATTTCTTAATTTTAAAGAACAAAAATTAGTTCAGAAAATCACCTCTTTTTGTGTATAACTTTGAATAAGATTTTTCTTCTCCATAATAACAAAATAACTATTCCTTCTAATTTTTTTAAAAAATATAAACAAATTTAAATCAAATTTAAAATTTAAAAATCTCTTAATTATTTGATACTCTGAACTTCATGTGTAGTTAATTAAAAGCATAAAAAGAAAAAAAAATTAAGTTTTAGATTTTCCAGAAACTTATAAAAACATGATTCTTAAAATGTGAAAAAAGAAATTTGGTTTTTTAAAAAACATTGTAAAATATTGAATATTGTCCGATTCAACAAATAATTAAGAAAACTGCACCGGCAGATTATCCATCCATCCTTTGGATGGATTTCTCTACTCATCAGCGGATTTGATAATGCCTGAGAATAAAGAACTTCAACATGAAAAAGAATTTAAGAGTCACGATCTACTAAATACTGATCTTGGCGTACCGGTGATTAGTGATCTCCCTCATCGCATACACGACAATAGGAGAGGAAATAAATAGTACGGAAAAAGGAAAGTATCCATCAAAAAGTGCACTAGAGAAAACTCAACATTCAACACTCCATTATTTTTAAATTTATGAAAAATTGAATAATTAGTCTGAAAAAATTAAATTTTAAATCCACAGTTTTATATAGGGGTGTGCAATATTCGGTAAAAATCGAACCGAACTGACCGACCGAAACCGAATAACCAATTCGGTTCGGGTTATTCGGTTCTCGGTTCGGTTTCGGTTTTGGAAAAAAAAAATTTAAAATTCGGTTCGGTTTCGGTTTCTGATTTTCGAAAATCGTAAAAACCGAACCGAACCGAATTATATATATACTTATATACCGTAAAACCGGCTCATTTTAGAACCGGAACCGGATTCTAAACCGGTTTTTCGATTTCGGTTCTAAACCGGTTCTAAAACTGGTATACTGGAGCTCCGGCGTCGCGACGACCGGCGAGGGCGAGGCCGAGGCGGCTTCGGCGCGTTGCTGCGAGCTCGGGGGTGAGGCGAGGGCGAGGCCGAGGCGGCGGCGGCGGCGACGGCGCGTTGCTGCGAGCGCGGGGTCAAGGCGAGGGCGAGGGCGAGGCTGAGGCGGCGCAATTAGGGTTAGGGTTAGGATTTTAAATTCGGTTTGTAATTCGATTATAACCGAACCGAATCGAAATATCTCGGTTCGGTTCTGTTCGGTTTTATTACTGTTCGGTTCGGTTCGGTTTTGATTTTTGAAAATTTCGGAAATTTCGGTTCGGCCGGTTCGGTTCGATTCGGTTCAGTTTTAACTGAATGCACACCCCTAGTTTTATAATATCAAATAGCTAATCTTTTATAAAAATTAAATTAATATAAAAAATGTTTTATATTAAATTAATAATTATATAAATTAAAATCAAATAAAATAATTTAGTTTTTTATATTAGTTTTAATTAATAAAAATTAACTAAATAAAATATTTTTGGATATTTTAATTAATGTATTTTTTTATAAATTTATAATATAAAATGAGTATTTTTTTTACTTAATAAGCAAATAAGTAATTTTTTTATAAATTTATAATCAAATAAGCGGTTGTTTGTTAAAAATTTTTAAAATAAATACAAGAAATTTCCAACTCCATTCAAAAAGCGGTTGTATGAGATATATACAACCAATTCCTTATTTCTAACAACTGACAAGCTCAACATCGTCCCAATGACGCACACACGCACAATAGTTTTACTTAAGCACAGGCAGGAGCCCTGTAGTCCCGAAGCCTGATGAAGGCAATGGACGACGGCGCAATGTGCAGCGGCGCGGCAGCATCGGCGACGTTGGGGTACATCGCCGGAATGTCGCCGTCCTTGGTCAGCTTCAGAGGAACACCATTCAGCAGCATCACTCTGCTCTTCAGGTTCCCGTTCGGAGCAGTCAAGTGGTACTCCTCCCTCTGTCCCTTTACCTCCTCTGAAACATCCGAGCCTGCGCTTCCCGACGGGTACAGGTTCAAGTCGCTGGCCACCGTGATATCGAATCCCGTGTTGTTCGACAGATTGATCAGCAGTAATGTCACTCCTGGCTTGTGTTTCGAGCAGTGCGAGTAAGCACGAAGGAATGGCGAGCCATTGTGTGTGGTCTGGAGAACTCCAGGACCCATCAGGCGATGCCACAGAAGAGCACTGAAAGACCAAGAAAAACATTACAGAAGAAAAAAAATTGAGCTGGTCCGGAAGAAATTCAGTTAGTTTAGAGTACCCGTAGTAGTCAGGGTTGGGGATGTATGTGTCGGTGTCGAGGACAGCATAATTTCCGCCGATCAGACTCTGTCTGCAGAAGGCCCAGTGGTTGAATGCGGAGGTCATGCCGAGCGTATCCAAGAACCAGAACCCGTCCACGAAAGAGCTCTGCAACTTGCCTCCACTGTTGTATGCGCCGCCGGATTCGCCCACCATGGCCTTAGACCATGGTCCGTAGTTTTGGACGACTCGCTCCACGTCGCTGTATGTCTGAGCTGTCCGAGACAGGAAATAGGGGTCTTGGACCTTCTTGATCAGGTTTGGATCACCACCTATCAGACAAGGAACATATGCCTGTGAAGATACATACGTACTAGAGCTAATATGATGCATGTTGGGGAATGCCATTTGAGTACCTGGACCAAGGTTGTAGATGTGGTGGCTGGCAATGTCGATAACACCGGGGCCCGAGGCGGCGAACATGTCGGCGAACCATTTGGCATCGAAGAATCCGCCCGGTGAAATGAGCTTGGGGACCGGCTTCTGGTAGAGTTCATGCAACTCTGTGAGGATCTTCTTGAGAACAACTGTGTCCTTGCCGTACTGAGTGCCAAGCACCCTTCCAGAAACTCCCCATCCGGATAGCTCATTGCCTACCAAAATCAAAACCATGGATGAAACATTGAAATCTTCGTGCTACTGATAAGCTAAACTAACTGACAATGCGTTATACACACCAAGCTCCCAAGATTCAATCTTGTAACCCTTGGAGACAGTGTAGTTGATAAAGTCCCGGGCGTTGGTCGGGTCCCAGTCGCCGACATAGAGGTCCTTGCCGACCTTCTCCCGCCCGTTGAGCGCGTTCAACCCCATTGTGACTATGGAGCTGCATCCATTGCACATGAATTTGTTCATGAATTCAAACGTGAAGACTGAAGAGAAAGCACAGGGCATTTCAACCAATGTAGTATTTGTTACCCAGTCTTGTTGAAGAAATGGTTGAGATTATCCCATCTTTCCATGGAAAGGCAACCATCAGTGAAGCCAAACCGCCCATCCTTGTCTAACTTGAAGTCATGGCACCTGGCTGCGTCCCTCCCAACCTTGAAGTACACTTGGTCTACCAGGGATCCGCTAAGCCTGATCCTCACACTATTGAACTCTGCATTACAGACATTGAATAGCATCTCATGTAAATCAAACTAGTCTTCAATAAACATAAAAGAACATCTCACCTTTGAGTGCTTTGTAAAGAATGGGGTTGTCTAGATCCATGTGGAGAATGGAGGACTGGGCCCAAGGGCACATGCCATAGTTGCACTTCTCCTTTGGCCAATAATCAGCAGTGAAGCACACGAAGTTGTCGTCGGTTCTGGCAATGGTTGTGACTCCTTTGATGCTAACAGTAACTGCATCCTGCAACGAGGGAGCAAAGCAGGAGAATAGGACCAGAAGAGAAGCAAAACAAGCAAAGCTGAACCTCTTCATCTTCTTCTGAATATGTGAAAGGCAGAACAACCAGGAGGCTTAAATAGAGAAAAGAGGTTAGTTTGTTGGTGAAGTAATTATCCAAATTCAAAACAGATATAGTGAGAGAATTTCAAATTCGAAGAAATTTTTATCTGATCCGAGTTTTTATAATTTAGTTATATGGGTAGACCCAGGCCCAGGCCCAAGCCGTAAAAGATGATACTTTTTTAAGGCTGGCCTTCGGGCCAGCCCTTCTTTTTGATAAGAGATTAGGCGGTTAACGTGATGTGAAACTCACTTGAAGAACGGATTAGGAGGTTTTGATGCCGTTACGTATGACTCGTATTTCTCTGTCCAACCCCGTATGAGAACTTTTAATCCAATTCAATGTTGATTCTCTTCGGATATGCCAAGATTTTAGGTTTCGGATAAAACGACTTTGGTTTTGATCTAACCCGCAATACTTCAATCTGAAATTTAGTTTGGAACTTTAAATTATATTATATTTAATTGTATATTATTTTATTTTATAATTGTAAGTTAGATTAATTGCTTAGAACTTTTTGTCCGGGTTAAAATTTGGAAAAATGCATTTTATTTTTTAAATATTTTAGGTAATTTTCTACCTAAAAAAATCTATTATATTTTTGTGTTTTTAAATTTTTAAGTTGCTTTAAAGTTTGAAGATCATCAATCTTGGCGTTTATGTAGATAAAATTCAAAAAAAAAAAAAAATCAGAAAACAAATTCCTTGTGTGCATGAACCTCTCAATATAAAACCCCTCTTTGTTCCTTTTGATCTGAGTTACAAGATGGAGGGTTTCGGGAATTCTTTCTTTGCTTCTCTTTTGGCCCTCTTCGCCTGCTTGGTTCCGTCTCTGCAGGAGGATGTCATTATTTGTATTAAAGGAGTGACCACCGTTGCCAGAACTGACGACAACTTCGTCTGTTTCACTATTTGATTGGTGGTCCAGGGAGAAGTGCAAGTATGGCGTGTGCTCTTGGGGCCAGTCCATTCTGCACCTGGTATGTCTCAAGAGAAAACATATTTCAAGTCTGGTTTTCATGGACTTTATATAGATATAATTCTCTTTTCATGATAATTATTTTGCAGCACTTGACAAACCCCATTCTGTTCAAAGCTATCAAAGGTGCCATGACTTCAGGCTCAATAAGGGTGGTCAGTTTGGCTTCTCAGATGGATGCCTCACTATGGAGAGATGGGATAAGCTCAACAGTTTCTTCCATGAGACTGGGTAACAAATACTACATCATCAATTAGAATACCCTGCGTTTTCTCTTCTCTCGCATTTGAATTCATGAACCAACTGATTCTCAATGGATGCAGGGGTATAATTACAATGGGTCTGAATGCGCTCAATGGATGGCACATGGTAGGCAGGGATCTCTACGTCAGCGACTGGGACCTGACCAATGCCCGGGACTTCATCAACTACAGTGTCTCCAAGGGTTACAAGATTGATTCTTTGGAGTCTGGTATATATAACATATTGACGATTTAGTTCAGTTTGACTACTAGCACTAGCATTTCAATGTCGCATCATTGTTTTTGAGTTGGTAGGCAATGAACTATCTGGATGTGGAATTTCTGGAAGTGTGTTGGTCGCTCAGAATGGCAGTGACACAGTTGCTTTCAAGAAGGTCATCACAGGTCTGTATGAACTATAATACGGGAAGCCGGTCCACAAGCTCATTGCACCAGGTGGCTTCTTCGTCGCGAAGTGGTTTGTTGAGGTGTTCTCTGCTTCGGGTCCTGCTGTTATTGACATTGCAAGCCATCACATCTACAACCTTGGTCCAGGTGCTCAAATGCCAAGTTCCAGCATATCCCATTAGTTAGTCAGATTTCCAACTTGTTTGCAATTTAACTTGCAAATATATTCCTTATCTAATAGATGTTGATCCAAACCTAATCAAGAAGACGCAAGACCCTTATGTTCTATCTTATGTAGCTCAGACATACAGAGACGTCGAGCGCGTCATTCAGAACTATGGCCCTTGGTCTGCGGCTATGGTGGGCGAGTCCGGCGGCGCAGAAAACAGTGGAGGCAAGCTTGTGCAGAGTGCTTTTGTGACAGCTTCTGGTACTTGGATCAGCTTGGCATGACGTCTGCATTCAACCACAGCGCCTTCAGCAGACAAAACTTGATTGGAGGAAACTATTCAACTCTTGATACCAAGACATTTGTTCCGAACCCTGATTACTACGGGTAGATAACTAACTTCTGCAGCTACTGCAGCTATTTCCAATTCTGATCTGATGATTCTTACTGTTCTTATGTTTCAGTGCTCTTCTGTGGCTTCGATTGATGGGTCCTGGTGTTCTTCAGACAACTCACAACGGCTCGCCGTTCTTGCGGGCCTACGCTCACTGCTCGCGGCACAAGCCTAGAGTGACTGTTGATGATCAATCTCTCAGACAGGACCGAGCTCAATATTAAAGTCGCGAGCGGCTTGAAACTATACCCGGCTGGAAGCTCTGTCTGCAGATGTCTCAGAGGAGGTTAATGAACTAAGGGAAGAGTACCCCTTGACTGATCAGGGTGGCAACCACAAGAGCGGAGTCATGCTTCTCAATGGTGTTCCACTGAAGCTTACCTACAAGGGAGATATCCCGGAGATGCGGCCCAACATTAAAGATGATTCTATCCCGCTCTGCATGGGACCTGTCAATCGGCATCATTAGGCTCAGAGTTCAAGGCTCCTACTTGTGCTCAAGTAAACTAGTGGTTCTCAAACTCATGCAACATTTTTTTAATAATATATGAAAGATTTTTGAATTCTGATATATTCTGAATTCTCACTCTAAAGCTAATTTGGAAAGTGGCACATGATTATTTGAGTAAAACAGATTACAGAATTCACAGTAGATTACAACTCAGAATGTTTCCCAACTAGCTGAGTAGGGGTTTTTATATTTGGTTACAGTGATCAAATACAAGCTTGTGCTTCAAACTTCGGAAAAACTACAAACGCAATTGATACAGGAGATAGAAATATAGGTGAATTGACAGCAACGAGTTCGGGAGTAAGAGGTGGGATACGTCCATCTTCAGTGAGCTCCAGTGGATTTCCATTAAGAAGCATGGTTTTGCTATGGTGATCGCTGTCCTTAGCTGTGAGATGATACTCTTCTCTCTTATTGGTGCCATCGGATGCTGTAGCTCCAATCCATGAAACAGCTCTTTTGAGGTGGTCAGACAAAGGAAGGCTTTTGTCATTGCAAGGTTCAGCAGCAAGGTTCATGTTTAGCTCATTTTTGACAGTAATGCTAAACTCAGTATTGTTGCTCAGGTTGATCAAGAGTAGAGAGATACCTGCCTGCGTTGACAAAGCATTGAGTTAAGAGGATATTCACATATCTCTATATTTTGTATCATCTTCTTCTAAGGCATAATTTTCGTCTTGAAAATGGAAACCACATATAGGTTGATTGAGGAAGTTCACTTAGGGTAAATGTCAGAGTAGATATTGTGAATTAAACCAATGAAATTGGGTCAAATTTATATTGAATCATTGGAGGTAAGTTAAATCACAAACTCAAGTCTATACGAGTTTTAGCTCTCAATTGATGCAACTATAGTATGGAGTTCTACATATATCATCAAGAAAATGAGAATGATGGGCATCCATACCTTATGTTTACTGCAGTGGGAATATGCACGTAAAAGCGGCAATCCATTGAAAGCCTCGAAACTATGGGAAAGAACCTTTTTGCCCATGAGTCGATGCCACAACAATGCACTGGTATGACAGTCAGTGGAATTATTAATCAGATTGATTCATGTAATTCTAAAAATATAAGCATCCAGTTTGGGTTCTCCACATTGGCTTGCCTGTAATAATCAGGGTTGGGAATAAAAGTATTGGTATCAAGGAGACCATAATTCCCACCAATTAGAGTTTGCCTACAGTAAGTCTTTGTGTTGTACTTAGATGCCATTCCAAGTTGATCTAGGTACCTGAATGATGTTATTCAAAATTTCCAGTTATTTCATAAGACAATAGATGAAGTGCCAAGAAAAACTAGAAGACAAACAGGAAAGTGTGAGTAATCACCAGAAGCTGTCAATAAAGGTATTGGACACCTGATGACCACCATTGTTGGAGACACCACCAGCTTCACCAACCCACGCAGAGGCCCAAGGTCCATGGCCTTGTATGGTATGTTGGAGTTCTTTATAAGTTTCTGCTATTTGACTTAAGTAGTGTGGATTCAAAATCTTTCTTGTAAGATGAGGATCATTACCTACAGACCACAAGAAGTTATGGATGTTTACTTAGTAGCACTGACATCATCAACAAAATCGATAGAGCTATAAGTTGGTGGAGGTATTTATATGTCATTGGCTAAAATGCATTAGTTATTAGCACTTGCACAAACGTCAAATAGCAAGAAACTAAATAAGCAAAAGGCTAATTTCCACCTACAAAACCATATACCAACCTGGGCCAAGATTATAAATGTGATGTGTCATAGCATCAACCACACCAGTTCCTGAAGCCTGGAGGAGCTGAGAATACCATTGCTTCTCAAAGAACCCTCCAGGTGCTAACAAGAGGGGTTGCATGTGAGAATTCTTATATAAATCATGAAGTATGGCTTTAAAGCCAATTAAGTCTTTTCCATACTGCTCTGCATCTACTCTTGCACCAATGCCATGGCCACTCAACTCATTTCCTGATATCAAAATAATGATTCAGCAAAAGTGCTTTATGGAGTTCAAATGAAAGCATCAAAAGTAGAGATATGACAAACAATACCAAATTCCCATGAATCAATTGGATATCCCAGAGATAATGTATATTCAATGAAATCACGTGCAGTACTAGAATTCCAAGAACCTTCCCAAGTGTGATTGTGTGTATGATGCCTACCATAAAGGGCATTTAAACCGAATGTCACAACTGCTCTGCAAACATAAAACAGGACCAAATATCAGTTTTCTGTCTCAAGTAGAAACCAACCTTTTATGTTGGCTACCATCTTCAAAGGTATAGAACATTTGTGCACAATTATAGTCCACTTGAGCCTGTTAATTTCATGGAACTTCAAAGTTCTAAGAATTTTAATATTTTGAAATTTCAAAATTCTATAGTTGGAAATTTTAATAGTATGTTTGTTTTGTATGATATGTAAATTCAGAATTTTGAAGTTCAATATTTGTTTTGTTGACTTGTAAAATCTATAGTTATAAGTTTTGTGTTTTGTTTGATTATGTAAACATCGACAATTCAAATAATTCAAAATACAGCAAAGAGTACCTTTTTTTTTTTTTAGCTAAATAATTTATCTAGTGAAATTTGATTAGTTAGTTACCTTTTCTCTGAATGCTTCTCCCAAATAAGATTAGAGCTACAATTTATGGTTAATATATTATGCACATAAGATTAGAATCCAAAAGAAGCTAAACTGAATTTTTAGCATTATAACACTTGCCCTGTTCTTATGAAGAAACCATTGACCTCATCCCATCTGTCCATGCTTAAACATCCTTTGGAGAACCCAAATAAACCACTGGCCATCTTCTTAAATGGAAGACATTCATAACCTGAATTCCGAATCCCGTACACAACTTGGTCTTGTAAAGAACCACCAATTCTTATGCGTAATGGATTAAAGGCTGCAAGGGAGGATAAAAGAACGAAATCAATTTGAAACGAAAACACATCAATACCAATTCTTGCTCACAAGTACAAGTGATGTTCTTTTGAAACCACCCTGGAAGGATGCTAATAGTTGGGGTGGTTCTTAGGTTTTTTACAAATGGTTTGAGCAGTCAACAGGACCATACAACAACATGAATATCATTGCTACATAGCTATAAATACTTGGTATAAATGATTGTAAGCATCAAGGTGAAACTCAATAAAACAGAACTAAACTGTAAAGTTTTACACATACCTTTGATGGCTTCTGCTAGAAAAGGGTGATTAATATCCTGAGGAAACCAGATACATACACAAGTTAATTCCACCTTGTAGGAATTTTATATGAAAAAAAACTAAGTTATATGTTTCTAATAATGACGAAAATCACTGTTTTCCAAAAAAGCATGAATGAACCTCACCAGATTTAGTATAGAAGACTGACCCCATGGGCAATTGTTATAGTTGCACTTTTCAGGAGGCCACCAGTCAAGAGTAGCACAGACAAAATTGTCATCAGTTGCAGCTACTGCAGTGGAGCCCCTGATTATTATTGTAGCATCTGTAGTTTCTTGAGCCAGACTTCCATGAACAGAGATGACTGCTAGAAACAGCAGAATCCCAAAACCCATCACTTTTATCCAACTTTTTTGTCAATGAACTACAATAAACAACTACAAAGGGGTTAATTAATGAGTAAAATATAAATATTCAGACATCAGCCTCTGAGTCTCAAGTTTCTGGACCAATTGAAGAGATACTTATGATGTCTCAAGGATGAAGCGACCTTTTATGTCATAATCTCCTATCAACCAAAAGAAGACCGTTTTTGCTCTTTCCCTTGAATCTCAGATAACCATCAAAACTACCAGTTTCTTCAAATACCACCTTTGGAGCTTGATAGGTGGGCAGGAAAAAATTGAAAACTAAGAAATTATGCAGCTAAAACAACAAACAATTAAAGCAATTCGCAGGTTACATATATGGTCAACTGAGCCTGTTTTCAAATCAATCTTCTATAGCGGAATCTCTATTGTCTCTCATAAACATCATCTTGCAAGAGAAGTAAAACTAGATCAATGGAGTGAAGTATATAACAGCAGTTCAATCTAACAGCAGCACAATGGCAGCACCAATCTTATGAGAGCTACTCTCCTGAGAGTAGATCTCCTCGGTTGAACTAAGAAAGCCAAAAAAAGGAACTGCAAAAAAACTTACAAAATCTTAAAAATTTTAGCCATCCTAATGAAAAATCCGACCACAGACTTATAAACAAGAACACCATTCTTCAATCCATGGTCCGCCACTAGAGATCTCCAAAGGGAATATTTTCTTCTTCCAATGTAAGAATTACCTCAATGCAATGAAGCTTCTTGTCTAGAAATCGGCTGCAAACTAGGAACAAATCCAGCAGAAAAATGGCGTTTTTAGGCCGAAAGGAGACATTTTTCCCTTGGATCTCGTTGATTTACGGCCTGCAAAGATCAATGGCGAAGGAATCGCGCGCGGAGGGAGAAGTGGATTGTCGATAGATTTACCCTGTCGGCCGAGATTCTCACTGCAATAAAAACAAGAAGTTTTGGTACTACGAACCTACTTTTAACACATAACCACCGAGAGATGCCATATCAACGTATGCTTTATATCATGGTTCGCGGTTTCGGCCGGTCCCGAACCGAAACCTAATTTTTCGTTTCGGTTAGGGTTTACTGTTCATAGTTACTGTTCATCTTCGCCGGAGCGCGGGCGGGAACGCGTGCTGACGAGCGCGCGGGAGCGGGAGCTCGCCGGGCTCGAGCGCCGGGCTCGAGCGCGGGCGGGCGGGAGTTCGCCGGGCTCGAGCCCGGACGGGCGGGCGGGATCGCCGGGCTCGAGCGCGGGCGGGCGGGAGCTCGCCGGCTCGAGCCCGGCGGGCGGGCGGGAGCTCGCCGGGTCGAGCGCGGCGGGCGGGAGCTCGCCGGGCTCGAGCCCGGACGGGCGGGCGTCGCCGGGCTCGAGCCGGCGGGCGGGAGCTCGCCGGCTCGAGCCCGGCGGGCGGGAGCTCGCCGGGCTCGAGCCCGGGCGGGCGGAGCGGGCGGGCGGGCCGCCGCCGGGGGGGGGGGGGGGGAGGGGGAGGGGGAGGGGGAGGGGGCGAGGGGCGGAGAGAGGAACTCGCGCTGGTTTCGTGTCCGAGCCCAAGGGCCATGCGCACTCGCTGATTTATCGGCACTCTATCGCTTATCTCGCGCCCTCACCGACCTGACCTGTACTTCCGCAAGATGAAGCCGACCTTACACTGAGGCCAACACTATCGCCAATTTGATTTCGGCGTCAGTATCGATTTCTGTCAGATACTGTTCACGTACATAATATTTTTTACGTAATTATTCATTATTTTTTTAAATTTTTAAACATATTATAATTTTTTAATTTAAAGTTAAAAAATAATTGAAATAAAGTTAAATTTTAGTCAAAATATGATTTTCATTTTAGACATTCGATATATGATTATACTTCAGAACCGCTGCCACGAGACCGTGCAGAACTAGTTGTTCTGGCTCATATGTCTACAAATGCTCGTCCGGATCATCCAGGTACTGAATTTGTAGTTCCACACCCAGATGTTCCAAACTCAACTGATGATGATTATGATGATTAGTTGTATTATCTTAAAATTTATAAAATTATGTATGTGTGAAGTACATTTTAATGAAAAGTTAAATGTGCTTATGCTAATTTTAACTTTTAATTATATTCATGTTATTTCTTATATATTTTTTTAATATACTAATATATATTAAAAGTAGACAATATCAGTGACTAACTATCAAAATTAATATTAATTAACTAAAATAATATTTAATATTATGGTAATATTAAGTATAAATTCATTCCTAATTTTTCAAATTTTTCCAAATTTTTTTTTAATATTTTATCATATTTTTAATTTGAAGTCAAAGTACAGTCAAAATATAGTCAAACTCTGGTCAACACCCAATTAATAATTTTAAAAAATCTTTCGGCCGAAACTGAAACCGAAACGGCCGAAACGGCCGAAACGTATCGGTTTCGCTGGGTCCCGAAACCGAAACCGAAACCGAAACGGTAAACCTTGCTTTATATGCATTTCGTTTAAATCGGCGTCGGCAAAAAAAAGCATGAACTAATTTGTCAACCAAATTTTGATGGAATAAAATTTCCAAATTATGTGGTCGCATTTGAAGATCAATTTTGGGTGTAAGTTTAAAATATATTAAAATAAATGATAAATTGCATATATTTTTTTAAATTTTTATTAAATTACATATTTTTTTAAATTAAAAAAAATTGTATGTGATTCTTTGAAATATTAACAAATTACATATTTTTTTAAAAATTCAAAAAATTATATATAACTCGTTAAAATTTTTTCAAATTAAATTTTTTCCTCCAAACTTAAAAATTAATTTTTTTTACATTATTAGATATATTGTAAAATTTCATTGCGTATATATTTATCATTAAAAACAGTAATATTTTGAAACTATATATCGTTTAATATCATTCGAACTAAAGTAAAAAATAAAGATACTCCTGACTTAATTAGAGAAGATTTTCGTAATTATATCATTATTGTAAAAAACTTTTTTTGTTCAATTAAAATATTTATCTTATTTTAAATTTTAATATAAGATATAAAATTACTATTTTTATCTTTAGTTGGTTTAAATATGTTTTAGTCTGATTCGAATTAAATTTAAACCTAAGAAGTAAAATGATAATTTTGTTATAATCTAGTTTAAATTCATTTCAACCAGATCTTAACTAGAATTAAAACTCAATTTAAATCATATCTAAGGCTCGATATAAACCAGATTTGAAATTAAATTTTATTCATATTCTCCATTATATTAATCTACACTTGATCAAAAGTATTTTTGGTTTTCCATTGCAACCTAAATAATGTCAAATACTATATATTTTTCAAATATTATTAATTATAATGATAAATTTATATTCAAAAAGATTTTTTCAATATATCGAGTAACCTAAGAAAAAAATTATAATTTTTTAAGTTTCGAGGAGAAATAGATAATTCGAAAAATTTTTAAGGAGTTATATATAATTTTTTAAGTTTTAAGGAAAAATATGTAATTTAGTAAGATTTTAAGAAATTATATGTAATTTTTTAAATTTTAATGAAAAATATGTAATTTAATAAGATTTTAAGGAGTTATATGTAATTAACCCTAAACTAAAAGGTGATTTGCACATATCTCTTTGTATACTTGTAAAATTAAATATAAGTCTTCTAAAATTTTAAAATTATATATAATTTTTTTATATTTTATCTTTATTATAAATAAGCTCCTAATATTTTTCTTGGTGGATCAAACTGTTTATTTTGAAAGACGAACTCTTTTCTCTATATTTTTTTTAAATTACCACCGATCAATTTCCTTTTTCTTCCATCCCTTTTCTTTATCTTTTGATCCACTCCTTCTTTAGTTTTTATATACATTTCGTTAAACACAAAGGGAGTGCTCTCAATCAAGTCTTCATATGCATAAATATGAAAAATGAGGGTGAACAACAAATGAATTTTTTTAAGACTGTGTCAAACTATGAGATCATGGATGGTAGAGATAGTGTCGAGCGAGGAAGAGCCAGAGTGAAAGATGAAGGAGGAGAAGACAAAGCAATTGAATTAAAGGTCCGCTCAGAGCATATGACAAAAGAGGAGGAAAAAGATGGAGTCAGGATTGAAGGAGTAGGCACTTATCATGGTTATAAAGGTGAAAATAGTGGTGCAAGACAATGAGGACAATACAAGATTGACAAGGATGAGGTCCGAGGTGGCACTTGAGACAACAAGATAGGAGGCGATGAACAAGTTGTGCTAGGGGCCTTAAGGTGATGGTATGATGGTATGTACAAGAATTTATTAGAGGTGGTGATGGCTAACTAATGAGATCGATGTTTGAGTTAATTTTGATCGAAAATCAAATTAAAATTCAGTCAAAATATATAGTTGAATATTACTAGATTGTGATCAAAATGTCGACCTCAATTGAACTGAAATTGCAATTAAATTTGACCAAAACTTGGGTTTATTTTGGATTTGAATTATTAAAAATTTGGGTTTAAATTAAAGAGAGTTAATTGGGCCAAATACTTGTACCAAAATGGAGACTGAAATTCATCAAATATCTGAACCAATATGAAAATTATAAAATCTTTACAAATGAGTACATAACCAGATTTTTCTTATGAATAAGTCCCAGAGATGAAAATTTTACAAAAAAGTCATTGAAAATTTTGAAATTTCAAATTGACCTCTGCAAAATCTAGAGTTTACAAATAAACTCCTCAAAATTTTATATTCACAAATTTTTTTTTGAAATTTTCAACTTTCACAAATAAACTCTAGGAATTTCTAAAATTTGTAAATAAATTTCTTCAAAATCTTTATTTAC
>RXID01001033.1:0-33505 GCA_005019695.1 Trichopus zeylanicus subsp. travancoricus | reverse complement strand
TCGGATTGAGTCAAATCCAATCTGTTTAATAAATATATCAACTTATGTCGAATCGGATTACCTGTTTAAAAATCAAGTCCAGTTCGGATTCAGAAATTTAACCCATTTGATAAATGGGTTAAGTTCAATTTGACGCATTTAGCATAATACTACATGTTTGACCTAACCCAAATTCGACCCGTAAATCTGAATTGTTAGGCCTACTTCAGACAATATGAAATATGGATATAGAACACAAATGGCAAATAATATAGACAACTTTAATAGAAATGAATGGCAAAAACTGATTCATCAGGCAACACCTAATATTTTTCCTTAGCTATCCATAATAGCTGTTGTGATTCTAACCAATGATGCAACATCTATTACTTGATTATAGTGATAACGAGACACATGAAACATGTGAAGATAATAAAAAATAATAGTAAGAGTAAGTTTTTCAAAAACTATTACCTACCGAGGGAAAGCACAAAAATGAACTTCAACTCTCCTGTACTAATAATCCTCCTAGCGCCAAAATTAAGATTGCAAAATAAGAAAGAAATGGTTCATGTCTGCTCAATAAACACAAAAATCATTTCAAACTCAACCTCCCAATCATCACTAAGAAACTATAATGCACATAAAATTGAAAAGACAGAGGAATGCAAAGAAACTATGGAACAACAAAAGACTCACCCGAACAATTTCTTCATAAGTTTCGTCATCAATTTCAACAGTAGTGATTATTTCTTCAACGTCCCCTAGAATCATGTTCAGATGCTGGTCATAAGCCTGGGGAAGAACAGAAAATATTAGTTTGGTTCCACACTACTCTGTCCAAGAAAGTCTTACGAGCTCGATAAATCACAAAGCATAAAGAGTGAAAACAAGAAAACCTTTAAACCCCTTTCATCATCTAACCTTGCAGATAATAAATATTTCTGCACATATCTCACGAAAGACTTACCTTCAGCTAAGACTTTACCAAGCAGTCTTATATAACAAATAAGTTCCGAAGCCTACAAATTAAGTTTTTGACCTAGCCTGTCAATCGAATTTTGCATATTTCCGAAAAATTCAACAAAATTGTAAATTATTCCGCTATAATTTTTGCTTCCCGTAGGAAAAGAAAATTCATTGATCTCCCACTTCGAATGTAAATAATAGTAAACCTAAAAAGTTAACGAACACAAATACTGAAGTCAAGAACCCATAAAAATTAGATCCAAAAGCAAAACCCTAGCATACAAAAACCTCAGCTTTCATACATTATAGGCACCAGAATTATCAGAAATAAAAGAAAAAAAATGGTTCTTTGACGACTGGAGACGTAACTAAACAAATAAGAAGGGGAATGAGAAGAACTAGAGTTACGTACGTGAAGCTTGCCGCGGAGCTCCCGGTCTGCACGGAGCTTGACGTAGATGCGCTCGTCGAGGCTGAGGCGGATGAGATCCAAGGGTTCCTTGACCGCGCTGTCCTCCTCCGCCGCCGCCGCCGTCACCGCCGCCATCACTCCGCCGCCGCCGCCGCCGCCGCGTCCCCCACTTCCCTCTCCCACCTGCGCTGCGATTTGTGCTGCGGCGCTTGGGACCCAACTGGTTATGGCCCGAAACCAACGCCCTTTGTCGGCCTTTATCTGGGCCCATTGGGAAAAGTATTTTTTTTTTGCGCAAATGGCCCTGCGAAATTTCATAATTACAGACAACTCATACTTTTTATTTTCATATACCACCTTTTTCTTACTTTTAATTATCTACGGAAACATTTTTAACGATGCAAATTTCGATTATGTCATGATTGACGCGATGGGTACTGCTTAGTTGGTACACTCATTTCAACTTTTGCTAGTATTTTTTAAAATCTAACTGTTAATTTTGAATCCAAGGGCTTAGATCTTCTGATGGAATTATAACTGGCCAGGGGTAATTCTGTCATTTTACTTTAATTACTTAGGACCAATGAATAAGGACCTTAGGTAAAGGGCCATTCACAACAATGAGATCCACACAGAGCCCAAGCCCGATTTAAGGTTTCTCGCTTACTGGGCCGGTCCACACACAGAAACACGGACTGCAGAGCATTTCACATTCAACCCCCTCTAGTTTATATTATTTGCGAAAAATCATCACCGGCGACTCTTTTTGTATTTTCATATTTTGAAAGACAATTTTTAACCATCCAAGGCTAACACAGCAAAACCATTTCACTTGACCCGTAGTTTTCCATATCAAGGCATTTTATTACTCACCAAATATGTCATCAAGAAGAGAAAATGATGCAGATAGAAGATTTAGAAGATAATAAAGGGCAAAGTAATCATTCTTAATGATTCAAAAGTGATATTTGATTGAGATTTAAATTTAATTTTGTTTCATCCAACAAAAGCTTTGGCATGTGAGTATTGTGAATTAACTTACATTGTTAAGCTTGATTCAGATTCTCTTCACTTTATTTTATTTTATTTGGAATTTCTTGGAACCTCGCATTAGTGCATACAGGTTCAGTCAATAGTTGAGAAACTAAACTTTCCACAGAGAAATTCTGCATGCAGTAGTTAACCATACCATCCACCTAATTTGACCGTTCTTTCAAAAGCTATTCTCTGGTCATCAAACGTGGCATTGTTGACGAACAATCTGTCAATCTGCAACCTTTTCAAGAACTGAGTATTGCGACCAAAAAAATTTTGGAGCCGAAAGCATGGGTAAACCTTTCTTCTCCATGCTTAGGGGAGCTGCATGCTCCTACATGCAACCCCCCAACGTGACACGATAGCAGCAAACCAGTATAATAGTTCACATAACAGCGGCTCCCCTTCCTCTCGGCCAAGAGGACGGGACCATGCGCCTTGAAAGCCACCTCGAATCAACACGTGTGCGAGAGGACCAGTAGTTTGTTCGGGGGAATTTGACTAATCCACGTAAACATCCAGCTGAGTTTCTTCGAAATCGCTAAAGGAAAGAGAACAGAAGGAAAAAGGAAAGAAGATCTTTGTCACCAATAATGTTGAAGGGCAAAGTCCTCGTTTTCTTTTTAGAGTTCAGGCACCATTGATTAGAAAATGCAACGGAGAGGCAACTTTACACGCATGAAAGGGGAGTTCAGGTGTCGCCAGGGAAAGGCAGGGCATGAAGGGGTTCTGTGAAGTGGAATCCAACTCCATCCCCAACCATGGAGGGTTTCCTTTACACCAAAAGGTGTGGGGATCACTTTCATAACCTAACTCCAGGGGGAAACCCGTAAATGCTGCTGACATTCCACTCTTCCTTGCAGTCGTGGGGTTGACTGAGATCCATGGAAACCATTGGTGGAAAGCCTCTGTTCCCTCTGTTCATCATCAGTGCTATTAGTGGTTTTTCCTCGGGACAATAGATTTTCTTGGTGGATTTAGTCCCACGGTGGAAAATTTTAATTGTTTATTATTATTTTTTTAAATCAATATCACATATTCTCAAGTGGAAAGAACAAAGAGATTAGTTTTCCTTAAAGAAAAGCAGCAAGTCACATGTTTACAGGGATGAACAAAGATTTTTTACTTATCAAGAAAGAGGCAAGCAAATGTAAATGACATGTGCCGAACATGGTTTACTCTAGTATTTGATTAAGATATAACACTATGGTGCGAGGCATAGGAGTAGGTTGTGGAGAACTAGTTTCTTCTTTTCGCCAGTTGCAGCTGTTTGATGATGTTTCAATGTTGTATTATGTAGGTGACTTTGCGGGGATAGCAAAGGGTCATGTGGCCAATGACAAGGCCTAAGAATCTTGGTTCATAGGCATGGCTTTCTCTCCAAAGTTGTCAATACAATATCATACATAAAGTATTGTAACTATTGGTTGTGTGCGCCCTATAATGAATGGTTGCACTGCTTATTCTATTGGAAAGGATCTTTACTGGCACATTGATTTGAGGATCTCTAGGTCAATCTCAATGGAAGTGGGGAGCATACAAACCAGCTCTATCATTTGATGAATTGCGAGGTTGCGGCACATAATGGCAGCAAACTTTATTTCCATTAAATTTGAATTATAGTTTGAGGTAGATTATGAATTTAAATTTAGATTCAAATTTGTATTATATTTTAAATATTTATTATGTAATATTAATAGTTATAATTATAGTAAATTTTAAATTCAACAAGAATCTAGTATTTTCTACACATGGAATAAAGAGAATAAGAAAAAGAGACCATCAACTCTCCTGTAGGTATTTCCTAGTGGTTTTTGATGGTGGTTTTTTAAAGTTAGCTCGAGTATGTATTTTATGATTAGTTGAACAGGTTAGTAGCTCAAAAAAGAAGTTACATGAGAGATAATGACTGAAATTTTATTATAGTGACATACACGAGTTTAAAGTAAAGTAAAAATTATTGTGTTTGGATATTTCAAACTCATATTGAAATTTGAGTTAGATTAGGAATCCAAAGTTAAATCTAAATTTATGTTTTATATTAGAGAGAAGAAGAAAAGAGAGAGCTCTTATATGTGAGTTCTTCTTATATTTCTCAATTATTTCTCATGTTGATTCATCCTGATGATTTATTGAAGATTCTCTATATGCAGAGGTTATCGTCAAAAGTGGACGAAAAATTTAGTTAATATTTTTCGTATAAACTCTTGTAAAATTTGTTAATAATAGATCTTTCGCTTTCTCAAAATTAACTAGTCTTTGAGTTAATCACCTATATTATTGTAATTTTCTGATATATTTTTTTTTATTTGCGAAAAATAATCCGTGAAATTTTCATTATGAATCTCAATAAAACTTTAACTTCTAAGTAGTAGTGTGGAAAGTGAAGTTACTGCCTTTCTGCTTTCTTCAGTAGTATTTCCCAATGGGATGAGATTCTGTACTACATCATTTCACCAAAGTTTGCCTATAATTAAACACAAGATTGGAGCTACCATGGTAGCTTTTAGAAGCTAAAGCCTAGTTTTTCTGACTGAATCAGAACAGGCCGATATTTCAGCCTTGTTGGTTTGAATGTAATGCGAAATATTGTGAAAGTACTCTGGAGAAACTTGCTCCAAGAAGTAATTTCTTATCCATATGGTTTTCTATCGAAACTGTTGAAAGTTCACAGTTTTGCATTTGAGCAATGTTCTACCTAATGAAGAAAATGTAGGACCACTGATGAAGATAAGACTCATCCCTTATGATTGATTCCACATTTTTCACCTGCCACTGAAGCAACGCATTTTAGCTGAAGAGTATTACTCCAAGTATACTAAATGCAAGTACCAAATGTGTATTTTTGGAATCATTGTATGGCTGATGCAAACAATGGTGGACATGTCTCAGAGTTGGAGACTTAAGAGATGATTGGTGTCCCAGCTCAAATGATATGTTGCAATGGCTAGGCCATTTGGCGCTCCTCCGAATCAAAAACAGACACCTTAAGCAACACAAAATCTGATTATTGAAAGCAAAGTACGATCATATGCATCGCTTGAGAGAATAAGAATCCTCCCTACAAACCAAGACATAAAAACAGACAGACAGAATCGTATATAACCTTGATTATTTATTTCTAATGTTCAGTCTGAAAGCATGACTTGTTGCTCACTTTCGGTTCATTAAGGTCACAAGCATTAGCAGTTCACAGGCTCGTGGAGAACTTATTCTCAGTTTCAGATCAAAGTCATCATATACAATTCCTTCTGCTTTGAAATATTCAAAGTATTTGGCATTGTTATTGTTTTTCAAAGTTCAGAGAGTTCAACAACCAAAACAACCAAAAAATCAAAGAGAGCAAAAAAAAGAGATTATTTCAAAATAAAATGTAAGTGGAACTCTTCGAATGATCTTTTTTGAGCTTTTCAGGTGATTTTTGAGATTATTATGATCATACAAAACCAGATTTAGGAGTAAAAAATAGCCAAAAATTACAGACACCATCAGTGTAAAAAAGTTGTGTACTTGCAACAGAACTTGTCCATATTACCTAACCAAATATTTGTGGATCAAACGCCATTTCCCATTAACCAAAGTACTCTGTTACATGAAACAATAGTTACAAAGTACGAGACTAGGGTTCTTTGGTCAGAGAAAACTAATTTACATTGCTTTCCATTACATTACATGATCCAAAAAGATTATAAAAAAGGAAGAAAAAGAAAGATTTTACAACTAGAAATAGCCCAACCAATTCCACACCCTATATGTAATTACCAAAGGATGATTAGATAATCTTATTTACATCCTAATATTAGCTTCACATCTCCGCTTTCCACGCCACGAGGCGATGCAAAAAGTCCATAACCTATTTCCGAAGTATTAACAAAAATATTATCGTTAGCTAAATCTTTCAATTATATTGAAGAAAATGACAAAAAAAATGTGATTAACTCTTGCCTCAGTGGGCTCCTGAAGTGAATAGGAAGCACTAGTCTCCCTTGCAAACTTTGAAACAAGAATGCCAAGGCCTTGTCCCCTGTTGCGCAATACCTTCATTTTTTCAGAATCAAGTGAGTAAACAATTCAGATTATGTTCATGCATAATCTAACAAAGAAATTAAAATAATTAGTACCTTGAAAGCATCCTCATCAGTGCGGTCGTCTCCAATGTAGACAGGCAACACGTCATCGCAATCTGCAAATCCTATGGAGAAAGAAAGAAAGAGATGTTGATTATTATCTCCATTAATAGTGATTGACCATAAGGTAAACTTTAATTATTCATAAAACTATATGAAAGATATATTTATATGGCTCACCAAGTGACTCCAACAAGAACTCTAGAGCCTTTCCCTTGTCCCATTTAATAGTAGGACGGATCTCCAACACCTTTAAAGTCAAGAAGCCGCACAAACTAATATCATAATCACATAATTTTTGAAAAGAAATGAGGGAGATTAAGTTTTAAATTAAGCATCAGTCACACCTTTCTTCCTTGAGTTAGTCTTAGCTTTGGATACTTTTTCAGAACTGATCTGACTTCTTCAGCCAATGAGCTCCAACTCTATCAAAAAGTCGACGAAAAAGGCGAAGATTTTTATTTAGAGTTTGTATCCAAGTTTAGCAGGAAGATTACAGAAGAAGAATGAACTTTGCAGTACATTTTCGTCAACGCAGCGGAAGTGAACTGAGACGCAGAACTTGTTGTTCTCCACTTTGGCGCCTGGGATGGACCTGGTCCTCTCCCTCAATGTCTTTAAAACCTGAAGATTGAATTGGTCATTTCATTTGTTCTAGCAAATGTATAACAATTAAAAGAAGCACAATATACGGCCAACTACCTCACTGATCATTGGCAAGAACTCACTTGCTGGTTGAAACAACACTGCTGTTGCCTGAAATGGAGATTTATCAGATTAGTCTGAACTTTAGCATTAATTAACAATAGAAAAACTAGTTTAACGACTTGAGTTTTAGGAGTTAATGCCTTGGATTTTGTGTTCTTGGGTCCCTTGACAGGGCCTTTTATGTCCATGCCATGGCTTCCAGCATAGTACAACTCTGCTAATCTCACAAAATTGTACACCTAACCATTGACACGATCAAAAGAAGAAACACACACTTAGAACTCAAGAGTTTGGAGAGACAGAAGAGGAGAAGTTCTTCTCGGCGCTTGTCGGGAATGTACCTTGCTTATGCCTCTCCCGCTAACGATAGCAGTCGGAAAATACCTCGCAACGTCTCTCACCGCCGTTCTCATCTGAAACCAATGCTCAAACACGCGAACATATATTAGAAGAAACAGAGTACAAGAGAAAACATAGAGCTTCGTAACGACTGAAACTTACAGCATCAGACATGAAAGCACGATCAGGGTCGTCCACGATTGGCGACAGCGTGCCATCGTAGTCCAAGAACATAACGATCTGTTTCCCCTCCGACGCAGCGATGATCTCCTCAAACCGATGCAAAGCCGATGGGTGCTTCGCCTGCAGACAACCGCCATCGTAAGCACATCTGCATAAGCTCAACTGTAAAGAAGAAGAAGAACTTTCTTCACACTTACAATCCACGCATTGTAGCCGTCGTCGCGAGCGGACGTGGCGGCGGCAACGGGGGAGGAGATCGGAGCGGCAACGCCAGCAGCCCTGACGTGCGTCGGGGAGGAGGTCTTCATGGACTCCACCAACCCTGCATTGCCTCCGACCTCAAGGTTAGCCAAAAACCTCTTCCGAAACCCGCTGCCGCTGCCGCTGCGGGGCGGCGCGTAGCGCAGCATCTCTGGCACCACGGCGCTCTTCTTCGTCATCTCCTTATTATGCAATGAAAGGAAGAAACCAGAAGATGGAGGAGGAGCAGAAGAAGAAGATCAGAGAAACGGTGTCCTCTGGTTCGTGCTCTGCTCGCTCTGTTTCGGAGGTTGGTTAAGGAGCTCATGTGCTGTTGGTGGTTTTTTATAGTTGGGGGACGAAAGAGACGGACGAAACCCGACCGGCTGGGACTGGTAGATTTGGGACCCATGGGATCCGCTGCGGGGGGTAGCGGACGCTTTGTTGTACGCACGGCTCCTGCTTTGGTCGTTGACGTTCCAATCATCACACCGTAAATTAACAATATATTAATAATTATTTTTCAATAAATGCAAATGAAAAATGTTATCTAACACCTTAACATCTTTAGACTCTCAATTATCAGTAGACGATTTGGGGCAGATTTCACAAACCGCAGACCGTCACGTCCGAATATTTTCCGATGTATTTTTTGGGCGGTCGTGTTGGCGGGAGCATTTGAGGTGTTTGCTGTTTGGGGTCGGGCAGGGGATGGGGATTTGTCTCTCGGGGGAAGTCCGTGACCGGGAATTCCTCGTTTACAGAGCGGCCCACGGGAAGTCGGGGAAAACATGAGGCCGGCCCAGGTGGCCCAAAACCAGCTGCTGAAACATTTTTGTGCTGACGTGGCAGTATCCTTGTGTAGCTTGCATGTGCTGTTGACGCGACTCGTGTGAGGAAGGAAGCTCTCCTTTTCTTGATTTTGATTCTATTGCGGTCTAGATCTGGGTTGAATTAGAATGCAGATTGGGTCATGTTCTCCGTCGTGCTGAGAGAAATCCTCGATATTCAATTACAAATTAATTAATGAAATTCAACTTTAGATCTGCTATTAGGACATAATTAATTAGCAACAGGGCCAATTGGCAAATCGGCAAGAGAATTATCTAAAAAACAAAACGAAATAAACTTTGCCACGCTCAAATGCATAATTTTGTAATTTTATGAATTTTAAAAATGTGAAAAAATTCTTCATTATTATAATAAAAAATGTAAATTTTGAAGCAGGGACTTCCTGCAGAAATCGGCTGCTGAAGGCATGACTTGAAGCAGAGACATTTTCCCCGTCAACTCCACTGCGTCCATTGAATAGTCATATCATACAACTCCCAGACATTGCTTTCTCAGTTTGTCCGAGTCAAAAAAAGAAGTACCGTCTGCGCAATAATTTGGCTTTGTCGGGTGTATTTGCAAATATAATTTAAGCGCGATTAGGGTTGATTTGGTAAAAAAGTAAAGAAACGCCATCAACGCGCGGCTTCTGCAAGAGCTATTTACATATTCCTTCCTGAAATTTTCTGAAATTATTGAGAATTCAATGAGGATTTACGTAATTATTCAGAAAATTTGGGGTTATATGCAATTTTAAATCAATTAGGAAAGAGCAGGTTGTTAATCATCATCTTTATTACTTAAAGAATCATAAAACGAAGCAAATGCTGTCTTAGAGTCTACTTAAAGAGCAAAAAAAAAATAAAATGAAAAGAGAATATATTAAAAGCGAGGAATAATAATTTTTTTTCTTTTTTTTTCCATGCGCCGAACTTTCCGAAGTTGCTGCACGCGCGCATCGCTTTAATAAATGAATTTATGTCACATCCTCGAAACCGAGCGATAATAATTTATTCTGGAGAGCACTAACCATCAACCGGAGGCGTCAGTTTAATTCCGGTTCGAACTCGATTGGCTAGTTTAACATTCAGTTAAAAATTGGCCAGAATCCGAGGAGGCATCGCTGACAGGATCCCGATTCCACCGGATTCTTGCTTATTTAGGGGCAGATAGCCGGTGCAACGAACCGCGACCTTAAAGACCCTCGGCTCTTTTCTGACCCGGTCCTCTTTGTCAGTGTCCCCCTAGCCTGTACCTCTCCAGTCTCCCCGCCAGACACCTGGCTCCAGGCCACGAGGCCGCGCCCGGCCACCCCATTGCTGCACTCCTCCTGCCCCGCAGTCGCATTCCGTCGACTTCGTCTTCCTTTCCTTGTCGACGCGACAGCTCACCCTTTTCCCTGCTTTCTGCAGCTGCTCCTGTCATCGTCATGTCCATACCTACGCGATTATGTATGTTGGGAGACAGCATGTGTGGTGGCTTGCGATCGTAAACGCTGGTTCTGTCTTGAGATTTGGTTTTGGGGACCTGGACGCCAGATGGACGGCCACGATCTTGCCGTATGGTGGGAAGTGGTGTTTAGACGAAGATGCGACAATTAGTGGTCCGGCTGGTGTTCTAGAAGCAGAGTGAAGCATATAAGTGCACTCGATTCGAAATGAATCCGCCCGCACACGTGTGTCGCCCAAATTAAGCGGGTCGGGCTTTGGCGACCGTATCCACCGTCTTTCACTTATTAAATAATCGATTAAATATTGTTCGATATAAATAATGAGATATAATTGATTTTGGACAATTTTGGAGGATTTCTCTTTCACTTATTCAATTTTTGCTGCGGCATTTTCTGACTTTCAGGGTTTGATATTCTCCTTTTTTTTTTTTAATCAAAGCTCAAATTTTTTGTTGTGAAATTAATTAATCGAATGGTGAGCGCACGTGCGTGCGACGGGAGCACACGTGAAACATTGCAAATGACTCGACCGCTGTTTTTCTCGTGAGTGGGTCCGTAGAGAGCGAAGCAGAGCCGAGCCAGCCCCAAACGCCCTTCTGGTCCAACCAAACTACTGACTCTACTGTCCACGTGTCCCGCCCGACCCGTCACTTGGTCCGCCACGCCACCACAACTCAATACTTAATAAACATCTTAATTAACAAAACTAAACAATAGAAATTAACTTGATGATGATCCGTCAACATTTGATGCGACGAGGTTTCATTGTCTCGAACTCAAAAGTCTCGATAGTCCGAATCATCACGCGGCGTGTGGAGTAATTTTATACGTAAGGCCCTTTTTGGCGGCTTTTTTGGATTTTTTTTAATGGGACTTGGGGGGCTTACTTGTAAAGTTGGACGTCTGTCAGATCGTGGCGGTCGGCGGATTAGGAAGTTAGGTCTGTTGACGAGTGTTTTTATTTGTTTTGTTTTTTCAAAATTTGAATTGTTTTTGTTGTCCTGTTAATTGTTTATTTTCACTTGATGTAACTGCAAGACTAAAAAAAATGCAAAAAAAAAAAAAAAATTTCTAAAACTCACGATCAATCACCCCTATATTTTGAAAATTGGGAATTAATTTTTAATTTTTTAAAATTCAAAATTGGCTCCTACAAATGTAATTTTTTGAAGTAAATACGTAAATTTATTATTATATATAAATATCATAGAATACAGTGAGACATCTTTAGACAAATTATTTGACTAGATAATCAAAATGGGCAACATCCTGCACAATTATAGTGGCTCACTCGTCAATTTACTTAATTCCATGTGATGTAGCTATAAGTTTCAAGTCCTCTCATCTATTTCTAGTTGTCTATCAAAACATTTTCATTTATTTATTTATTTAGTTTGATGACTAATACAAGTAAATATGGTTGGTGGTACTCAATGATCTTTTCACTTTTTTTTATTATTGAACTAACATAGTTTATTTTCCTAACAAAAAAACAAATAATTGCAAAATCAACCGCTCAGAGATATTACAAAAAGAGATACAGAACAATAGTAGGGCAAGAAGCATCAATGAAAGCCTAAATCAACTTGAGTTTTCTAAACATAGCAAAAAACCATATTAGGATATTTTACACATACAATAAAATTTTCAAAATTCTATTTATGAATCTTCAAAGTGTAAATTTTCTTTATATCCCACTAAAATTTGAATACTGAGATATCATAGATGATAGAGGAAAAAAAAAAAGAGAACATAATATGTATTCAATTTTCCAAGAAAAACACACACAATTTGAAAATTCTCTATTTATTTGGAAGAAAAAAAAGCTAACTCAAAAACCTCCCTTGTTTCCTATGCTAGAAAGGAAAAGCTTTTGCAATGTCATGAAAGATGAATCCCATTGCTTTACAAGCAAATAAAATGTTTTTGTCTTTGATTCCAATTCCCTTTCAATCAATCAACAACTGAGAATATAGATTCCACAAAGAAAAAAATTCGCTTTTCCGGTTAATTATTCCATTCAAAGTTGGCAAGAACTCTTGAAATTTAGGCACACCATCACTTGTAACTTGTCCATTATATTTGCATGGCCAAACAACCAAGAAAGCCATGGCTCATAATTAGTCATTATATTCCTCAAGAAAGAACATTTAGAATCAAACTTCAAAAGCTTCCTTTTATTTTCTTCTTTCACTCTTCTTCCTCATGATGAATGTAGTTTTCTTCGTGACATATAGTTCTATTTTTCCTTTTTTGAGTATTTTTTGAGCTTTTCAGAGATGACTCAAAGAGGGAATGAAAGGTAGGAGGAAGTTCTCTTATCATGTGAACCTTTTATTAAACTAAATTTGATACATTTCAGTACCATTTGATCTTGTTTTTTAGCCGGGCTAGTTAAGTCTTGATTTGAACTAAAATTGAACAACAGACACTATTCTGAAATGAGATCATCTCATGTTTTAGTTTCAAACCAAACGGCCCTTGGGCATCTTAAACAATGGCATGGGGAAAGAAAGGGAAGGTATGGTTTGATTGCTTAGGATTTAGGTTAAGAATAGGATCCAATCCCATGTTGCATGTACCTGCCTTTAAAGGTGTGGTCCTAACACGTATATTCTCATATGACAATCAGTTTGCAAGTTCTAGAAGACACCTAATATTGACTTTTGAGCATTGACTATTGACTTCCAATTGCATCTAAGATTTTAAAATAAATATCTAGAATGGTCTCAAATGCCCATTTTGAGCCTACTTCAAACATGCAATTTGGGTTTATAGGCCTAGGACATTCACTATCACATACACATACATGTCACACCAAATAATGGCTATGCCATGGCTACAACCAGAAATTCAAATTTCAGATATTACACACTACGGATATCAAAACCATGAACTCTAGTGGTGTCTCTTTTGTTGTATTATTTATGGTCAAATCAAGCCATCAGAAACATTAGAATTTGTTTTGGATGTCAAAGGAAAAAAGAAAGAAAATCCAAAATGACAAACAGAGATGAGCTAAATGATTTTTACAATCAAAAGCTTTCGTGATCTACATCTCCATGGAAAGAGAGTTGTATCTAAAGCCTAAATTTTGTGAAAATTGGGCCAAAGCTTGGGCCTTCAAACTGATGGGCCCTCATGGGCCACTGACATCATTAGTAGAGTTTTAATGATTTAGTTTGATAGCTATTTCTTTCTGATATTTCATTCTCTACTTAAGTTTTGGTAAAGCATGTGAATTAAAAAAAAATGATATATAGATGCCACAAACAAGAAAAGGAAATAGATATTCTTTCATAGAGATGATGGAAAATCAGAACGTGTGATAGATTCAATCACATATAGGTCCTCTTTTGAATCTAACTTGGGAGAAAATAGAAAATACAACTGGATAGGTTCAGCATAAAATATAATATTGATAAAAAAAAAAATACAGACTTTAATATCTCAGTCATCAAGTAGAAATGACACCCTATGGAATTTGAGGTCGTGACAATGATAATAGGGCAACTTTGAGACAACAAACCATTATAATTGCATAAAAATATTTGGTAGATCCTGAAGTGAAAACATATCCAACTAGTATGCAATCAAATCATGTTATGATATTCGCCATTGACTATCTACATAAATCTTAATTTATGTGTATTTGTCTGTTACCATGTACTATTCTTTTTGTCAGGATCAGTGAGCAGCATTTCTTTCAGAAAAAAATCCACAATTTTAAAGGTGAATAGAAACAGAGAGTAGCATTTGACCTTTACTGGATATTTTGATTCTTGTAATGTCAAACCTAACAACTGTACTCAATTTAGTCTAAAAAAGTTTCTAGCTTGCATTTTAAAACTATTTCCAACTTATTTCCAAGAGTCTACTACTCGGGTACCATATCAGCATTCTAATCCTCAAATCACATCATCCAATGCAGCAAAACACAGGAAATATAAAGCAACTGTCACACTGTAATTTAAAATCGAGATGCTGTAGGGATTGTGATTCCATTTTACTTAAAACCAAGCATCGAGAACCAAATAGAGTAGCTCAGAGTAGAACCTGCAGCAGCAAAATAACAAAAGCATATTTTGCAAGTAGCATACTTACTAGAGGGCAAAAACCATTTTAAATAATCAACTAAAACAATTATGGGTACTTCCTAAACAACTTGTATCTATTCCTGTTGGATCATGTATTCCAACAGAACTACAACAGTGTAGATCATCTATGGACAACCATTTCCAACGAGGGAGATAAAGAAAGCACGTGGCATGTATACATCATACCTCAAAAGCTTCGTTCAGATGTCACAGTAGTGATAAGAATATCCATTGGAAGTTAAAAGGTTGGAATCACCAATATAAGAAAGACCTTTGAGGTGAATCATTGGATGTGATTGAGCAACACAAACATTGGCAAATATTCATCCCATGATGTCAACATGCATGCTAGCAACATTGTGTATCCATAAGCTTTAGCCTAATGGCCTCAATTTCAATGGTTGCCCTCTCTTCAGAAGCAATCCATGAAGATAAACATAGACAATATCTTTGCTGCTCTTGGTAGTAGAATATGCCTTGAAGATGCCCGGTTTTCCAAACATCAAAGTTTCTCCAGATTTGTCTCTGACGGTTCTTCAGCAAAATTTAGCAGGATATCTCTTACAGCATTGCACCATATAGGTTGAGCCAGCTTCAAGAACTCATGGACTGTTTGAACTGAAAAAATAACACTACCCAGATCAGATTCACAGTGACCACCTCTTCCATGAAAATCGAACCCTCCAATCCTCACAAGTTCATAATTATCAGCCACATCACGGCACACTGTCGAGGAAACCATAAATTTTATTACACATAAGCAGGATGAGGAAAAAACCACTAACGAAAGACCATATGCATCAGTAATACAAATTCACAATGAATAAGCATCATTTGCAATCATAGAAAACACAAAATCCATTTTGAGATTTATACCTTCCAGTTTTCCATCAGCTTTATAAACCTCGATAGCATGAAGGCCAGCAGCTTTCAAACCCTTAACAACAGTAGCTGGATCTTTCAATGCCCATGGATGAGCCAACGCTGATGCACCGCCATTTTAAGAAATCAACTGAACCATACCTTCTGCCGCTGGCTCGCTACCCCCGAGTAAAGAGACAGTAACTCTCTAGTTAGATATAAATTTTTGAGATCAATTTCGATTCTTTCCCAAAAAGCAAAGTTGTTTACATGGCATATGCAGGCCCACCATCATACAAATATCTACTAAAAGCTTGCTTAAGGTTTTCGACATAGCCAGCTTCAACCATGGCCTGGGCAACATGAACTCTTAACAACAGTAGCTGGATCTTTCAATGCCCATGGATGAGCCAACGCTGATGCACCGCCATTATAAGAAATCAACTGAACCACACCTTCTGCCGCTGGCTCGCTACCCCCGAGTAAAGAGACAGTAACTCTCTAGTTAGATATAAATTTTTGAGATCAATTTCGATTCTTTCCCAAAAAGCAAAGTTGTTTACATGGCATATGCAGGCCCACCATCATACAAATATCTACTAAAAGCTTGCTTAAGGTTTTCGACATAGCCAGCTTCAACCATGGCCTGGGCAACATGAACTCTTCCTGGAGCCACTCCATTCCCTGCTATCTTAACAACACATTCCCACTTCAGAGGGATTTTTAATTTCCTTAGTTTCAACGACATATTCTGTGCACGGAGAGAGTGGCCACCTCAAATGCCAGACAATAAAATCTCCAATTCCTCATATCTTACAGGCCCACAGCTATCATAACATGCAAGAATATGAACAGCCTCCTCACTTCCTGAACTTCCCTTTCAATTGTCCAAAATACAATTACTGCACAGTTCTAATCTTTAAGCAACTCATTAGATGATATTATAAACGCCTTATGATAATGCATGCGATCTTTAAAATATAAAAACTGAGAAGGACAAAAAAGTATACATTGGAGAATACACTGCACTTATTTCTATGCCAGGAATTATCTTGATGCTGAATTTCCAGGAAACTTCCATGGCCTCCGGTATCCCACCCATTGTATCATGGTCTGTTAGAGCAAGAACATTGACCTGTTTAATACATAAAGCAAATCAATCGTGTTGCATTTACTCAATCCCCTGAACAGTAAAACAGTGACCGTAACCTACAACAAAGATAATGCAAAAGAAAATTTGTCAAGGAGCTGCATCTTCTCACAGACTATAAGCTCACCATTTAACATTACCATACTAGGCATGACCTAATACCATCTAATCTCAGATACTACCAAATTGTGTTAAAAATAAGAGTTTCCCCAAAAAGTGAAGACCTTTCTCGCTGATCGCACATCAATACAAATGGAAACTCAAAACTTAGCTGAGTCAAGAAATTCCAATAGGAAATCTAACAAACCGATCAAATAACACATAAAAGGAATCGGAATTGACGAAATTGATGAGATTGGGAACAGAAAGTGAAAGAAACACATGAAATCGACCGAGCTCACTCATCCCGTTGCAATGCACGCGCTCTACAAAGGCGGAGGGCGAGAGGAACCGATCGCTGTACTTGGAGTGGGAGTGGACGTCGAACACCAACGATCGACGGCGGCGGCGGCGGGCATTGGAGGAGGAGGAGAGCGGTGGCACCATAGGCCCACTCGTGCACGAATCTGAGGAGGATCTCTTCTTGCTCCTCGGCTTCCTCCTCTTCTTCTTGTCTCTCATGTCGCGGGTTCCCGTGCTCGGTCGTCCGTGCCTCGGTGGCAGGTTGCGTATATCCTCAGTTATCAGCATTTGCGGATATACTCCTTCAAATAATTTAAATTACACATATAGACCCACAAAATTTTACTATTTACAATGGAGGCCTATCAAACCATGATATTTTGATGACAATCTCAAAATTCACAAACAAACCCTTCCTTGAGCTGAACATTAGCAAACAAACCCTTATTATTTTTTTATGAACTTTAAGAATTTACTCTAATGATAAACTTGAGAATTTTGATAGACTTGGCTAATTGCACACAACACTTTTTCGTATTTGAATTTAACTGAAATTTTCTTAGTATTTGTCTTTGCTTATTATTTCAAAGAAAAATTTGCAAAAATTTGTCACAATTATTATAAATTGCAAAAAAAAATCTTACAACTAATTATTATTGCATTTCTCTAAATGAGACATGCAAGTTACATAATATCTTTGCATTTTGATCTAAACTCGAAATTAAGCTCAAATATAATCGAAAACTATAACACTAAAAAGAGAATCTCACCCAAATTGGACATGAGCTTAGATTCACAAAACACAAATCCTAAAAGGTCTCACTTAATTGATTTAATACAATACAAAAAATCTTCGATTATCATTAATATTTTTTTAAAAGGTTTGCATAGACATAGAAAATATCGTCCAGAAAATAAATATGCTAATTTGGACATTCATTAACTTAAACTTCAATAATTGAAAATAAGATATTGTGTGTATGGATTAAAATTTTCTCAAACAGGTTTGATTATCAATTAAATCAAGTTTTATAGGCTTGCATTATTTTAATATTTTGCTAACATTCTTAGGTGAAATATCCCAAATATAATTTATTTGGTTCTAGTAAAATATAAGTTGAGAACCTTTTATACACAAATATTTAAAAAAAATTTACATACAACCACGGGTAATAAATGCTCTGTTTACCAATAATTTCTCGTGATTTTGGTATTTATCTAAGATTTTCATTTTTTATAATTTTCTAATCTATAACCCATAATTAAATTTTAATCAAAATTTGAAACAAAAAATTTTATTTTACCCTTAAGTCAATGTACTCAATTTTTTTAAAAAAAATATCAAAACCCACTATTTTCTTGAAAATTTATAGACAACCCCTCTCATTTTATTAAAATTTTACAAAAAAATTTCATTTAATAGAAGATTTTGTATAAAAATTTGCAAAAAAATCCTTAATTTGATCAAAATTTGCTGAAAAATAATGAAAATTTTAAAATTCTGAAGAAAAATCCTCATTTCCTAAATTTATAGAAAATCCCTTATTTTTCTAAAAATTTGCATAAAACCCCCATTTTCAAAATTTTGCAAGAAAAGACCTCGAAAAAATAGACAAGCCCTCATTTCTTAAAATTATGCTTAAAGGTCAAAATTTACACAAAAATCCTTATTTTCTTAAAAATTTGTAAAAACACTCAATTTTTTTATAAATTTGTAGAGAAGCTATTATTTTCTAAAAAATTAAAAAAGCCCTTGTTTTCTTAAAATAATACAGAAAATCCTTTGATTTCTTAAAATTTACAGAAAAATCTTAAACTCTTCATTTTTCAAAAATTTGTAGAAGAGCCATCATTTTAAAAAAATTTACAGAAAAATCATTATTATCTTAAAAGTTTTTTAAAAAGGGCTCTTATTTAAAATTTTAAGATAATAAGGATTTTTCTGTAAATTTTTGTAAAATTATTAATATTATAGTTAAATTTTTTGTAAAGCCCTTGTTTTTTTAAAATTTTTGTAATTATTAATTATACAAAATGCTATTTAAAAATATTATAGTTATTTCTATCTTTCATACAAAATATGATAATATAAATTTACCTACAAAATTAATTTTTTATTTCAACAAATATGTCAAGGGATTATATGTAATAATCTCTTGTTTATAACAAAAAAAAAATTACGAGCAAAATGTGTATAATGCAAATAAAAAGTGTTTTTTTGTAATTTTTAAAGAAAATGAGGACTTTTCAGTAAATAACTAAGAAGATGATTTTTTCCGAAATTTTTTAAGAAAACAATGATTTTTTGTAAAATTGTAAGAATAAGTGTTATTTAAAATATTTATATTTTTAATATCTTGCATACAAAATAAAATAATATAAGTTTACCTTTAAAAGTAATTATTTATTTCAATAAATATGTCAGGAGATTAAACATAATAATCTCTTATTTATTTAAAAAATATTATAAGTAAAATGTGTTTATTGCAAATAAAAAATACTTTCATGCAAGTTTTTAAGAAATGAGGACTTTTCCATAAATTTTGAGAAAATAAGGACTTTTCTATACTTTTTTAAGAAAATAATAATATTTTTTAAAAAATCAGGCTTTCTACAATTTTTTAAAAATAAGGACCCGAGTATAATTTTTTAACCAACCAAGGACTTTTGTGTATATTTTGAAGAAAAAAATATTTTTTACAAATTTTTAAGAAAATAAGCACTTTTTTATAATTTTTTAAATAAAATAATAGTTTTAAAAAAAATTTTAACAAAACAAAGAATTTTTGAAAATTTTAAAAATCCTTCAACTGTACGTTACTAAGAAAAAACAAAATTGCATATGCAATCCGACAAGTTGAAGTTTGCATTTATACCCTTGCATTTACACATTTGCATGTTTACAATAGGAGTGCGCATGCACATACTAGGCCGATGTGGGGCATAATATACAATATATATTTTCTGGTTTGTATGTATGCAAATACCCTACAGAAAATTACTTACTGGACCATTTATTTCCCATCGTGCGGTTCTCCTTCAATCAACTCCCTCTCGGCGTACCACAACAACCAGATGCTCATCTAACGGCCCAGATCACATACGGGCCCACGAGGGGCCTGCGCTGGGATGGACAAGCACAGCGACCAAGTGAAATGATCAAACTACCCCTACAAAACTCTGAAACCTAGGGGTTCTTTAGTAATGCGTGCTTCGATATAGTGCCCATTTCCCACTCTTCTCCTCCCATCGCGAAAGCCAAGTCTCAAGCAGCGACCGCGCCGCCGCCGATCTCTACTATTCTCGGTGAGATTTATCTGCCCTAGATCCGTGTTTTCTCTCATGAATCCATAGAATTCTCTCTTTCTTTGTTGTAAAACCTGTAGATCGGTGTGGATTGTTACAGATCTGATTGCTTTTGTCGTGTTCGTGATTTTATTCTAGCTTTGTTCGCTTTCGATCTGTGAAATGCGACGTAGAGCTCCTTTTCGTGTTTCTTTTGTTTATATTGATGGGATCCTGCTTGAATTCTGATTCCTTTTGTCCATTTAGTAATTCTGAGTAATTTGGTTTTGTATTTATCTCTGTGATTGCTCTGATTGAAATTGATGATGAATTTTATCATGTTTTCCCCCGCTTTTCATGCCCATTTTGTTGATATCTTGCCGGTCTTTCATGATAGTTGATTGTGATGAGAGAATATAATAGCTCATGGTAGATGTTGTGTTTAGAAAAGTGATTGGAATGTTGATGGATAGTAGATGTTATGAAACTATGGATCAGATAAGAAGGAGGTGGTGTTATGCTTGTAGATATAGAACTTGTGGGAATCCATATAAGGGTTGAAAAATTGTTTAGAAATCTTGTTCGTTTATCTGGTGTATCATATATTTGTTCTCAGGGCTTTTCATGTTGTGCGTAAGTTGGATAATCACGCTTGTTTAGTGCCAAGTGCATGTGTTGACTATTGTTAGACTACATGAGTGTTGATCAGGTGTTTTTGACTTAGCTTTGGAGTTTGATTTTACTGGATCAAGAATTATCTTTGTTTGCTCAAAGTGCTTTTTTGATCTTAATAATCCTGGGAAGGTAACTTTTATTGTTGTGTTGGTTCTATCAATTTGAAAGCATAACAGGACACTGAATTTAGTTTTCTCTTACGTTCGTTATTTGTTTTATGTTATTCTCTACTGTGCATTAAGAACTTAGTTCTTGTATTATCATACATTGCTTGACCAGTTTAGGATTAAATTCATAACAAAAACTTTGAAACAGTGGTCACATACTTATTACAGATTAAAGATTGTCATAGCAAACAACTGTTACTTCATGGCGTTAGTTGACACAGGATTGATACTTGGTATTTGATTTATTGAGTGTAAATCTGAATTTTTTTTTACTGTCATGTTTTTCATCTTGTATCTTTCATCGAAGTCAATCATGGGTAAGGAGAAGGTCCATATCAACATTGTGGTTATTGGCCATGTCGACTCTGGGAAGTCAACCACCACTGGACACCTAATCTACAAGCTTGGTGGCATTGACAAGCGTGTTATTGAGAGGTTCGAGAAGGAAGCTGCTGAGATGAACAAGCGTTCTTTCAAGTATGCCTGGGTGCTTGACAAGCTTAAGGCTGAGCGTGAGCGTGGTATCACCATTGATATTGCTCTGTGGAAGTTTGAGACGACCAAGTACTACTGCACCGTCATTGATGCTCCTGGGCATCGTGACTTCATCAAGAACATGATTACTGGAACATCTCAGGCTGACTGTGCTGTCCTCATTATTGATTCCACTACTGGTGGTTTTGAAGCTGGTATCTCTAAGGATGGACAGACTCGTGAGCATGCTCTTCTTGCTTTCACCCTTGGAGTGAAGCAAATGATCTGCTGCTGCAACAAGGCAAGGACCTATCTCCTATTTGGCATTGCCCATAATGAAGTGTTTGTCTTGAATAATTATGAGTTGACTATTTTCTTGTCATGGCAGATGGATGCTACCACACCCAAGTACTCCAAGGCTAGGTATGATGAAATTGTGAAGGAAGTCTCATCTTACCTCAAGAAGGTTGGCTACAACCCTGACAAGATCCCCTTTGTCCCAATCTCTGGTTTTGAGGGTGACAACATGATTGAGAGATCTACGAACCTTGACTGGTACAAGGGCCCTACTCTTCTGGAAGCTCTCGACCAGATCCTGGAGCCCAAGCGCCCCACAGACAAGCCTCTCCGCCTTCCTCTTCAGGATGTCTACAAGATCGGTGGCATTGGAACTGTTCCTGTTGGTCGTGTGGAGACTGGCATCCTGAAGCCCGGAATGGTTGTCACTTTCGGTCCCTCTGGGCTAACCACTGAAGTCAAGTCTGTGGAGATGCACCATGAGGCACTCCAGGAGGCTCTCCCTGGAGACAATGTTGGGTTCAACGTCAAGAATGTGGCTGTCAAGGATCTGAAGCGTGGATATGTTGCTTCCAACTCCAAGGAAGATCCTGCCAAGGAGGCAGCCAACTTCACCTCCCAGGTCATCATCATGAACCATCCTGGCCAAATTGGCAATGGCTATGCTCCAGTCCTTGACTGCCACACCTCTCACATTGCTGTCAAGTTTGCGGAGATCCTCACTAAGATTGATAGGCGTTCTGGCAAGGAGCTTGAGAAGGAGCCTAAGTTCCTGAAGAACGGTGATGCTGGTTTTGTTAAGATGATTCCCACCAAGCCGATGGTTGTCGAGACATTCTCCGAGTACCCTCCTCTTGGTAGGTTTGCTGTGAGGGACATGAGGCAGACTGTTGCAGTTGGTGTCATTAAGAGCGTGGAGAAGAAGGATCCTACTGGTGCCAAGGTCACCAAGTCTGCGGCCAAGAAGAAGTGAATCACAAAGTGCTCCACAGTAGTGGGGCTCAGGTTGGTATCATTTGGTGTTGGTGTTGTGGTTTGGTTTGGTCATTTCTTGGGGCCAGTTAGTATTATGGTATCTGGAGTTTGGATGCAGAACTGGGTGCTTGACCGGCGGTGGCGAGGCTTGGTTTCTGTACCTCTTTTATCTTTATTGCATGTTTAGTATTTGTCTTGAGACCTTGCCCTTTTGCTGAGTATTGATGCTGTGTTGCCGTTTAAAAATTCAGATAGTCGTTTTGCTTGAAAAAGTACTGTTATTGACAAAGTTAGGAGCTGGCTGTGTTGTGTTTGTCTTTTCTTCGGCTTATTTTGGTGATGTTTTTGTTGACTAGAACTACCTTTTTTGGTGCTTGAGTTTTGGTTGAACGTGAAATTTATTATTCAACTCATGTTAACATTGAATTTTAAGTATTTGAAATTCAGGTTAAATGTCAAATAAAATCAAATTCGCTCAGAGTTCAATTCCAGCATACTGGCCATAAAACATGGTATTTTCTGCAGGTTTTTTTAGAAAAACTTATATTCCAAACTCGTAGTTTTAAATGGGAAGAACGTTTTGAGAAAATACAGTATGATTAATCCCCAGACAAGTTTCACAACGGTTTATTGTTAGCGTTAGGGGTGTGCATTCGGTTAAAACCGAACCGGCCGAACCGAATTTTCCGAAATTTTCAAAAACCAAAACCGAACCGAACCGAAAACGGAACCGAACCGAAATATTTCGGTTCGGTTCGGTTATAACCGAATTGCAAAACCGAAATTGACAGGATTTGAATCTGGTCATTTGTATAAGGGATTAAGGGGGAAAAAAAATTTAGTACAAGATATACAACAACAACACAGCAGGAGCAACACAGCAGCAACAGGAGCAACACAGCAGGAGGCTAGGAGCAGCAGCAGCAGCAGCACTTGAAGTATAATGTACATAATTGTCATATTTGCAAGAGCAAGCAGCAGCAGGAGCAACACAGCAGGAGCAAGTGAGCAACACAGCAGGAGCAGCAGGAGGCTAGGAGCAACACAGCAGGAGGCTAGAAGCAGCAGCAGCAAGAGCAACACAACAGGAGCAGGAGCAAGTGAGCAACACAGCAGAAGCAGCAGGAGGCTAGGAGCAGCAGGAGCAGGAGCAGGAGCAACACAACAGGAGCAAGTGAGCAACACAGCAGGAGCAGCAGGAGGCTAGGAGCAGCAGCAGCAGCCAGCAGGAGCAATACAGCAGGAGCAAGTGAGCAACACAGCAGGAGGCTAGGAGCAGCAGCAGGAGCAATACAGCAGGAGCAAGTGAGCAACACAGCAGGAGCAGCAGGAGGCTAGGAGCAGCACCCCTAGGAGCAACACAGCAGGAGCAAGCGAGCAACACAGCAGGAGCAGCAGGAGGCTAGGAGCAGCAGTAACAATAACAACACAGCAGGAGCAACACAGCAGGAGGCTAGGAGCAGCAACAGCAGCCAGTAGGAGCAATACAGCAGGAGCAAGTGAGCAACACAGCAGGAGCAGCAGCAGCAACAACAACACAGCAGGAGCAACACAGCAGGAGGTTAGGAGCAGCAGCAGCAGTCAGCAGGAGCAAGTGAGCAACACAGCAGGAGGCTAGGAGCAGCAGGAGCAGGAGCAGGAGCAACACAGCAGGAGCAGCAGGAGGCTAGGAGCAGCACCCCTAGGAGCAACACAGCAGGAGCAAGTGAGCAACACAGCAGGAGAAGCAGGAGGCTAGGAGCAGCAGCAACAACAACAACACAGCAGGAGCAACACAGTAGGAGCAACACAGCAGGAGCAACACAGCAGGAGCCAGGGAGCAGCACAGCAGGAGGCTAGGAGAAGGCTGAGCAGTAACAGCAGGACAATGTATAGTTGCAGACTAGCAGTCTAGCAAAAGCGGGCAAGCTGCAAAACATTTCAACAGCTCAAATTCATGTAACAAGACAGTTCAAGACTTCAAGTCGCAGGAGCAGCAGTCAGCAGAGCAGCAGGAGCAGCATAGGAGCAGGAGCAGCACAGCAGCAGGAGCATGTATATTGTATAGTATCAGAAGCTGGCAAGCTGCACTGCTGCAGAACACTTCAACAGTTATGTGGTTTAGAATAAATATGATCAACTGTAATTATGTGGTTCAGAATAAATAACAGTAATTATGTGGTTCAGAATAAATATGATCAATTCAGTAATCAGTTAGCATTTTAACTTTGAAGGATTATATCATGCCAAATGATCCATTAAGAAAAAAGCTTGAGAAATCTCTTGTAGTCCTGTGTACAGAAGTAACAAAACAGAAGCCATAACTCAGAAGGCCCAGAACCAGAATTTTCAACTTCCAAGCAGCATAACATTATTAGGGTGAAGCCAAAGAATGAGACAATCGTCTAATCAGTCACTTGCCCGTATGCGAGCATAGCATATGGCAATGAGCCAATGATTCAACATCTTCATCGCCTCAAACAGCTTATGAAAAATTCAACAAATATCATTAAAAAAACCATAAAACAATTCCAAGAGGGTCATATTGTCATATTCCCTCTCTGGCTGTCCCCGTGAGCGAATGGTAGGTAGTGGTTGTCTTCACAGGCCATCCAAACAACCATGCCATTACTACAAGTAGGGGTGTGCATTCGGTTAAAACCGAACCGAACCGAACCGAACCGAACCGAACCGAACCAGAGTAGGGGACCATTGGAGCACCTCCGCATCAAAACACCAAAGACAAAAAAAACCTCAAATAAAAGCAAAAATTCAAGAGGCTTAGATGGCTTTAATGCATCATCAAAAACGAAGATGTCTCCCCTCAGGCATCAACCTGCTTGGCTGCTCCTGCAAAATAATAGTTGGATACATACCTGTCCCTCGATAGTTGGATCATACTGTTGAACCTAAAAAACATAGTAAAATATCATCACAGTAAAAGCAATTAAGAAAATATCAGGTGAGTAGGTAACTGGGTAAGGAACTAAGGACAGTAAGATTATAACTTCACACATGCACTGATGCTGCGATGCACATGAATGATAAGGATATATAAGAATGAATCTGCAAGAGATGACCATAGAAAGTTAGGAACATGAACAGAAATGCATAAAAAATAAGTAAATATATTCAAACCTTAAGATGACTTTTCAAAATTTAACGATTGCGACATCCAATTTCATTTTTATCAACTCTGAAATAAAAAAAATCAATCAATGATTATATGATCATAATAAAGAAATATACAATACAATAATAAAAATATTAGCAATGCAAATCTTACCCTCTTGAATTTTTTCAAGTTCTTCCAAACTTTCCTCAACATTGATTTCTGTTTTTGAATTTTTAATCCAATCTCGAGTGCAAATGAGAGCTTGTACTAGTGTAGAAGTCAAAGAGCTACGAAAATGATCAAGTACGCGCCCTCCTGTACTAAAAGCTGATTCAGAGGCCACTGTAGAGATAGGTATAGCTAACATATCACGAGCCATGTGTGACAAAATAGGAAATCTGCAGCTATTCACTTTCCAGATAAATACTTGTCTATCTCAGACTTTATTTCATCACCCATGAAACTTTTTCTATGCTCAGCAAATAGACTGCTTAAGATGTACTTACCTGATTGCTTTCGCATACTTGATCCTTCACCAGATGGCATTCCTCCCGGCTATAGTCGCATTCTGTACTCTCTGAACAAATCATATACAACTTCATGCAACCTTCTCCTCATCATAACACCTCTTTCACCTTCATACATTTTTTCAACTCCAAACTCAACATATTCTAACTTGCGTCTTGGATCAAAGACAACAGGAACAAAGAGAAGCATATTAATCTTCTCTGGCTCACCCCAATACTTGTCATATTTGTCTTTCATCACAGCAGCCATTTCTTGGATTTTTGTATCACCGCTGACCTTCCACAGATTCAAAAGAAGGTTAACTTGACAAATTTCATCAAAAAATAAATTACTTGTAACATACATAGAGCCAGAAACTCTAAGAGTCAACTCATAGAAATGCTCTAAGAATGTAATAAGTCGCCTGATATTCTGCCAGTCAAAAGACAGAGGAGTTCCATCTTCATCATTAAGCTCATGACGAAAATTGCTATCTTCCTCTTCAAATTTTTCAAAAGCCTTCTCAAAAGTTTGAGTTGCTTCAAGCATCATATAGGTGGAATTCCACCTTGTGGATACATTCAAATAAAGACATTTCCTGCTTTCAATTTTTTCAATTTCCACACATTTTTTGAACCTCTGCCATCTTGCTGGAGAATATCTCACATATTTAACAGCAGATCTAACCCGAGCAATGGAATCTGCCATCTCTTTCAAACCATCTTTCACCACAAGATTAATGATATGTGCTATGCAACGCATATGAATATATTTTCCTTGTGCCAAACAAGTGCCCCAATTCAAAAATTTTTTCTTCAAATAGGAAATAGCAGTATCATTTGAAGAGGCATTATCAACAGTAACAGTCAAAACACTATCAATTCCCCATTCAGAGAGGCATTTTTCAATTAGTTTTCCTATAACTTCACCCTTATGACTTGTAATCTTGCAAAAATTCAAAAGCTTTTTCTTCAAGTTCCAATCAATATCAATATAATGTGCTGTGATACACATATAGTTTATGTTTTGAATTGAGGTCCAAGTATCAGTGGTCAAACAAACTCTCTGTTTGGACTCTCTGAAATACTGTTTCAACTTTACCTTTTCATCATGGTAGAGTTGAAAACAGTCTCTAGTCATAGTCCAACGTGAAGGCATTCGAAATCTAGGACAAGCTTGAGACATAAAGTATTGAAAGCCTTCATGTTGCACAAAGCTAAAAGGCAGTTCATCTACAACAATCATGTGTGCCAGTGCTTTTCTAATTTTTTCTTGATCAAACTTCCAGCTTGTTAGCACAGGCTCATTTGCTACTTCTTTCTGAATAGGTTGCATAGCAATTTGTGTTTGATGTGTATCAACATTATATGGATATCGCTTGCACTGATTCATGTGATGTCTAAGAGAAGAAGTACCATTTTTCTTTGAATCACACAAGAATTCATTACCACAGTAGTTGCATTTGGCTTTGGTTGACTTTCCCGGGCCTGTGAACTTTGTGTAATGCTCCCATACAGTGATCGTGCTGCCATTCTTTTCCTCGGCATTGGAGGCTTTGTACTGCACGTAGACGTAGATACATTGCCCTCATTTGCAACTTCGATAGCCATAGGCGCAGAACTTTCCTGCAAGGCAGAAATTGGCATTAGACTTGGAATAACTGGATTTGTGCTTGAAAGCTGCTGACTGTCATCCTGGTTCAACATCTGTCAATAGAAAAATACAGAATTACATATTAAACTGTATGAAATCAAAAAAACCTAATTTAATTTCACAAAATTTAACCCTAACCTTGCAATTTGATCCCGATGATGCCGTTGTAGAACCCTAATTTCACAAAACCCTAATTTAATTTCACAAAAAATCAATCCTAAATTTCATAATTTCCGAAATACTCTCAACTTGCAGCTTAATCCGTTGTAGAAAAATGAGAGATTGAAGCTCAGAGCGCGACCAGAGAGATATTGAGGGGTTGGGACTGAGAGTCAGAGCCTCAGAGGAGAGGAGGAGGGGGGTGGTCCGGGGGTAGACCGTGGACGAAAGGATTAACAATAAAATCGTATGAAATCAAAAAACCCTAATTTAATTTCATAAAAAATCAACCCTAAATACCCTCACCTTGTAGCTTAATCCGTCGTAGACTCGTAGAAAAATGAGAGATTGAAACTCAGAGCGTCGACTAGAGAGAGGCGTCGCCGCGTCGGGACTCAGAGTCTCAATCCGCAGCGGCGAGAGCGAGAGAGGCGAGAGCCAGAGCGAGAGCGGCGAGAGCGAGAGCGAGAGCGCCGAGAGGGTTAGGGTTAGGGTTAGCAGAACAGCAGGCGTCGGCTCGGTGAAGTGGCGAGTCTGGCGACTGGTGAACCGCTCTGAAAACGGAGATTATATAGGGGGTCCGGTCTGTTCGAGCCGATTAGACCAAAACCAAAATAAAAACCGCAGTATATAGATATATATATATAATTCAGTTCGGTTCGGTTTTTACGGTTTTCGAAAATCAGAAATCAAAATCGAACCGAAATTTAAAATTTTTTTTTTCAAAACCGAAACCGAACTGAGAACCGAATAAATCGAACCGAATTGGTTATTCGGTTTCGATCGGTCGGTTCGGTTCGGTTAAAATTGAATAGTGCACACCCCTAATTAGCGTAGGACAAACATCACGACAGTTTCTTGTGGTGTGGCTTCTATCCATCTTTGAGCGAAATTCAGTAGGCTTTTTGGAAATACTAGAAAGTCCGGCGGTTTTTTCGAAATAAACAAACATCATACTCTGTAGCGTATCTCGTGTTATTGAAATGTCAGGGGGTTGTACGAAAACCTTGGAGCCTTTTTAAAGTAGCAATTTTAAAATACCGTTCCTTTTTCTCCGCCAAAAACCCCGATTGAGACGGAGAGGGAGTTGTCGTTGGGGAAGAAGGCGCGGCCTCCGTTGAGAGGACGACGACAAGCACGGCTGACCTCCTGCCTAACCTAGCCGCCGCCGAGATCAAACCTCATCTCCGCTGTCGGAACAGAAGCAAAAGTGTCGGCAGCGGAACAGAAAGGGCCAGCGTAGGGGCTCCACCGGAACGGAGGTGGTGTCGAAGGCGGTCAGCTTCGTCATGGCGTGCGGGCTCTGCCGGCGCCGGCTCCCACCCGGACGGTATGTCTTCATATATAGGTTTTGTTTTTGTTTGAAGTTTGGATCTTTTTTAGTTTGATTTGGATCTGAGTGGCTTTTTCTTGTCGGTTTTGTTTAATTTTTATCACAATTTTGATGAAAAATGGCTTTTTTAGGATGGATGGTGTTTTGGTGATTTTTAATCTTGTTTTTGCGATTGTAATGTTTTGTTTTTGGCGTTGATTATTTATTTTTTTTTAGGTTTGAGGGTTTTTCGTTCTAGGTCTGAATTTGTTTTTTTTTTTTTTTTTTGGTGGTTTCTGTGGGCGATTGACATTTGTTTTTTATATGCTATTTTTAGCAAAAAAAATGTTTGTTTCAGTATCCATGTAAGAATCATTTTTTTTTTCTTCTAGCATGAGCACTGTGAGACTTTGAGTGCATTTATTTTCTTTTTGGTTTTTTTTTTTTTGATGATTTTGAGTTGGAAAATCAGGATTTTATTTTGATTCCCATCTTATCTGATGCTTTATGAATGTTTAATAATACCTATCTTAACATGTACTGTCCAATTAATTGCCTCTTGAATTCCATTCACAGATATCTCCTAAATACATGGAGGATCTGAATTTGTGTAGGAGAAATCATGTGAATTGAGTAGAATTTCTTCCTGAACTTTGTGTCATGTATGTGAATATTTAGTGTCAACTAATCTCTATTTTAATTCACTGAAATGATTGATTCCCAATCATTTCTTGGGTAGATTGAAGAATCAACACTCCACAGCAATTCATTCTTCCACCAAAAGAAGAGGGAGAAGAATCAAAATGGTGGGTGGAACAATAAATACTCTACTTTTGTGACAAATGTGCGGCTTGTGGTGAGGTTCAAGAAATTGGTTAAATTATGTGTTCTTCTCTAAATTTACCAAGAAGATTGTTATTTTTCTAAGTACAAATTGTGTAGATTCTCTTTGTTGGAAAAACTAGATTGAGTAGATTGATGTGGTAGCTGCATTACAAATAGTCGATGATTTTGGTTATGAATAATAGTTTTTATTGATGGTATTTTGCTGCATTTGAGTGTCCATATACTCGCATAAAATGCTTCTATTTAAATTCTGTAATATTTTCTTCTTGTCTCTAAATCACAATCTTATTAACAATAAGAACCATTACTTGATTTGATTATAAAACAACTCTGATGCTCAAGATTTGCGGCGAGCAACTCTCTGATGCTTCTTACTCTAAACATTTTTGAGAGTGAGATACAAACAATCCTCAAATTTTTGCTAAGCAATATTTAATATTTGCGTTGCTGCTCTTCTGGTAGGGGCGACATCGCTTTCTGCAGTTTGGATTGTCAGCAACAGCAGATAAACATGGACGAACGGAAAGCATATTCCTTACCGACAACCATGAAAACTGGAGCTCCAGTTACTGCAGCATCTGAAGCTTCGGGTGGCGCTGAAACTGTTGCTGCAGATTAAATTTGAAGGTCTTCAAACCCGTTCTCCATGAAATCTTTATACCAGTGTTGTATCCTGTAAAACAATTATGAGCTGTAGATTGTTAGGAAAGTGCAATTTTTAGTTTCTTCCCACCCCGTATCATTTTTGTTTCTGCTGATGGGAGGAAATGAACGTTGGTGGATTCGGAAGATTCTTCATATTTTTTTCTGCTGATTCCAGCTGTTTCTCCTAAGTTTGGAAGTCAGAAAAATTCACTGAAACTTTCGAATACTAAATAGTAGCGTCCCTGGATATGAATGGTTCTTAAATGTTGCTTCTATTTTTTCTTGTGAACATGGGATTTTCTGTTTATGTCTTTACCTCCTCCATGACCTGTCAATATAAAATTCAACCTGTTAATCCGATCCAAATCCAAACCGAATTAAACGGATTTGAGTTTATTATAACCGGATTTGAATTATAATCATGTTGACTTGATTATGACCCAAAAAAATTGGAATAGTAATCAAGTTAACTCATATAACTCGTTTATGATCTGATTAATCTGTTTATTTATAGGATCATAAATAAGTTGGATCAAATCAAATCAACTCATTTATCCATAAAGCTAATTAAAATTATTTAATATTTTTTAAAATTTTTTTAAATTATTATTATAAATTAAGTATTTTTATTATTACAATTAATTTTTAAAATATTATATTCAAATTATTTGAAATATATAAAAATTATTAATGTTTGTTAAATATATCAAATCAATTTGGATCAATTTGAATTAATTTAGACCTAATCGAAACAATTCAGGTTGGATCAAATTATGATTCATTTTATTAAATTGGTCAATTTGGGTCAACTCGAGCCATAATTCAAACTCGACTTATTTAATAAATGAATCAATCTAAATCGAATATAATTACCCATTTAAAAGTTAGATCCAATTCAAATTCAAAAAAATAACATGTTTAATAAATAAGTTAAATTTGAATTGATTTGCTTAATATAATACTATAAATTTGATTTCACCCATCAATCCGAATTGCCAAATCTATTAAAAACTACTTGCTTTATCATGCAATGGTGCACATGCAAAATAAATAAATAAATAAATAAAATAAAAAAGGAAGCAAATTGGGGCCAAGGATTTTGATGGCTAATGGAATAAATTCAGATTCCACTCTGAAAAGGATTGGCAGTGTCCCTTAGTGTTTGGTTTGACATGGTAACAAAGATATCAAGAGAAAATGACTTCGATCATGTGCGCGAGGTTGGTTGCCAATAGCTTTCATGGGGCTTAGAAGAACACCGATAGCTTTCATGGGGCTTAGAAGAACACAAGAACCAAGCCGCAGCCAATATATCATCAGGAAATTTCATCCCCATAAAAAAGGTAGCTCCATTGTGACAAAACGAAACTCTCCATGGGGTTTAAATAGGAACAGGAATGGCGCATCTAACTGCCATACATTCATATATGCTTATCTAAGGACATAGCTCAAGAAAGAGCATGACTCAAAAGCCATCTCAGATGAACAATGAGAATAAAGCAACAGAAACACAACAAAGTAGAGGCCAGGATGCAGCTCTAAGAGACGGCGAGTTCGAGTGTGTTCCTGGGGCTGCAGCAGGGACTCCTGCAATGCTCCCTCCAGTCACTGGTGAAGTTGCTGGTGCTCTGGCAAATGGAGCTAAGAAAGCACACAAGAATTCATATGAGAACCATGATTTTGTTGTAGGATTGTAAGAGTATATCAAAGCTCAGAAAATTGTTAGTTTCAATCTGAAATTTAGTTCAGTTTGTTTGAAAATTTTAATCCAACCTTCTCTTTTTTTTTCTTCATGTAAATCACAAAAATTGCATCTATATAACAATTAGTTAGTATTTGCATATATGCCCAAGATTGGTGTTTGTTAAAATAAAAGTGGGCACTTTTTCTTCCCATTTTGCATTGCAGATGCTGTGTGTTTTGTCCCTACACATTTGAGTAGCTGCAAAAACTGATACTACAGTTTCTTGACTTAGAAAGGACGTTCTATGCAAAAAAAACTATCATATGCATATATACTAGTGTAGAGTTTATAAATATTAATGAACATTATACTTTGAGTTAAATTTTAAAATCATCCATCCACACATTAGATTTGAACGTTTACAATTTACACAAACAAATGTATTTCTGATTTCTTCCCTTAGTATCATTTTAGAAGTAGAATTATGAGATTATTAATAACTTCAAACCAAATCCAAATTGCTTTTCCAAGCTCGATTTGAGCTTGAGCTAAAAGTGAACAAGGCTCCTTTGCATTTGATATGTTTAAAAGCCCTAGTGTGACCCAAGTGGAGGCAATTAGTACTGCATGTGCAATTGCCTCAAGGCCCACATCATCTATTTTATGTTATGAGCATCAAAACTCTATGCAATATAATGTTGCATTAGTAAAACAGCAGAGTGGATATGATTAAACAAGTTATAACATGGCCATTATTCAATCTTTACAGATGCAACAATTTGGTTCCCTCTAAAGGAATCTTTATGGCCATACGATGATTATCTCAATACATCTACCCAACATATAGAACAAAATAGAAATTTTCATGAAAACAACGATTGACATGCAATATAAAAAAGGACAGAAATTCATGAAAAATTGAAAACATACCAGGTGCTGAAGCAGGGGC
>RXID01001032.1:0-159526 GCA_005019695.1 Trichopus zeylanicus subsp. travancoricus | reverse complement strand
TCATATTTTGCAGGACCAACATATCAGATCAAATCTAGCGTTCCTTGGCACGACACAATTCGTGGGCCATTTCGACTTATTATGAAATCCTTTTTTTTTTCAACTCAAAATTAGACTTTGGTCCTTAGAAAAAAAATCAAAAAACTTAAATGGTAAGCTATAATTTTTTTATTAGTTATTATTATAATATATATATATTTATATTTTAAATTTTTTTAAAAAATGGACTAAGCACGGCCAGAGGTCCATAGGTCTGTGAATAGTGTTGTGTCTGGCACTTTTTTTTTTCATTGATCTTGCTAAACACAATCTATTATTGTTTAGAGCCGTATAAGACATAATTTAAAATAATTTCGGCGATCTAATAAAATAGATCATGCCTAATTTATACGGTTTGTTTGACACCTGTAATTTGAATGCCAACTAAAATGACCGATGTAAGGTATTTCACAAGCTTTCCGATCCTTTTGCCTAAACAATTGATCATGTGCATCCTGAAAAATTGGTTGTCTCTCTCTTAATCGACTCCAAACACCACACGAGCTTCTATGAATCACATGATCGTAAGGATCCTAATCTTCTGTGAATCCAAAACTCGATCTTCCGTGAATTGTATCTCTCATTCATATCAACCTAGTTACAATCATTGGTGCATGTGCTATTGATTTCGATCACAGGGACAATGACTTACTGCCGAGCGTGATAGATATGGCATATTAGATATATGCCCCCAGCAGTTTTATAATTAAAATTTTTTAGGCACACCTTAGCAAATAAAATGTTTTTGAGGTCCGTTTCTGCAAGTTTCCTAAAGAAAAGTGCATTCTAATATGGCCCAATTGACTGACGAGTCGTCGCGTCACTTGCTGACGCCCAAAGCCCGGATCTGAAAGCCAAGTCGGCCCGAGGCGGACTTCTTTGCAATTTGCTCCGAGATTCCGCAGATTCCTCCGATTCCGGCTCTACTTCCTCGATTTTCAAAGTCCGATTCGCATCTGCACGCAGCCCTATTAGAATATCACAATAATAAAATAAATTATTTTGATAAATAATAGTAAAATAATTATAATAAAAATTCAGAGGCAGATGTTAATGAAAAGATAATTAAATTGAACATAGAAGAACAATATCAAGCGAATGAGACACCCTCCCGCCGAATATCTCTTGTGCTCAATTCTATGTTCGTCGGATTCAAGCTTTGGAAGATTATAAGCCAAGTGTTCTCCTCCAAATTTTTTCTTTTAAAAAAGAAAAAAAATATAAAATAAAATCTGTCGGAACATCGTATTCATCTTGTCTTCAAATTCACTTCGTATGTACAGAGAATGCATTATAAAATTCCAAGCCTTGAGGAACTGCTCTGCTCGCATCCCAAAAAGTCAACAACTCTGCCAACTTGCTTCCATTTACCCCACTTTCCTGAGACGTCGAAGCTCGACTTGTACCCTTTCGCCTCCTCCACTGGAGCATCCATACACCAAGTCAAATGCTTCCCCTTCAATCTCTATGCACAATTGCACATAAATTCCACCAAATAGAGCTCGTCTCTCTCATCTCAGGCAATGGAGGAGGACGCACCAGAGAAGGCGGCGCCACCCGCCAGAGAAGCTCTGCAGACCGAGCTCCGGCGACAAGCTTTTGCTTTGCCGGTAGACTCCGAGCACAAGGCCACCGAGTTCCGGCTCTTTTCCTTCGCCGCGCCGCACATGCGCGCCTTCCATCTCTCCTGGTTCTCCTTCTTCTGCTGCTTCGTCTCCACCTTCGCTGCCCCGCCGCTCCTTCCCGTCATCCGGGACAACCTCGGCCTCACCACTGATGATATCGGCAACGCCGGCATAGCCTCAGTCTCCGGCGCCGTCTTCGCCCGACTCGCCATGGGCACCGCCTGCGATCTCGTCGGCCCCCGCCTAGCCTCCGCCTCCCTCATTCTCCTCACCACCCCGGCCGTCTTCTTCACCGCCGTCATCTCCTCGCCGGCGGGCTACCTCCTAGTCCGCTTCTTCACCGGCTTCTCCATCGCGTCCTTCGTGTCCACCCAGTTCTGGATGAGCTCCATGTTCTCCACCCCTAAGGTTGGCGTCGCCAATGGCCTCGCCGGTGGGTGGGGGAATCTCGGAGGCGGCGCCACCCAGCTCATCATGCCGCTGCTCTACTCTCTCATCCGCCGCATCGGCAGCACCAACTTCACCGCCTGGCGAATCGCCTTCTTCATCCCTGGCCTCATCCAGACCTTCTCTGCCATCGCCGTCCTCGCCTTCGGCCAGGACATGCCGGACGGAAGCTTCCGAAAGCTGCAGAAAGACGGCGACAAGCACAAGGACGGCTTCGCCAACGTCTTCCACATCGCCGTCACCAACTATCGAGGATGGATCCTTGCCTTAACCTACGGCTACTGCTTCGGCGTCGAGCTGACCATTGACAACATAATTGCAGAGTACTTCTACGACAGGTTCGGTGTCAACCTCAGGACAGCGGGGATGATCGCCGCCATCTTCGGGTTGGCAAACATAGTGTCAAGGCCCGGCGGTGGCTGGCTGTCCGATTGGTTGTCGGCGAGGTTCGGGATGAGGGGGAGACTGTGGGGGCTGTGGGTGGTGCAGTCGCTCGGCGGCGTGTTCTGCATCTTGCTGGGGCAGATGGGTTCGCTGAGCGCATCCATCGTCGTGATGGTCTTCTTCTCCTTCTTCGTCCAGGCAGCCTGCGGCCTCACCTTCGGTATCGTCCCCTTCGTTTCAAGAAGGTATATATACGGAAACTTGTTATTATAATTTTGTTACATCATAGTATTGGGAGTAATATATTATTGAACGTTTCGTAGATCGCTAGGATTGATTTCGGGAATGACGGGAGGAGGAGGAAATGTTGGTGCGGTGATAACGCAGCTGATATTCTTCAAAGGATCGAAGTATTCGAAGGAGACGGGAATAACTCTGATGGGGGTAATGATCCTTTGTTGTACTCTGCCGATCATGTCCATTTATTTTCCGCAATGGGGCGGGATGATTTACGGTTCAGCAAAAGGTGCTAGTGAAGAGACGTACTATGCATCGGAGTGGAGCTCAAGTGAGAAGGAGAAAGGGTTTCATCTTGCGAGTTTGAAGTTTGCAGAAAATAGCAGGAGTGAAAGAGGAAAAAGGGGTGATGCTCCACCTACCGTTCCGGTCGTTGATTTTTGATGTACTTTTTGACTTTATTCGTATTTGGAATTTAAGTTATTTTGGAAATTATAAAATACTGTATTATTGATTTTTCCGCTCTTAATATTATATAATTGAAGCTTTTATAGAGACGGACACCAATGCAATTAGGTGATTAGCGGCCACAAAGACAAATGTCTATATGGTTACAAGGTTATGAGACTTCACACAGACACATTTATGCAGTTCGGTTGTCAGGTGACTGTAGATACGAGCGCTAATGTAAACGGGCTCGATCTACTCGAAAACCTGAACCGATTTGACCTGAAAATTTCAGACTTAGGCTGCAGCCTTTAAGTTTCACTCTGTACCTGCGTCCAAAATTTTGTCTAAAATGAATAGACTTGCTCAAAACTCGAGCTCAGGAGTCTGTCAAAGTAAAATAGCCTAACTCAAAGTCCAAGCGTAATTCAAAACGTCTAATGTAAAAAGTTTGTTGCTTGGGTTTAGTCCTAATGGATGCTTACGTTGTCGGGTAGGCGGTTGCCTATATATACAACGGTCTAACCACCAACTACCGAATCGCCTATGCAACCATCTAACTATAAACCACCAAACTATCGAAGTGGAACATATTATCTTTACAACAATCTATTTTACTATAAAATTTGTAACTTTTTATGCAATATATTTGCTGTATAATATGATTTTCTGTGATATATCAGTATTATGTTGATTTATTATATATTTATTACGGTTCCTTTTGGTATGGTATCAGTATTTGCATTGTAAAAAATGAATTACTTTGTACTATTTATACCAATTAGTAATTAGTATATTTAAATTATTTAAATAAAACGTGTTGTTAGAACTTTATTATAAAATATATAATCCTCGCAGTTCATGGTCGTCCCTATCTCATGGCCATCGAGCTCAACTATGTAGTGGGTGGTGGACGGAGCAAAGAAAGTGGGAGCAGGTGCGTACATATTATGCAATGCAGTTTTCTCCAGATTTTGGGTTCTGGCTATGTATAGATAGAGAGCTGCTTCCTCCGAAGCTGTGTTGGCATCCAGCCTGGCCCATTACCGAGCACGAGAAAATAAAACTACTCCGGCAATTTGCAGTATTAAGTTTCCCATTCAGCAATTCACTTGGGATCAGTTTGAAAGAATTTTCAAATTGAAATTAAGAAATTAGTCAAATTTTTTCAATTTTAAAAGATTAAGAGAATTAAATAATTCTGGGGTTTGAATAAATATTTTTTAGATAAAATTGGGAATTGATTAATTCCCTCAATTTTAAAATTCTATTGTTTGATTCGCAAATGGAATTTATCAATTTTATCAATTACGTAAATTTTGGTGTTTGATTGGAGTAAAAAATAAAAAAAAATAATTTAGGTAAATAGGAAAATATGTGAAATTTAATATTAAATTTGGTACGAAATAAAAAAATATAAATATAATTTACAAACACAAAATATATATATTATTTTTTTAAAATTGATGCTTTATTTATAAGTAAATAGGATAATATAATATATTTAATATTAGAAAATGGTAAGTTAATGGAAAAATTAATATAATTTTTTAAAATGACCCAAAAATAAAAAATCTATAATTATAATATAATTAATTTAGGACTTATTTAATATATATTTTTTGTTAAATAGTTTGATAAACGTAAAATATATATTTTCTTAGAAACATGATTTATTATTTTAAAAATTAATATAAAATTTAAAAAGATCCATAAATAGAGAATTATATAGATATAATAAAACTAATTCAGGATTTGTTTATTGTATTTTAGCTAACAAGTTAAATAATTTAATAAATTTAAAAATTACAATTTTTAAAAAATAATTTATTTTTAGTTAAATAAGAAATTGGAAAAAATAAAAATGGAAACATGTAAATTAATTTAAATGAATAAAATTTTAGAAAAAAGGCCTAAGAGTTAAATAAATCTATCATTTAATTTTTTTTGGTGAAATTTTTTTGTAAACTTATAATACACATTTATTAAGAGGAAAGATTTCTTTGTAGGAAAGTAGAAAGATGTAAAAAATTTAAGTCGATGAATTTACTAAATTCATTTTTAAAAAATTAAAAAATTTGTAAAATGGACTAAAATTGATTTATAATAGAAATAATTTTTAATTAAAAATGGAGTAAAAATTTCATAACAATATAGAGTAATTTGTAATTACTTTCACATCGAGGTATCATTGAAAATACACATAAAATTTTTCGATTTTTTATAATTAAAAATACATAAGTATATAATAATCATGTAACTCATAAGGATATCATAATAATTTTATAACTCAGATGATAATACAAGAAAATAATTTCTTCTTCTGAACTTGATCTAACTTGGGGTTTATAACAATTTTCTCTCTTGTTATTGCTTCGTATTCTTCTATTGCTTGAATTACCGTTGTTAAACTAGGATAAAATTCGTAACAATTAACTGAAAATTCATTGACTTGATCATGATGATAATATGACCATGAAGTATAAATACCTAGGCATCTCCCACAGAACACAACATAATAATGTATTCTGAAAATATTCGGCATATAGAATAAGATACAAATGAGCTACACAATCAGTCTATAAAAGTAGTATAGAAGAAAAACACAGAGTCAGCCTAGAAAAAACATAATAAGAAAAACTCATACAATCGACATTCGACATAAATACTCAACTAAAATAACATAACATATGTCTGTCATATAATTATGTCAAATAAAAACAAAACAAGTTAATTCTAATAAATAATAAATAACATACATAGTCATAGAGTCATAAATTAGTTATGTCTAACATATGGAAGCATGAAATAGATATAAAAGGATTACCCACATGAGGTGCATGCACTACTCATTTGCATTATCAAGAAACTCCTACAGCCACTCAATTCTGATCTCATCATCCATGCCCACAACAAATGTCATACCAACAAGTAAGTGCCTATATGTATATTTCAGAAAGGCAGTGGTACATTGCCCCCTTTGAATCTCATCAATGTTGGATATACAAATTTCTTCCATGCATTTTTTTTGACTGTCAAGATGGTGTATGCAATATCACGCATATCAAATATTAGCTTTCTAATCATCATTTGATCAATCTTTTTTTTCTTTCACTTTCGCCACCTTGATGTATCCTTTGAAGAAGAGGTCAGTCTCTTGCCACCGGTTTGACATGTATCATTATTCCTGGTTGAATGTCCTTATGTATTGGGCGTATTAGGGGCATCTTCAACTAGAGGGGTATACTCTTTGTTTTCGTCTCTATCAATCTCCTCGTCAAAATTGTCAAATGTGGATTTAGCCATATTACCAGTAGCATAGTCTGACCCGTAAATCAACAATAACTAATCATATAAGGGTATGCTTTTATTCAAAAATTATTTAGCTTCAAGAATTTGCTGTAAATTTAACGTTAAAATATGTTAGAGATAATATGAACTCACAACATAATTTAAACACAATAAAATAAATACAGTTCATTGATGCTTACGGTTATAATATCAATGTAGACTTATTCAGAGGCAATAATCAACTTCTTATTATTAATCCAACCCACCCTACTAAAGGCATGTAACATTTTTGTAGTTGCAATGCGTTTCTTTAATGTCTTATTATAATGCACTACCACGTTATTGACGGTAAAGTCAGTGTTGAACTGAGCATTGACGACCATTATAGCTATCATAATTATTTATCTTTTGAAAGATTTATCTTGTTTTAAACCTGCATATACTTGCTCATCCAAAAATCTAAAGAGAAATTCAGAGCAGTTTTTAGACCATAACTTATGTGGTTTATGGCTTCTAGGTTGTCCGATGGTCCTATTTGTTTTTTGTTCGCAGATAGCAACATCCAATCTATGACATCTGAGTCCATACCTTAAAACAATAATAAGGACTTTAGCAAATAAGTACAAATAAGAATTAAACAAGTAATAACTAAATAAGTAAATATCAAAACATGTAAAATAACTTAGAATAAGTAATATACTAATATATTCACAATACAAATCACAAGACATATTTCCAAATACAATCAAATCGTACTAATGATTATAAACCTCTCACAATTTAGCCGCTATGTTATCTCTCAAATGAATCCATTGGAGATTCTCCAGACTTTGCTCCCTCACCGTTTAACCAGTATATAATAGTTCTTTTTCTACTTTATCCTCTCTGTCTCCCTCTTCCGCCCCATCAATATCCACTTCTCTATTCAGTATTTTGTCATTTGAATCAATCGTCATAATATAGTTGTGGAGGATCACACATACATACACTATATCGACTTGGATTTTGAATGAAAAAAAGGAGTCTCATCCAGTATACAAAAATGATTCTTCAAAACGTCAAATGCGCATTCTACTTTAAACCTGAGGGATGCATGCCTATAATTAAAAAATTCCTTCACATTTTGCAGTGGCCATCCAGATTGATCTTTCATATGATATCTGTCAGCCTTGTAAGGTGTAATAAAGCTAGCCATTATTGTGTACCTGACATCAACAAGATAATAATTTTCTACAATAAGATTATCTTGATTACTAGACTATACATTAACACACGAAATAGTTATTAATGAAAATTGATACTTTTCATCAGCTTTAGACAACCAGGAGGAGATTGAGTAATAGCATCTCTTAGAACAATAAAGTCATTTGCAGATCCCTCCCATTATGCTAAAACTTACAAAAATCGTAGGCCAGCATTAACTATAGTTAACACATTTTGCGTGACATTTTTATGCCGATGAAAATGTGCAATCATATCAGATAGAACTCTAGCTTGCACAAGTACTCCATCAATAAGTCCAATACAATCCTACATAAATTACAGCTAAATATTAACAAAAAAATTTTAATAAGTTAGAATTAATGATTATGAACAATATATCTTAAACTACGAAAAGTAGTTAGGGTTATTCTCTATGATGGGATGCGTTGAGGAGACTGTCTGAGACATAAATTGATCTCTAATACCACTTATAGCTCTAAGGTATGAGTTAAAGTATTATCTAATTGTCTCACCAGATCTCACAAAAACTATCTTCATACTCCTTTTCCTTAAATAAAAACTAATATAATGCAAAATATCGCACGTTACTCTTCAACGGTCACATGTCGTGTATCGCACAAAAGATTTCAATCCCTCAATAAGTTGACCAAATTCATGATCATGGGAACATCCATACTTAAATAGTCTAGACAATTACTTCTCCCACCGTATAACATATTTTGAAGGTTACCACCCCTTAAAGACTCTCTATTCACTACTGGTTCTATATTCAATCAGTTTCTTCTTCTTCTAATCATCATTCCAATTATCAAACATGACCATCAATTAACAATATCCTGTAGCTTAAATGGTTAACAATTCTAAATCATCATCATCCATCTAATAAACAGACATTTGTCAAAGCAAAAATCATATTACAAATGTATAGTAATAAAATATATGCAAACAAAATTTACAATCCCACCAATAATATATAACATTATATAATAACATATTACATATAATTAATCCAATGTATAGATAACTAAAATCACAAAATTATATGCCCTGAAAAAATATAATCAGTCAAAAAATATATTTAATAAAAAAAAAGGAGCACATGCTTGTTTTCGTTACTAAATGACCTACAAATAAAAAAATATGACATCATATCTCTTTCGAGTTTGTGGATTTGATTATTGAATCCAATAGGATAGTGTGTGGTTGTTTTGATGCTTTACATATTAAGCTTTTCCATTTGTGAAGCACCTGCTTCGAACTGAGAACCGCTTAAGCGAGAATTCTATCATTAATCTGAATAACCATGTACTTCATATTTCAGTCATTAGCAAGTGTAAGCTTTTCGTTTTCAAGAGGAAGGCAATAGTTAAAACCACAACAATATCTAGGAATACTCACACTTTATAGACTCTAATTTAATGTTGAAGATACTCATCTTTCGCAACTTTTGAAGGAAATTGTAGAAACAAGAGACACTTCCTCACCCTAAGAATGGAAAGAATCAAATTATTCAGTAAATTATTGTACCTTGGATTATGAACTATAAATGAGTTGCTGATTTATCTCAAAACAATTTGCAATGACATTAAGAAGCTATGGTAGTTGGTATGCAAGAAATTTCAAGCCAACTAGAACCTCTTAATAGAGAAACTGGAGAGCTACACAAACCCTTTTTACCATTGTTTGATTAAAGTATTTTATCAACCATATTCTTCTATCAAAAAAAAGATAACACAATAAAGAGTCTAGCAATCATGTTTAGCTAAGTAGGACAGGATCTGATTAAGATGCCAGCTAAATCCTTTACTAGTACCTTAGTAATAGACAAGAACTATATATAAGTATGTTGTTCAGATATAGGATTCCACTTGGATGATCAAATACAATAAGATATTGGATATTGATGATCATTGAAAGAAACTAGAAAAGTACAGCACATAATTCACGAAAGGAAGAGAAACCATACAACCTTCTTGTACCTCGCAACTGTCGAACCTTTATTTTTAGTACTTCAGCCTTATAAATAGAGAAATAATTCCAAAAAGGAACTACATAGATTAGAGATGGAAAGTCAGCACATCAGTACTTTATTCAGAGGCTAGTGATCATGGGAAGAATGTAAAAGCATGTACTAAATTGTTCGCAATTGATGTGCATATTGACATTCTCATTAATATTAAAAACTCTAAATAACACAATTTTCAACTAATATCTGATGGAAATAGATAAATTAAGAAGACGCAATTCATTATTTTCTCTCGCAATCTTTCATCTGCTTTAACTCATCCATTAGTCCACAGCAAATCTTGATCAAAACCCAAACTCCAATGTTGAGTTTTGGGTGTCTCGAACTCGGATTAAAGTTTGAGTTAAAGTAGGAATCCAAGGTTGGATTCAGGCTTATGATTTATTTGTAATATTAAGAGTTGTAATTAGGGTAAAACTCAAACTCAATAAGGGTGTATAAATATTTTAGTAATACATAGGGTTTAGTGGGGTAGTGCTGATGTTGAACTAGAGAGAAATAAAGAGAGACGAATAAAGAAAATAGAGAGAAGAGAAAGGAAAAGTGTGTCAACTCTCGTGTGTGGGTCTTTCTAGTGTTTCTTGGTGGTCTCTCATGATGATTTCTTGTAGTATTTTCTTGGAGATTCTTTTTAAAGGTGGAGAGATTGCCGAGACTTGGAGAAAGAATTTAGTTGAGTACGAAAGAGTGTAGTCTTTCTTGTAGACTCTTGTAAAACTTTTTGATAATTGATCTCTCGCTCCCGTCATGGACATAACTCGATTTTGGGTGAATCACGTATATCGCTGTGTCTCTTCTTATTATTTTTTTATCTTGCATTACTTTTCATTTTTTATATTATTTGAAAACAAGGTGATTTGTGAACCTTTCTTTATGAATCCTAACACTCCAATACATTGATTTAATCATTCAGGTTCTAATTCTCAGCAAATCTACACTATATATCTAAATCTAATCAACTCAATTCTATTCGTCCGACATTGTAATATTGAAACTAGGTTTATTTCTTAAAGCTCCAATTGGAGAAAAGATTACCTTTTGTAATTAACCATGTTACTGTTAGGATATCATCACCAGTAGAAAAAGCTCTTCCTTTTCCTTGAAACCATTTTAAGCTAATTTTAGAACTTCTTCAAGTATCTAACAATTTATAGGGAGAAGTACTCCCATGCCATAGACTTGCAAACCCTCCTGAACAATCATAAAGTGTATATTAATATAAGTTAATTCACATAATTGCAATTAACTAAAAAATACTCAATAGAGTAAATTTTCATTTATTAATATCTTCATAATCAGTAACTTCACTTTATACAGAAAAAGAATCTCAAGGCAAAAGGAAGAACACATGAAATAGCTAAGTTTAGGAAATGAGTAACAAAAGCATGCATATTAGTCCATGATAGAATGTTACTAACACCAAGAAAACATGACAGGGAGGAGATCCACTTCCATTGGGCTCCCACAATCAATTCTTTTATAATTTTTTTCTACCTTCTAGCCATGAATCCCTACCATGCATGCTTCATATGTTGTCCCAGATGGTTCATATCTTGGCCTACTCCATAACAAATATGAGAAATGAAATAAATTCTCAATACTTGGGAACGTTGTTGGTAGAGTGCAAATCCGGATGAACCTATCTTTAAAACTCGGCAACTATGGAAGAAGCTTCAGATCGTGGTGGGAAGAGAGCGTCGTTGGTGGAGCGCATATCCGAATGAATTTGTCCATGAAACTCAGGGACTATGGAAAAAGCTTTAGATCTAAGGTGAAATGATGTCAAAGAGTATTGATTTTCAACTTGAAATTGTTGGAGCTCGCTGGAGTTGGCTAGGAATAATTTCAGATCGCGATGAGCAGAGGTTGGGGAGATCGACGAAGAAGGTTGGCGAGATTGGGGAAGAAGAAGATTGACAAAATTTGGCAGTAGATTGGCAAGAAAAAAGCTCGGGAAGGTTGGACAGAGGTTATTGAAAGAAGAATCTCGCCGAGATCGAAGAAGAAGACGCTCAATGAGATTTGGAAAGAAGATACTCCGTGAGATCCGGGAAGAAGAAGACAACAACTTGGGAATTGCAAGTTTAGGAAGCTCCGACAGCGACTACCTTGAAAGACAAATTCACCAAGATCACGAAGGAAGACAGTTGGCGAGATCGAGGAAGCACGTTGGGGGAGAAGCTCGAGCTGATCAAGGTAAATGGGGAAAACATAGGAATTGGTGGATTTCTTTGTGTTCTCCACTGAGAATCTAGGAAAAAAATCAATGGGATCCACTGCAATTCCTAGGAATTAGGTGGATTTTTGTAAAACTGTTAGGAATTCAAATTTTGAATTGAAAGTTGGGATGAATTGTTCAATTCCCTCATTTTTGGAATTCGAATTCGAATCAAACACTGGAATTAGAGAATTAGACTTTTAATTTCTCCAATTTTTTTAATTTCAGAATTCTGAAATCTATCCAACCGGGCCCTTACATGCATTCATTGCATCTACTCATGAATTGAGATCGTGGGATATTCTTATGTGGCGGCTAGAGTTGGCAAAGAGAGTGGTCCTAGGGTTGGGAATATGCATATGCAATGGACGGACCCAACAGAGCGAAGGCAGTCGCCACAATTAAGAGAAGTGTAATTTTTGTATGGACCCTATTGCTTCCTTTCCCCCTCAATTGTGTTAGAGTGCATTTAATAATAAGTAAAATTAAAATTAAAACTAGTAAATTATTTTTAGAAATTAATATTTTTTTAATAAAAATTGACTCTATAATGATTTAAAATTCAAAAAACTAATTTACTTTTTTAACAATTTAATTTAATAAATGTGTAAAATAACTAATATTAATTTTTGAAGAAAATTAAAAAAGTTTAAAAAACATTGGCTTGTCCTAGTCCATTACCAAAAGAGATTAGGAAGCAAGCATAAAATAATTAGTTTATAATTTAATTTTAAAAAATAATTATTTTGTAGATGGCGATTAAAAATTAATTATTTTTAGGTACAAGTAAAAAAGGGAGTAGGTAAAAAGATGAGTAAAATAAAATAAATATGTTCAAAAATAATGTAAATACTTTGGTTCAATTATAATTAAGATTTTTTAATAAATAATCACCTATTTTATTATGAATTTATAAAAAATTATCTATCTTATCACTATTAAAAAATCATTTGTTTTATATTATAAACTTATAGAAAACCATCTTGATTAAAATATTTAAAAAATATTTTAATTTAATTTAATTTTATCAATTAAATTAATATAAAAGATCAAGTTGTTTTTATTCGGTTTTGTTTCAAACAACTGGTTCATAATCATTGAACAACCGATTTGATAAAACTAGATTTTAAATGTCTAATTTCATAAAATCAAACAATTGATCTCTCATAAAAATTAAAATAATATAAGTTATTTTTTATATTAATTTAATATTTATTTAAACAAAATCAAAAGAAAATAATTTAAATTTTTTATTTTAATTTTAATTGATAAAATCAAACTAAAATAAAATATTTTAATCACGGTAATATTTTGTAAATTTATAATATAAGATAAGTAATTTTTTGTTAATAATGATAAAGTAAATGATTTTTCATAAATTTTTGATAAGGGAGGCGTTTAGTTGTTGAAAACTCAATTGATCTAATAAGAAACCTAAAAGTGTATAAATATATGGGAGTTTAAGTATTTGAAAATATAAAATAGAGAAATAAATATATAAAGTTGGAGTTTAAGTTATCATTTTGGAACAAACTAACAAAAAATTAGCTCGGTGGAGTTTTTTATAAAAAATTGAATATTAATTATTTTACACTATTATTAAATTAAATTATTATAAAAAATAACTCAACTTTCATATTTTAAATTATTATTAGTCAATTTTATTAAAAAAATAATAGTTTGTAAAACTAGTTTATTAGCATTAGACTTAATGTTATTTTTATCCCATTGAGAAACACACCTTAAGAGTTTTGAGATATTTATAATATTATTATAAAAAAGTAGTGGTATACTTTAATCAATCAAAATAAGTTTGAATTAGAATAACCTCGCAAAATAAATAAGAATGTGAAGATCGATTACATCGCGCTAGCGCATGGGCCCTCTCGTCCCAAAACCATCATAAAAACTCAAATTTATAAGATATGGGTATTTTTCACTATACCTATTAGATTCTATCTATCTATCTTATGTGAGACTAATTCATCACAATTGATATTATAACACAAAATCACCGAGCTGAAGCTTTCCTCTTTCTCATCGCCGCACATGCAGGCCTTCCACCTCGCCTGGACTTCCCTCTTCTGCTGCTACCTCTCTGCATTTGCTGCCCCGCCTCCCCTCCCCGTCATCCGCCACGACCTTGGCCTCTCCAACGCCGACATTAGCCGCGCCGCAGTCACCACCGTCTCTGGCTCTTTCCTCGGCCGAGTTGCCATGGGCCCAGCTTGCGACCTTGCTGGCCCCCGGATTGCGTCAGTCATGATTTCCCTGCTCACTGCCCCCCTCATCTTCATCGCTGCCGCCACTGCCTCTTCGCCGGCTGGCTTCATCTTCCTCCGCTTTTTCGCCGGTCTCTCTCTCGCTAACTTTGTCTCTAACCAGTATTGGATGGCCTCCATGTTCGCCCCTGAGGTCGTCGGTCTCGCCACCAGAGTCTCTGCTGGGTGGGCCAACGTGGGCAGCGGCGCAGCGCAGGTCCTCATGCCCCTCGCCTACTCTTCCATTCTCCACCTCGGTGTCACCTCCAATCCCTCCATTGCATGGCGCGTCGCCTTCGTCATCCCAGCAGCACTTCAGACCTTGATGGCCCACGCCGTCCTGGCCTGGGGCCGAGACCGGCCACTCGATGGAAAGATAAAACAGCAGACTCAAGAAGACTGGCAAAGAGTGATGATGGAGGGGATCAAGAACTACAAAGGCTGGCTTCTAGCATTACCATACGGCTGCTGCTGCGGAGTTGAGCTGACGATGGAGAACGTGGTGGCTGGGTACTTCTTCGAGCGGTTCGAGCTGGGGATCGAGGCCCCCGGGGTGGCAGCGGCGTGTTTTGGTCTGGCCAACGTGGTGTCGAGGCCGAGCGGAGGGATGGTTTCCGATGCGATGGGATCGCTGTGGGGAGTGAAGGGGAGAGTATGGGGCCTGTGGGCTGTGCAGACCGCCGACGGCGTGCTCTGCGTCGTGCTGGGGAGGATCACATCGCTGCCGGTGACGATTGCAGCTATGGTTTGCTTCTCTTTGTTCATCCAGGCGGCTTCCGGGCTCACCTACGGCCTGGTTCCATTTATCTCAGACAGGTAGTTGTCTAGGACCCGTTCGGTCTCCAAAGAAAGACACAACTGCTCCTCTCCATTTTTATAAGCCAACACTTATTATTTAATATAATTAATCAGTACAACTATTTTTAAAAAAATAATATTAATATGTACGGCACATGACTAAAACTACTAGTACGACCAAATAGCATAGTTAAAACTACTAGTCACGTAAAAATTTAATTATATTAAACTTAGATTATTTCAAATAAAATGCTGTTAGAGTTGGTGAATTTCTCCTAAAACAGAATAATTTGATCAAATAATATTAATTCACTGTGATGATCCAATTCAACAATCTTAGATTCCTGCAATAGCCCATCTCCCGTGATCCAAAATTTTAATTTCTGAACAGACTTTTGTTTTATACTCTAAAAACCACTAAAATTTTAGGTATATTCAAATGAAAATTGAAATGGCTTTTACATCTCTAAGAATTTTTAAATTTTATATAAATGTCCATATTGTTTATCTTTGTCAAACTTTAGTATAAATTGAATATTTCTTGAATTAAAAAATTATCAAAAATGTGAAATGTTAATTTACCCCTCTCATAACTACAATATTTTCAAAAAAAATATTTGAAATACGATATATTCTATAGTGTATATGCAAAAGTTAAAAATATTTTTTTTGTGCTTGTTATGTCAGTGAAAATGGTTGCATCTGATAAAAAATTGTGACAAGGCATTTGTGTAAATTTTTAAAAATTTGAGAAATAAAAAAATAATTATAATTTTTGCAGAGATATATGTGTAATTTTAAAGATTTTTAACAGTATATAAGCAAAAAACCTGACTTATGAAATGAGATTATAACAACTATGTATGTGTTTTCATGTAGTCTTATATTAGATAATCATGAATGAGATTCTATTGACTAACTCGCACGAACATGTTGCAGGTCACTTGGGGTGATATCTGGGATGATTGGAAGTGGAGGAGCCCTGGGGGCCATAGTCGCCCAAATGTTGTTCTGCTCAAGTGAGAGATACCCTGAGGGTGAGGGCATCTCTCTCATGGGCATCATGATCATAATCTGCACCCTCCCAATTCTCCTAGTTTCCTTCAGTGCCAAATCTGCTACTGAAGAGAAGGATAAAGTTGATGATTACTCATTGTTAAAGTGAGATCTTTAATGATGTTTATTTCCCCTAATTGTAAATGAAAATGCAGTTATATTGGAAATAGGAATGAAGTGGAAGTGAATTCAAAAGTGTTTGAAAATCATTTACTTGTATTTATTTGGTTTAAGTGTGGGACAAGTTTGAAACCTTTCTCTTTGGAGTTGGAAGCAAATTGGTAACATCTTTGACATGGCTACTTATTTTCTTAATCACATCAAAGCTTTGCAGGAGATTGAATCAAAGCAAAGAGTTAATGATCAGCAAGTGGAGCAACTACATTACTTTGAAGAACAATTCCAACTCCATAACAGATTTCAAGAATCATTATGGGCTTAAAAGTCCAAGCAGCAATGGATTCAGTTTGGTGATCTTAATACCAAATCCTTTCATTTGATGACTTCCACGGGACGTCATGAAATAGAATTAGATGTCTTAAAAACGGAATGATGCTCTCTCACTTATAACCAAGATGAAATACTTCAAATTAGCTCTGATCATTTCTCTCGTTTATGGTAGGCTCACTTGGTCTCTGATCATCCTATTCCTTCATTGTCTAGTGTCGCTGATGTTGAACTAAATGGACAGCTTGAAGCAATTCCCTCCGAAGAGGAAATCAAATCTGCTGTTTGGTCACTTGGCTCTCAAAAAGCACCATGTCCTGATCATGGATCCCCTCACTCATGCAAACATCATTCCCAACTTCAAATTCAGCTATTTGCATGAAGGAAGCTATAAAGGTGATTCTGCAACCACTTAATGGTTTGCAGCCCCTGTTTGGAAGCTGAAAACTTCACCTAGACTGAAGACCTTTGTATGGAAGTTTTTTCAAAACTGCTTGCCTACAACTGATTTTCGTAGATCCAGAAATATTCATGTTCCTGCATCATGTTCGTGTTGTGATTCTCCATCGGAATCTGCTAATCAATCTCTAATATTGCTTGCATCTCTCTTTCATCGAAGTTGTCCATTGATTTGCTTTCATGCTTGAATTCCATGAAGATCACACCAGCTCATCGAAGAGATTATCTCAAATCTTATATAGCCTTCTGCATCTGGCTAATCTGGAAGCACAGGTGTAAAAGGGTGATGGAGCAGTTAATTAAAACCTAAAACATCAGATTACCTACAAATTGTGAGAGATGTTGTGTTGCTTGCTAATGAATATCATCCTAATCATGCAACTCCTATTTTTTCTTCTCAAGGTGCCATTACCATTGTTACTTATGGGAATGGTAACACATCTAATTTGGTTGCATGAGTTGGTTTGGTTGGCAATAGTGCAGATAGAAAGCTGCTTGAAGCAAGTTGCACTATGCTCTCGTCAGGACCTTATCAGTCTTGAAAAACGAATTAAGAGCTATAATATGTGCTCTACAAGTGGTTGAAGATTTTCAGAATTCTACCAAAAGAATTTGCTCTGATGGTAAGCAAGTGGATTTCTTGATATGTCGTGCAGAACCTCCAGAAGATATCAAGCATCTTGTAAGGCAAGTACAAACTTGGCTTTGTGACTGCTAGAGCGGATAAGGGGCCCAGCCCGCACGGGCTTGGGCTCACTCAAAGTCAGTTTCTAACTTTCTATGAACTCGAAGTAAACTGAGATTCGAAAAATCCCACTGACTTTTATATTAAGTTCATTTAGAGTCTGTTTGAATAGATTTCAAAGTCTTAGAATGGAGGAATTCAAAGTTACAATTCCCTAATTCCTGTGTTTTGTTCGATTCCGAAATCTCAAATTAAAGGAATTGGATAATTCCTATTTTTTCCAATTTTGATTTTGAATTTTGCCAATTTTGAGAGGAATTCATCTAATTTCTAAGAATTAGGGTAAAGCCCACAAATTAATTGATGGATTTATATAACATTTAGGCCATTTTTTAAAAAAATTATTTTTTAATTAATTTAATTGTTTTAATTTCAAAATATTTATTTAACTAAAAATAAATTATTTTTTAAACAAATATAATTTTGAGTTTATCAAATTATTTAACTTGTTAGCTAAAATATAATAAACAAATATTAAATTAATTTTATTATATATACATAATTCTCCATTTATGGGTTCATTTTTAATAATTATATTAATTTTTAAAATAAAATTATATTTCTAAGAAAATATGTATTTTATGTTTATCAAATCATTTAACAAGAAAAAATAAATCCTAAATCCTAAAATAATTATTATTTTTTAAACTTTTTTTTGAATTTTAGTTTTTATAACTTAGTGTGAATAATATTAATATATTATTCTTAGAGTTTTACTATAATAAAAAGTTATTTAAAAAATTATGTTAGTTTGTAATTATATTTATACTTTTTTGGTATTTGTACGAATTTAATATTAAATTCATATATATGTATTTTTCGTTTTTTAAACTATTTAATAAAAAATATATATTAAATAAATCCTAAATTAATTCTATTATAATTATAGAATTCTTTATTTTTGTGTCATTTTTAAATTTATAATAAATTTTTAATTAACTTAGTATTTTATAATATTAATATTTTATTTTATTTTATTATAAATAAAATATTGATTTTTTTAATTAAATATTTTTGTGTTTATAAATTATATTTATATTTTTTTATTTTGTACCAAATTTAATATTAAATTTAATCTATTTTTAAAATTGAAATAATTAATTAATTTCTAATTCCATCCAAAATGATACTCATCCAAACACCGAAATTAGACAATTCTAATAATTTTCTCAATTTATTGGAATTGACGGAATTAACCAGTTTCTCAATTTCAGATTGAGAATTCATCCAAACAGACTCCTAATATCCGTCCCCTTAAATTTATACTAAGTCTATTAAAACTCGTTAAGACTATTAAGAGTTGCCAATATCTATATTTATTATTTTTAATGATATATTAAAGTGGTATATAAAGACAAATTAATATATCCTATTAGTCAAGTGATGTCTAAACAGATTCTCAACGGACCTCCAACAAAATTTTTAAATAAATTTAAAATTTAACGAGCTATACATTAAAGTTCATTAGATATTTTGAACAGACTTTTAGCGGACTAAGTCCAATGAACCTTTGAACCCATTGATAACCCCGGTAACTACAAATGTCAACTGATTCATGTTGATTAAACTTATTCTCCACCAGTGAATTTGCTTGCAAAATTAGTAATGGACTCTAGTGTATATAACCATTGGAAGTCTCATTTCCCTACTGCACTAAATCAGTTTGTGCATCTTTTTAATATAAAATAAGTATATATTTGCCAAAAAAAAATTATAATGGCAAGTCATAGTGCAAGTAAACAACTATGTAGGCTACACACAATTTCTATTAAGAAACCGCGATTTTTATTGCAAATTTGCAATAATTCACCTTCATTATTATTATTAATACTTGTAAAAAGTCACCTTTGTTTTCATGGTTTTTTTATTCAATTTTTAAAACTTAATTTAATTTGAAGCAACTATTAAGTCTCTAGCTCTTACAACTATATAGTAAAAGTTTTTTCTTTCCAATTTTTCTCATTTCTTGCTTAGAGCATGCGAATTTTGAAGATTATTTATTTTTCCAATTTTATTGTTCAATGATGGAGAAGACAATATTCGATTATTTGAGATTCTTACTCCCAAAAAATTTTTTTTTAAAAGACTATCTACGTAATGGCATTCTCAATTAGGTTAAATATTAAATATTAAATAAAAAGCTTGATCAATATGTGGTTGTTTACTATTGAGTTTTGGGTGTCTCAAACTCGGATTAGAGTTTGAGTTAAAACAGAAATCCAAAGTTGCATTCAGATTTATGATTGATTTGTAATATTAGGAGTTGTAATTAGAGTAAAATTCGGACTCAATAATGATCTATAAATATAATATAATACATACAGTTTAGGTGTGAGATAGTGCTGAGGTTGAATTAGAGAGAAATAGAGAGAGAGGAATAGAGAGAATAAAGAGAAGAGAAAGAGAGAGAATGTCGACTCTCGTGTGTGGATCTTTCTAGCATTTCTCGGTAGTCTCTTGTAGTGATTTTTCGTGGTATTCTCTTAAAGATTCTTTCTAAAGATGGAGACATTGTTGAGACTTAGTGAAAGATTTTAGTTGAATAAAAAAAATATAGTCCTTCTTATAGACTCTTATAAAATCTTTTGCTAGTGGATCTCTTGCTCCCCCTGTGAACATAACCCGATTTTGGGTGAATCACATATATCGTTGTGTCTTTTCTTATTATTTTCTTTTATATTACATTACTTTTCATTTCTTATATTGTTTAAAAATAAGGTAATTCGTGAACCTTCCACTACAAATCCTAACAATTTGTATCAGAGCTTAGGCGCAAACAACAAAGATGATAAAATTCTTACTCGAGGTGGAGAAGTTTGATGGTTAGATAAATTTTATCTTATGACAGAAGAAGATGAAGGCGATTTTTACTTATTAAGGTCTGCAAAAAGACGTTAGAAGAAAAAAAAAAGACCAAAACTAAGATAAACAATGAAGACTGAGAGGAGATATATCAGAAGACATTGAATTTAATTATTCTAAGCCTGACTAATTAGGTTTTATATGATCATATTATGACCATAATTTTTTATAATAAAAAAACTCTCAAGATGGAAAATGTGATAGCTAATCTTCTTTCTAATGAGAAAAAAGGAAAAATTTCAATATTAATATGGAGTTTGGTGAAGGATTGGTAACTCACGAAAGAGAAAGATTAAGAGAACGTGGAGAAGACAAGCAACGGTCCAAATCAAAATTGAAAACGAAAGCATAATGTTATTCATGTAAGAAGTATGACCATATTAGATGACATTTGCTGAACATGGAAAGATATAGTCTTCCAATATGGCGACGACAATAATAGATGATACTTTTAAGAATAGTGCGGATGAAAACGTTCTTACAGTATCCGCAAAAATCAACATTTCCGATAAGTGAATTTTAGATTTTGGTTGTTTTTACCATATTTACTCTAGGAAGGATTGGTTTGCTTCTTTAAGGAGAATAAAAATGAAAGTACTATTTGGTTGGGTAATAATTCGATCTCTGAGATCACTAGTGTGAGAACAATCCAAATCTAGATATTTGATGAAGCAATTCGTACTTTCACTGGGATGAGGTATGTCCCCAAAATGCGGAAGAATCAAATTTCATTTGGTGTATTGGACTTAAAAAGTTGTAATTATTTACTAAGAAATGGAGTCATGAAGGTGACACAGATATTAGAATCTTGATGAAAGAAAAGAAGTGCGGCAAGATTTATCAATTAGTAGGGAACACTACTATAGGTGGAGTTATAATGACTATAGTAGTGAAGAGGAAGTATGATACTTAGAGTGATTTGACAGGATATAGACATTCCTCTCAAGTTACTTTTACTATAGCAACAGATACAAGTCATCCAAAAGGCTTCCAAAAATATAAGATTGTAGGCATGAAGAGCGAATTTGAAGTTAGTTCGAGCTCGCGTCTTGCGATTAGTTGAATAAGTTAGTAGCCCAGAGGGAGAGACTTGATGAGAGATGATGGCTAAAGTTTCGTGATGGTGGCACGCTCAAGTTCAAGCCAAGGTGACGATTGTTGAGTTTTGGGTGTTTCAAACTTGGATTAGAGTTTGAGTTAAAGTAAAAATTCAAAGTTGGATTCAGACTTACGATTGATTTATAATATTAGGAGTTGTAATTAGAGTAAAACTCAGACTCAATAAGAGTCTATAAATATGTTGTAATACATAGGGTTTAGATATGGGGTAGTGCTGAGGTTAAATTAGAGAGAAATAGAGAGAGAGGAATAGAGAATAAAGAGACGAGAAAGAGAGCGTGTCGATTGTTGTGTGTGGGTCTTTCTAGTATTTTTTGGTGGTCTCTCATGGTGATTTCTCGTGGTATTTTCTTAGATATTCTCTCTGAAGGTGGAGACATTATTGAGGCTTAGTGAAAGAGTTTAATTGAGTAAGAAAAAATACAATCTTTCTTACAGACTCTTGTAAAGTATTTTGATAGGGGATCTTTCTCTCCCCGCATGGATGTAACCCTATTTTGGGTGAACCACGTATATCGTTGTGTCTTTTTTTTATTTTTTTATCTTATATTACTTCTCGTTTCTTATATTATTTAAAAATAAGGTGATTTGTGAACCTTGCGCTGCGAATCTCAATAGTTTACAAATTTTTACCATAATGATATGTGATTTTTTCATTAATAGTAATAAGCAAAATACTTTCTACAATTTTATGATAATACAAATGGTTTCTTACTAATAGTAATTAGTGCATCAAATTATTTTTTTATATAAGTGTATTATATAATTAGCTCTTTTTATGAGTTAGTTGGTTTGCGAAAAGTGGGTAAAAGTGTGAATAAATTGTTTTCCTTCATTTTAAACTTATTCACTAGAAGAAGTCAAACTATTGTCGGCAGATTCTTTCCAATAGTAAAAAAAAAAACCAGTTTTTTGCGGCATTTGTCAGATGATTGAAAAAATATCAAAAAACTTTAGCGCTTCATCATGAAACACCGAAAACATTCGACGTTTAATGGTAGAAAGAAGAAACGCATGCAATTGCAACCTTAGAGGCTTGCCTTCATGCATGAGTACAATAACAAGCAGATGCACGTGTTGGTCCTTGTCAGAAAATTATAGCTAGGCTGTAAAGTGTCTTTATGACCTTAGAGGCTCATCTTGGTGGTTGACACACTATTGCCTCTATGGTATTAGTTATTGTTTAACTTAACTTATTTATTATTGTTTAACTTAATTTATTTCTTTGTTGTTTAACTTATTGATATACAGGTTCCGAACACACCAAGCTAATTTGGAACTGATTAGTGATTCGGTACACGGGCGAGCCTTGGATGAGCTTCATTTGCTTCTTCGTTACCTCATGAGGTAATCATCCGAACCTACATTGTAATATTTATTTTTATCTTGTGTGTTACTAATATATTACTCATTCTTATAGAGAGATCAAAGTCAATTTAGGATTTACACTTATATATGAAGGAGTTAGACAAGCATACTGCGATCATTGTTATTAATTATCTAATTTGTGATTTATATGAGGACTATGTATATAATTTGTTAGTGACATGTAACTTAATTTCAGACTATTGTGTCGATATATAATATGTATGTTATGATTTTAGCATTAATATCTTTCAACATATCAGCAGGATTTGTTTGTTACAGGATATCTACAAAAAAATTGAATATATTTTAGCGTTACATCAGATTTTTTTTGACATTTTTACGAAAAATGCCTAAAATCTCATAGCATTTATGGCATTTTCTCAGCCTTTTCTAAAATTTAAATTCACCGGAGTTTTTCATAAAAATACCATGAAAATTTGGATTTCTCCCAGGCTAAACTATAAAAATGTCGAGCTTTTCTTGGCATTTCTTAGAGAACGCATTTGTGGAAAAGACTCAGCATTTCCCACAAATAACACTAAGAGTTTTTCTAGCATTTTCCAATGAAACACCAAGAAAATCTTTAGGCTTTTGCCAATATTTTTCTTAGAAATGCCAAAAAATCTGGCATTTATGTCAGAAAACGTCGAAAAAAATTTTTATTAGTGTTTTTCAGAATGCTTGATAAAACGCTGCGAAATGGTATTCCTAAAAATAAAGAAATATCAGGAATATTCACGACTATATTGTTGCCACATTTACAAAACATCGAGAAAAAAACACCAATAATTTTTTACTAGCATTTTTTAGTATTGGGGGTGTTTTTTAAATGTTGGACATACCCCCTTTTCTTGTAATGACTTTTAGAAATGGATGGAAGTAATTGACTTTTGATATTTGATTGGACATAAATGTATTAGAGAAGTGTAATTATTAATAGACAAAATATAATTAATTTTAAATTTTGATAGATAAAAATAAAAAATATTATTAGAGCATGTGAGATTATCAATACAATTATTGAATTGAATCGACTTGTCTTATAATTTTTTTTAATAGTGATGATACACTGAGTCGGGCCTCTCAAATTAAAAGCTTCAAAAAGAACTTACCCCAAAAGGCTTGGGATTCACAATTATCTATCACAAGGAGTCTGATGAGATCATGATACTCAAATCATGGGATTTCAGATATGCTAAATTGATTCATATCCTATAAATAGCATAGCATCTGAAGAGGTATGGACTAATATTAATTTTTATTCCTCAGTCTATTTTAAGTTATTCCTATTGATTTGAGTATTGAAGTGACCATCACAAGAAAGTGTCTTGCAATCTCCTTCACAGTTTTCTTTTTCTTACAAATTAGCAAAAAATGATATAGCAAATCGAGATCTTGAGCAGCCTCTTAAATCGAAACCAATGGTGAACCAGATTCCGTCAACAAATATAAAACAAGTCTATCTTTACCAAAAGAAATGTTTATAATGACAAGTTATTGTTCAAGTAAATAGCTAAGTAATAATTTTAGACTAATAATTATAAGAGAAGTGTTTTTTTCATAATTTTATGATAATATAAATGGTTCCCAAATTTTTTGTTTTATATAAGTGCATCGTGCAAATGGCTCTATTTATGAATTCTATGGTCGGTTAAAAGTGTTTGTCAATATGAAAATTTTTGAGGGGGGGTTTTGAAATAGGTTATCAAACACAAAATACGATTATAAAGAAGAATAAGGCCCAAAATTATTTAGTAAAAAATTATATTCAAATTTCAATCAAATTAAACCAAACTACAAGTGTTAAAATGTAGAGTAAGATAAGAAAAAGTACACTGTAATTTTTATGTGGTTCAACGACCAATTGCGCCTACTTTATCGTCCTTGGCTCACGTCTGAAGATTTTAATCGCTCCACTAATGATGTTGTTTCTTGAAGCGAAATCAAACTTTTATATTTACTTATAAACCGCAAGTGTTATTTTTTTAGGGTGAAGCCATGCTCGTTGCTTTCTTAGGTAAAGTCACATTTGTATAATTAATCTCTCCAATCGAGATGATCTACTCCATATTAAAGCTTTTGTACACTCGCTGTTAACACATAGGAGTGTTTATAAGTGAACAAAAAGTAAAAGATATTACATTTAATACTTATTACAGGTTTTCTCAAGATAGAGGATAAGGGTTAGAAGATTTAATATGAAATTTGATCATTTAGATCACTTTTGGCCTAGTAGATATAAGGAATTTTGATCTTACTTCTATGATAGATATGAAATTATAAAAACTTGTTAAGAGAGACGCAATCATTCCTATTATGGGTCAAAACTAGCTATTGTGGATAAAATCCCACAACTTACTTCACTCCAATAGTTAAAAAATTAGTCGTTAATTGTCTAGATTTCATGAACCGAACATCTTGTTCCCAACTGGATGTCTATTTTTGTCAAAGCTATAATTCTAATTGGATGTTCGGTTCCCAATTGGGCATTTGATTATACATAGGACCGAAGGTTGGAATTTTTAGTCTATTTCAAGTGATCATTCAGTTCAGAAGCAGACCAATTTAATTAGAAAAGCTTTGTTAAGAGTTTCTTATAGAACTCCATGCAATAAATAATCTAAACTATAAATCTTTGACACGAATAAAATAAATAAAAACCTAAAATTTTTTTCAATTGTAGTTGCTACCATAATAAAAGTTTCAAACAAAAAATTTGACTTTTTCATGCTCCGAATATCGCATCCAATGTTAGGAAGAAGTATATTGAGTTAAGGAGTAAAATGCGCATTAGAATTTGGAGAAATCTTCAAAGGCTCAATATGCCAAATAGATCCAATAGGAAGTTGCCAACTGAATTTTAAAAAATTTAGATGGCATGACTATTAAAATTCAAAAGGTGTTGAATGGTTACTCATTTATTCAATTTGGCACACTTTGAGTTTATTTGTTTCGGGAGATTTCACAATTTTAAAACTTTTAAATCTTAAAAATTATAAAATTTTGTATTTGCTACACAAAATTTTAAATTTATAGAATTTTCAAATTTTAGAAAATCTAGTATTTATTGGTTTTCTAAAATTAGTTGGACTCTAGAATTATAGATTTTAGAGTTCAACACCTGATGTTACTTGCTAGATTTTATAATCCAACAAAACAAATATCATACTACAAAATTATGAATTTTTATGTTTTATAAAATAAATATGCTATCAAAAATTTTTAATTTGAGATTTTAAAGTTCAAGAATAATAAAATTTATAAAACTTTAAATGTTTAGAAAACAAACAAGCCTTTATGTAGTAGATGCAAAATTCAAATAAACAAATATCATATTTTTATCATTCACATGATTTCAGATCTGAGAATTCAATAACAAACCTTGGTGAAAATTTAACTAACCATACTAATTTATAGTTTTTGATGATTTGATTATCAATAAGATTTTTTTAACCTAATTTGTAGCCTTCTACATTGGACTGATTTGCTGTATTGTGGATTGCATGGTGCACTTGATTTTGCCAAATCATCATTGAATTGTCAAAAATATCTAGGGGTATTAATTCTTCACTCATGAACATTAATTATAAGAATTGTTAGAGACAATCATTTCAGAAATACTTTATTTAGGAGCATTTTTTTTGCAAATTAAATATTTATCTATAATTTTTCATTAATTTTAAATAAAAATATTCACTTATTTTCCTTATGAGATGAGGCTAATGTTTGTTAGTATAATATTTTTCATATCTAAATTTACAAAAATAAAACTTATTTTCTTAAAAATTTTAAAAACTCTAGTTTCAAAATTTTGGAGAAAAGACCTAGTTTTCTTAAAAATTTACAACCCCCCCCCCTCTCATTTTCTTAAAAATATGCATAGAAAATTATTATTTTTTTTACCAACTGGGACTTATCATTATAACCTTACTAGAAAATAAAAGATAAAAATGATATAAGTGTTTGTATCATTACAGAAAAGACAAAAGATGAGAGCATTCAAGTTCCCTCAAAACAAGAAAATCCTAATATGAAAAGAAGTTCAACATGGTTTTAAGTAGTTTGTTTTTCTGTTTTACATAACAAGCACAAAACCATGAGCTCAACAAGGATTTAATTACTTGTACAATACTTCCTATTGTTCTAATTTTTCCTTTGAAGATTCTTCTATTTCTTTCCAACCATAGGACCCATAAAAGGGCTAGTACTATGTTATATATAGCTTTTCTGTCTTATTACATAATGTTTTTCCTCCAGCTTGACCAGAGTTTCAAGTTTTTTTTTTGAGCAACTGGAAATTCCATTATGGCCTTGCTAATGCAAGGGATAAAATGATATAAAGGTTTGTATCATTACAAACTAGAGTTCCAAGTTAGAATTGGAAATCTGAAATATTTGTAGCTTAGTCATAAATTGTTGTCAGATTTCTTTGATAATGATACATTTAAAGAATAAGTGATTTATGGTTTCTGCTTTGTCATGATAGAACATGTACAAATGTTTGTTGCCCTTTCACTATCTCTTCTCAAGCTTTTCTATAGTTAGAATTTTATTTTAGAAAATCAACCATGTAAAAATCTTAACTTTCAAATGCTGGTAAGAAAGATGGTTTTAATATCTCTTTTAGTTACATATATGTAGCCTGAACTCACATAAAAAGATCTGTCCCATCTCCAGATAAGTTTGTCAATGACGTGCTGTCAGAGAATAGGTATCATGTCCTTGATTAGTATTTCTAGATTATTGATGTAGGAGGGAGTTCTTCTTTTTAATAGTGCTCCTTGCAAAGCATATTCCTTTATTGGTAAACAACTATTCTTAGCATATTTGAATGCTTAAGGAAATAACATCTCTAATTGATAACCACTGAGCCACCTGTCTCTCCATTAATTTAGGAGTCAATCATTCCCAACATCAAAAATAATGCTCACCATGAATTCTTGTTTGACTTTTAAAATGTCCTTCCAACGGTGGAATGGATACTAGGATCTTGTTGATTTTGAAGTATTGGTAATTCACCTCTATAATAATTTGTCAAGACAATTTATTTTCATGAACTATTTTGGTCATTGAACAATTTCTACCACCGCTTCATTAGCAAAATTGATTGAAAGTTGTTGCATCTTGAACCCCCAACCCTTTATTATTCTCGCATGTACATTCTAAATCCCAGCTGGCCAAATGGTATTTATGTTGATCTTCAAAACCATTTTTATAAAAATCTGACTTTTATTTGATCAATTAATGAAATTACCCATTTTGGAAAGTGATAAAAGGCAATTCAGTAAATTAGGATGGCTGATAATACTGAGTTTAACATGATCATTCTCCTTCCCATAGATAGCCTCTTGCTTTTTCATGTTTCCAACTTCTTTTCCACTTGCCTGATTAGAAGAAATCATTCGGCTTCTTATCTGAAAAATTATCATTTTCTCAAAAATGTATAAAAAATCCCAATATTTATAAATATTTATAAAAAAACCCTTACTTTAAAAAAAAATAAAAAAACATATTTTTCTTAAATATTTATAAAAGAGCCCTAGTATTTTAAAAAATTACAAGTGCTATTTACAATTATTTTTATTTTTTGAATTATTCAATGAATTTTGTAGGCAAATTATTTTGTTATATTTTATATAAAAATAAGAAAAATATAAATATTTGCTTGTGGCATATCTATACAAAGTGTTATTTACAATTATTTTGTATACACAGTGTTATTTACAATTATTTATCGTACAAAATGTTATTTACAAATTATAACCATATTACAAAATAAATAAATTTTAAATTTGTGTGTTATTTTCATTTATTTGTCTTATCAGATCTTCAATGCAAGTTATAATAATTTTACAATATAAATAAAATTCAAAACATAATGTTGTTTGCAATTATCTATCTTATAAGTTTTGTTTGCCAATTATAATAGTAGGTTATACTTGCTAATATTATTTTTATAGGGTATTATTTATAAATATTTATTTTTTGTTTTCATACAAAACAGAACATAAAATTATTTTACTACAAAATTAATAATTATTTAAAAAAGATATTACAAATAAAAATGTATAATGTAAATATGAAAGAAGGCTTTTCTATATATTTTCAAAAAAAAATATAAATTTTCTGTACATTTTTAAGAAACTTAGGATTTTTTCTGTAATTATTTAAGAAAACGAGAGCTTTTCTTAAAGTTTTTAAGAAAAATAATTTTTTCTACAATTTTTAAATAAAGCTAGGCTTTTCTATAAATTTTAAAGAAAATTAGTGTTTTCGTGTAAAATTAAAAAAAATGAGGGGTTTTTATAAAATTGACTTTTAAAAAGTATTTGACCAATGAATTAAAGTGTCATTTCATAGGGTATATAAATAAATATATTCATTCAAAATTAATTAAATTTGTAAATAATAAAATTTAGAAAATTGTAGGTAAGTAAGTAATTTGTAAGGTTATTCATAAATGAGGTATATTTTAAGGTTGTACATTTTTAAAAATAAAAACATAAAACATAGTGGATGGAAAAATTGAGAATCCAACCAGTGTTGGATTTGAAATACTTTTAATTTTAATTTAATTAATATTTTTTATTTAATATGAAATTAAATAAAAAATATTTTAAAATAAATTTACCTTATTTTTAAATTTAAAAATTAAGAAACCATGATTACACATAAAAAATACTGGAAAGCTTGGAAAGCCAGAAGACTAAACAGGGGTGGTGGATGCTAGGAAGATCGTAACGCTATTATACATCGTAACGCTATTATACATTGAGAACTCAACCACCATCATTTGCCAATGAGTGTTGACACCACTCTGATTGTTAGCCTTTCAATCTAATATTGTGGGCGTCCTAATTACCTCAAAAACTGCAACACCTATAATTTCAGTATAAATTTCAGAATAGATAATCATAATTACATCTAAAAAAATAAAATTCACATTATCATACCCTTTTCTATATTTGTTGGGATTCTCCTTTTTTTGGGGGCCTAAAATGTCATTTCACTTGATCCCCAATTACTTTTTCTTAGACCTATCAAAACGGGTCTTTGATATATAAGCCAACCCAACACGACCGACAATGGGTCATGTTTGACATGACTTGTAATGTATAATATTCGAGTCGTGCATTGTGTCCCTCTCGTAGCCTGTGGTACGATTGGGTCGAGCATGACTCGCCAATTTTCTTTTTGAAATCTAAATCTTCCCGAATCCTCATGAATTCTACTCCTTGCTCTCTCTTTGACTCCCTTTAACTGGTTATTGAACAACGACTCCTTATTTTTTGCAGGGAGCCGTTATTTTTTATTTCAATATTAGATTCTAATATAATATATATATATATATATATATTAAAATTTTATAATCCTTAAATTATTTTTTTATTTTAATATGATTTAGAAAATAATAAAATTTCAAAAAATAATAAAAATTATTAAAAGTAGTAAAAATAGTTAAAAAATAATTTTTTATAATTTTACAAAAGTATCTTTCTCAATGACTCTTTTTTAGAGTATTTTGGATATTTCATACTCAAAAATTTTATAAATATTCCCTCATACCACATATTTTTTCACACAACTCAAAATTTTTTTCTGTTTTTATACTCTCTCAACACTGAAATCTTTAATCTCCAATTCAGTTTGTAAGTTTCAATATTCCAGCTTTCAATTTTTCGACTCTTCAAGTTGATATACTTGAAATCAAGTTTATTTTATTTTTTTATCATAATTTTTTTAATAATAGTAGGCTCCTTTTTAATTTTCATTTTTTTTAAGGATGAATCTTAATTTTTGAATTTTCAACTGAAAGTCAAAGTCAATGTCGGTAAACCTTCTTAGGCCAATATAATCAAAATTTTAGAAGAAAAAGGACCGGTAATGTTTAGACACACTATTATATAATAGTGGTGGAAGATAAAGAAGAAATCGTTTGTAAAAAATGCAAGAATCAACTAGATGCTAGAAGTGCACATGGAATCGGGTATCTTCCAAAACACATTTAATATCATTTAAAAAGGGAGCATGACTTAACTCAAATACAAGTTTCTTTTTCAACAATTTCTTCTTCTAGTTCACTTAGTATTTATAGATAATTGAAAGAAAAAATAAAAGAAAATTTAGTTAAATATATTATTTGGGACACATAATTATTTTTTTTTTGTAGAAAATTTTTAAATAGAAGAGCTACTATAAAAATTAAATTCATTTTTTAGAAAATATCCAAGAGCAATATTAGGAATGATATAGTGAAGATATTCACTATCAAAAAATGAACTAATTTTCTTTTTCGTAGGTTATAATAATAAAATTGCTCACATATCTGATTGCTAGAGTACTAATTATGGTGCTTATTATATTTACATTACTACTCATTATATTTTATAATATATGAATGTTACATAAACGCATTATTAATTTCAAATTTTAGAGTATCCTCACAATGCAGTTAACATTATCAATATTATTCTTCAAATTATTTTTAAGTACAATATTTAAGATAAAATATTGAGTATTACTTTAGATGATTTTAGTAATAATAATGTTATTCTTAATTTACTAAAACATCAATTATCTATTTTATTAGATGGTATATTATTTCATATTTATTGTATATATCATACATTTAATTTAATTCTTTAAAATAAACTTAGCTTTGGAAATGTGGGTTTTTGAAATTAAAAAGCTTAGAAATTTATACAAATATATTAGATTTACTCCTAGTCGTGCTCAAAAGTTTAAAGTTTTATAGAGACAAATTCAAAAACCACATGAAAGATTTTTTCTTAATACTGAAAATAAGTAGAATGCTGCTTATAGGTTGTTAAACTTTTGTTTTGATTATAAAAAGGTACTTATTATTTTTTTGTGCACAATATATGAGTGATTATCTATTGATTGATATAACTTGAATGATATGTAAATTATTTATGTTGTTATTACAATTCTTTTATGTTACAACTTTAACTATTTTAGATAGTTATTATCCTATAATTTGTTTGGTATTTAATGAATTTATACTTTTTTTTAAAGCAAATATAGATCACTTTTTGAATTCGCACATGTTGTTCCTCTAATAGAAGTGGAGTTTGAAAAATATTTTGAAACTATTAACATTCTATTTTCTCTTGTTACCATATTAGATCCAAAAGCTAATATTTTAGGTTTTGAAATGTTAATTGATAAGTATTATGATAATATGTATTTCTTAATAGATGTAGTCGAATATAAATAATATGTTAAAAAATTATTATATGTTATATATAATATTTATCAAATATGGTATAGTATCTCACCTCATTCTATTTCAATTCTAAATCAAAATCTTACATGTTTTTTATTTTATAGAGGAAAAAACAAAAATCGATTTTAACTTATTCCCTATATAATAAAGTGGATTTATATGAAAATCAAACTGTAGACTTTTTGATTGATGAATATGCTGAAAAGTTCGATATACTATAATGGTGAAAAATATATACAAGTAAATATCCAATGCTTTCCATTACGATATGTGATTTACTAATTGTTCCAGTATCTATAGTTACATTAGAATCTAATTTTAATACAACAAAAAGAGTATTAAATGATAAAAAACTCTATTAACACCTAACGCTTTAGAGGTATGTATTGATTTGAAAGATTGGTATGATGTTAAAAAAATTCAAGGATTTGGTAGAAGTTTAATTGATGAAGAGATTAAAGAAATTTAAGAAATAGAGTACACTGATCCTGAAAGTTAAACATGATTTTTAAATAATTACAATAGTAAATTAAAAGTATACAAGTATGTATTTATTGTATTTCAAATTATTTTTCATATTTTGGTTGAATTATTTACAGACTTGAGTGTTAAGAGTAGGATTGTCGAGTGCAACCCCTCATCTCTGCAATTTCTTTAACAAATTTTAAATGATAATGCAGATTTCTCATATCTTAAATATAGATAGCATAATAATCATAAGCAATTTAAATATGAACATTATTTTTTATTTTTTCAAATTTTTTGTCTTTGTAAATATTTTTCAATTTTTATGGACATTATTTGTTATTTTTCTTTAATTTTTTATTAGGTATTTGTAATTTTTTTTAAAAAAATTTCATTATCAAGATTTAAACTCAAGTCTTTTAAACCAAAGTAAAAAATCTTAATAAACAAAATTATAATTTATTAATAGTTATTTTTACACAATATATATATATATATATATATATATTTTAAATATTAAAAATTCAGATCAGGTATGATTCGCATGTGGGCCAGAGGCCGTGCATGGCTTGATTGACTTCACGGACCGTGATGCCGGCCCGTTACTGTTCTAGAGGCCCGGTCAAATATCTAGCCGCATTCTCTTCTTTCATTTATTGCTTTCAAAATTCCAAAAGCCCATCCCTTTCCTCTTCATGGGGCTCTAGGGTTTCAAAGATTTCTACCAACCCGCAATCTCCTTGTCTCCTTCATTGCACTCAAACTTTTGGAAAAGGAGGGATTTTGAATCAAAGGTATGTGCAATCTTGAATTCATGTTAGAGAGCTTGTTAGGGTTTTTCTTGTTTTTGCTCAAATATTTCGGAAGTGCTTGTGAATTTGTGTGCTAATTTGTTCTTGGTTTTGCTCCATGTGGAAGGCGGATGAAGATCTTGGTTGAAGATCTTGCTTGAAATGTAAGATTGATCTTGATATCTATGTTAATGAATATGCTATTCCATATTTGTTTGATTCTTTTTTAGGGGCTAAAAGGTCATTTTATTCTTGTGGCTTGGCCTTCATTGGTTTCTTCCTTTTGATTGCTTTCCAATTTTCAAGTCCCATTTCTCTTTCCTAATTTAGGTGATTTAGGGTTTCTAAGTTCTTCCACCTTCTCTCTCCTTGAGAAGTTCAGTCATCTTCTTCTATCTCTCCCATTGCTACCAAAGCTTTGGGCAAAGGTCTTGTTTCAACTTGAGATATGGGAAAAACTTCAATTGATGTGTTGATTGCTTTTTTGTTGTTACTCTTCCTCAAATATTTTGGATTTGATTGTGTCTTTGCATGCCAAACAGTTCTTGCGTTTGCTCCATGCAAAGATAGGGGATGTAGTCTTTGGTTGAACTATATGCTCAATTTATTAGAGTTGCTGCTGCTGTTGAATTTTTCCTCTCACTGACAGCATCTGGTTTCATGCTGGCAAACATCAACATTTGCAGCACCCTTTTCATGTTTTTGTTTCTTGAAGACTAACTGAATGACCTGAAACTTGACATGTGATTAGTGTTAAGCTGTGAATCATTATTTGGAGACCAAAGGTTTCCTTGCTTTCCTAATAACCATTTCAAGTTCTCTCAATAAAAGCTATATGGTAGGCAAACTTGCTGTGGTTCTGATCGATATTCATTGTTCACCATTTTTTTATCTCGTCTTTGAACTAGATTTGATACTTTCTTATTTGTAATGATTTGGTTATATCATAGAAATTCTACATGGGCTGTTTAGACAGGGGATTGGGGTTTGTTTGGTTCTAATGAAGTGCTAATGTGTTCATTCCAGTGAGTTCTTCAAAGAGGTGGAGACCACTCACACCGCTTATTTCCCAGGGCTTGGTTTGGATTGCGATCATCTCATTCTCAAGCCGCCTAATTTTGTACCGAGAGATTGTCCCAATCCAAGTGGGGCTTAGAATTGCAAACATAACTAAGTCCTAACTTGTGCCAAATTGGTCTAAAGTGTGAATAAAATGGTGAAGGTATAATGCCATCTCACCCTACTTCTCCAAAGGTGCAAGATACCTAAGATTAATTGCATAGAACTCCTAGTGAACTTGTGAAAGTATTTATAACACTTTCACTTGTTAATTGCATAGAACTTCTTTACTTTTCTGTTATTACAAATAACTTCTTCCATTGGAGATCCTACCCAAGTTTGGGCATAGACCAAATTCAAGGTGTGGAATGACCATTATTACCCTTGACCCTATCCTATACTCCACTTGTGAACCCACTTGACCTAGCTTGAAACCCACTCTACCTTGTGTGTGAAACCTTGTATCACAACCACATTTTGACACCGTAGATTGTAGCTGCCAAGGTTAGGAAAAGGGTGGCCAAATCGAGGAAAGCAAGGGGTAGAGAAGAAGATGAAGAACAACTAACTCTCTTCGTTGTCGCAATCCTCATTGCCAAAGTGCTAAATCATTGTGGTAGTAGCTAGGGGTGAGCAAAAGAATTAGAAAACCGGTATACCATAACGTATCGATTGAGAACTGTATTGAAAAACTGGTTCTCAAATTAAACTGCTATGGTTTCGGTTTTATATTTTACAAAAAACTGGTAAACCAAAGCGTACTGATTTTAAATAAATATGTAAATATTATATATATGTATATATATTTGTATGATGTATGCATTACATATATATTAAAAGTTAATTTCATATTTAAATTTTTTAATGTTTTTTTTAATCTCCACTAAAATTATTGTTTTAAAAGATGTCATAAAAAATATTATTTTATAAATTATATTGAATTTTAAAAATATTATAATGTAAAATTTGAATTTTAAAATAAATAGTTTGAAAAATTGGTATATCGATTTTAAAATCGCTTTAAAACCAAAACTGACAATTCGGTTCTCAACCAGAATCGATACAATTTACTAATTTTGTTCACCTTCAGTAGTGGGAGTCTCATGCTCGTCTTGTTTCGTTTTCTTTTCTCTTGACCGCCTCTTGTTCTCCTCATTGTCATTGTTGGCTTCATTTTTTTTTTCATCCTTGCCTTCCCTCCTTTAGATCACTATAGGAGCTAGCCTCATCTTTCTCTGCACCATCTCTTCTCCTTCCTACTTGATCACCTCTTTCTTTTTTTCCTCATTATGGTTGTTGACCTTCTTTTTTTTTTTTTCAATCCCTGCCTTCTTTTATCGCATTGTTTTAGAAAGTGGCAGCCCAGCCTGCGTAGTTGGAGGTGGTACCTTAACCGCCTTGTTTAGCTGGTGCCTAGGCGGTTAAGTGACCATTTAAGTTGCTTGCCTTGGCAGTTCAATGGCCGCCTATGGTGGCCTAACCACCTAGGCAGATCTCAAAGGATCTGACCTAAGAATGTGATGAATGTGATGGGGTCGGTTCTCATTAGCTTAACATAGACATATGAATTATTTATGATACAAGAATTATTCAGATTCTTTATTTCTATTAGTAATTAGTATATATGAATTAATCTACATAGAACATATTGGTAGAATATATGTACATTTTTATATATTTTAATTTGCCATGTATTTTTAGAATTTTACATATTTATATTTATTTTTTGAAATTTTTTATTCAAAATAGCCAAGGCATTTGTGTAGGCGCAACCACTTAGGTGCTATGCATTCTCCTAATTACCCACATATGCTTATTGCTTTTAAAAGTCTTGCTTTCTTACCACTAAGTTCAAATCACCATGGTTATTAGCTTTCTCCTTCTCTTCGGTTGCATCGACTTATTTCTTTCGCCCCTTTATTGCCTCCTCTTTTTCCCTTGCTTATGTTGTAAAACTAGGATTCTGGAGTAGGTTTGAGGGAGAGAAGAATCAAGTACTTCATTGATAGTCAAAGTTGTGAACTTTGTTCTAAAACAAAACCCTAGTTCTACTTGTATATTGCCCACATTGACAAATAGATAGACCTAGTTTCTCTCACTTTTAATTGGGCTACACTAATGATCCAGTATAGAAGTCTTAGTCTGACTCCAACTTTTGTCTCCCCTGAAGTCTAACTTGTGAGTCTAAATATACTACGTCGCCCTCTCAAGTTGGAGCATAAATGTTTTACCTAGCTTGAATACAAGAGTAGTAAGATAATTCTACTAAGTTGTTTAGTAAAGATGTTTGACAATTGAAACTTAAGATTTCAAATGTACCGGCTTTTGGAGTTGACTCACCATCTTTTCTTGAACAAAGTGAGTTGCTGGTGATATGTTGAGCTGCTTAATTGTCATAAAGTAAAGGATTAGGCATAGAAACTTGAATTCGCAATTCAGTAATTAGAGTCCTCGACCATAATAGTTCACAAGTGGCCAAAGCAATGGCCCTGTACTTTGTCAAGTAACTAGGTTGCCACCAAAGAACATGCAGCACCCTGAAGTAGAAACGATCAGAAGGAGATCTAGCTTCAGCATAATGCCCAAACAGTTCAAGATGATTATGAGCTAGGCCAATACTAGCTGTGCCTTTTAAATATCTTAGGATATGATGAACAACGTCTAGATAAGGAAGCCTAAAGGCTTGCATGAACTAAAAACATTCATTACAAAAGATAGACAAATTAGACTTCCAAATGGAGCTCCCTGATCCAAGTACAGTTTAACATTAGAATCCGTAGGAGAATCAACTACCTTGCTATCTTGAAACCTGGTGTCCTTGAGCAAATCCAGCACATTTTTTTGTTTTTTTTGAGAGAGAACAATACCATTCTTTGAGTCTACATGTTCAATACTTGGGAGATAATGAAGTTCACCTAGGTCCATAATATCAAACTTGTCTGCAATAAATCTTTTAATTTAGTAATACCATGCATATCACTCTCAGTAAGGGCTATATTATCAAAATAGACAATTAGAAAAATCATTCCTTGTGTTGAGCTTCTAATAAACTACAAATAATCAGCCTTACTTCTTTGAAAACCAAACTATAGCAATGCCTTGCTAAATTTTTCAAACCATCTTTTGATACTGTTTCAAGCCATAGATAGCCTTCTTTAACCTATACACAAATCCAGAATCTTGTGCTGGATTGAATTCTGGTGGAGGCCTATACACCTCATCATGAAGATCTTCATACAAGAATGCATTCTTGACATCTAGTTGACACTTAACATAAATAAGACTACTCTAATAGAGTTTTGTTTTGCAACAGAGAGGAGGTCTCAAAATAGTTCACCCCATAGGTTTGAATGTACCTTTTAGCCACTAATTGAGCCTTCTCAACCATTAGAATTTCATGTTAGAGATAAAAATCCACTTTGAGTTCAAGTCAAACCTTGCCTTGCCTAGAAGTGCGTGTTGGGGGGTGGATGCGGTGGGGTAAGTCATCTTCCATTTGATGGTTCTTTGTAAGAAATGAACTTTGGTTCAGTTCATAGCTGTGAAAGCCAGTCTTGAGTGAACCAAATCTGTGTTGTATAAAACACCTTGGGTTTTATTATGTGCGCCCCATGTCATGCAACAAGGGGATTCAAGGGGCAAGACTGAATAAAAGGGAGGACAACATGTTTCAGAGAGGCATATGGTCTGTTTTCTTTTAGTTTGTTGCAGAATGTGCTATTGCATACAACAATTGAAATGGTTGTATTTCTAGAATTAGATTATTATTTATTAGTTTGTTCCTTTGACTAATTAGAGCAATTATTTGCATTCAGTTAGGTTGTCTGCTTGCAATGAGTATTGCAGATATTATTGACTTGTCAAGCGATGAAGAAACTGATGCTGTCAGTGTGAAAGATGTTAAACCTTGTTTAACATGTGTGATCAAGTGTGAAGCAAATGATGAGAAATTTGGAGTCCCAAATGAGTCAGTTGAAGTGAAACAAGAGAAATTGTATTCAAATGGCTTCCACCCTACACCTGCAACACATACTTCTTTTATGCCGCTTTGCCGACGGTTCTGGAAATCAGGAGAATATGAAAATGGGAAAGACCCTGGGCCATCATTCCAAAGTACACAAATAATTTATTCTTTCTTTTTGAGATTCTCTTGTTCCTGCTTTTTTCAGTTGATAGCCATCTGTGGGCATATGTGTTGTTATCCTATGTTCTGCAGGTGGTCAAAGTCGTCTACGTATCCATCCTAAATTTCTGCATTCAAATGCAACTTCCCATAAATGGGCCTTTGGCGGTCCGTTATCTCAGATGTTATGCCCCTTTTTATTTTTCTACCTTACTGCTGCAGTTTTATTAATACTTAGTCTCCCATGAATTCTTGTTTTGTTGCAGCCATTGCTGAACTGCTTGATAATGCTGTGGATGAGGTGCTTATAACTCCTGCTATTTAATTTATGTTCTTTTCTTTCTTTTGCAAAATCCCACCTATTGTTTTCTTCTTCCAATTTATTGTCGATTTAATTTGATATACTTGATTTGGCAAATATGTCATCCATTAATCACAGCTTTATGCAATTATGCTTCATTTTTTCTTCGTGATTGACATCAATTGTAAAATCCATTTCAATGTCTTTGTTACGAAGCAATCTGATTGTATCCTTGAACATGATGTTTTCATGAAAAAGGTGAAGCATGGGGCAACATTTGTAATTATAGATAAATTCATTGATCCACGTGATGGATGCCCTGCTCTACTGGTGCAAGGTATTTATGACCTCTAAACCTAGATAACAGTTATCAATAAGTTTGCTGTTATGCCAAGGTATATTTTTTGAACTTGGATGACATTACTTATATAATTAAAAATCAGATGATGGGGTGGGAATGGATCCTGAGTGCTTGCGTCGTTGCATGAGTTTTGGATTTTCAGATAAGCAATCAGATTCTTCTATTGGGCAGTGTACGTTTCCTCTGTTGATTATTTTACTATTTTCTAGTTCTTATATGCATTAATTAATCATGTTTTCTTTAGATGGAAATGGTTTCAAGACCAGCAGCATGCGGCTTGGTGCAGATGCAATTGTTTTTAGCCGATGCAAAACTGACAGGTAATGTCTTCTAATTGAAGGTGCTTCAGTTGTAATCTTTTTTTGTTTTGATGTTCTGAATTTCTCTTTGAGAAATTTCGAAGATTCTGTCCTGTAAGTTTAAATGTTCAAATACATCAGTGGTGCCAGATTGAAATTCCTCATCAAGTTATTATTTCTGTAATTCTTGTTTGGATATGTATAGCAAATTGGAGAATATGGGGGATGGGTTTGAATTTATTGAGGCAAATAATAGGACGAAAGGGTTTCTACTCATATGACTGTTTGGATGGGCTAAAAAATTGTCCCAGTTGAATGGTGACCTTATTCTTTGGTGTTGTTTGGGTGGGAGTGAGTACAAATTGCTTATTTTTTACGAAAATGTCAAAGTGGCTGGTACATATCTTCTCAAGTTTAACTGATACCTAAATGGACTACTTTGGAGTAAGCCAAGGCATCAAGACTGGTTCTTAATTTATCACTGATGCCAGGAATTGCACATTTATTAATGCAGCAATTATATGAACACCAAGTGATATTTTATCTTCATTGACTAATAACAAGATAAAAAAAATCACCACAGACAATATGCTTAAAATGTTAGAGATGATTTTCTATGACAAACCTTTGTGCCTTGTCTCCAGCTTACTCTTGTTGTATTTCTTTTATAATGTTTTATGCATATTTTTTAAGTCATCTTCTGCAACTTCAAAGGCATTTGTTCTTTTTTTTGGCATGCTAAACTGGTTAGAGTTTCCTCTGGAGCAGAAGTTAAGAACGTGCCCATATTTGACTTAGCTATGTGCAGGTCAATAATGACTATTTTACTAGGCTTCAAATGGGGCTGTAAACCTAATAGGTCCAAACAAGGACTACTCTAAGTCTGGATTCCCTAGCATTAGGCCAGCGGGCAATTCTTTTGTGACGAATTTTACAGGTTGGGCAGGGCCTTTTCAGTTTAGAAGAAACCAGGCTCAGCACTAGCCTGCAGCTTTGTGCATGAAGCTAGAGCCCCTTTCCTCTTCATGGCTTTTGGGTTGGCCATTTGCATCCCCAGCTTTTCAACATGATGAAAGAGAAAAGGAAAATAAGAAAGTAAATGAAGGAAAGTATCTAGATTCTTGGTGCGATCAGTAACAATCTTCGGCTTGAAATACATGTAGTTCTTCCTTTGCCTCAAAGAAAAATAGCAATAGGTTTTGATGTGGCAAACTATCATACCAGTTTGTTCACTTTTTTGTTAATTGAGATGGATATTTTTCAATCTCACCGAAATTGTTCTATTTAATCACCAAGACAATTGTCTTGAACCTATGCCTAATAGTGCTTTATTTGATGTAAATTTCATATGATTAAACTTTCTTCTATATTTTGTTCTGCAGTGTACATTATTTATCGTGCTTCTAGGTTTTGACAAAAATGATTTTTTGTGGCACTTGTCTTGATGTGTTACTATGCCATCCCAATAAGTGGGTATGCCACACAGTAGGTCATCTGACTGTACATCATAGCAATTTGTAACACCTTAGTGTTTTCTTGCACTTGAAACTCAAACAAAAAATAATGTACCTAAACATATTATCTCCTTTTCTTTACCTATCAGTTAGGTTGGATATTGGACTACTGGATTCCTGCCTGATTTGGCTTTTTCATTGAGAAGTTCTTTATTGATCTTAGACTTCTCTCCATGATTTCTCGAACTGTGATTGATTTTTCTCACAACAACAGAGGATAAGTTTTAGGAGATATGACAAGAGTAACCCGTTTTCTTCTTGGGACCATTGTTGCGTGCATAGTCTACTCTTTAGCAGACATGTTGAGATGCTGTCGTCCTGTCCATTATGTGATCTATAGGCAACATGTAATTCAGCTCTTAATCTATAATTTAACATGAGGTATTATAAACAAGAAAATTATATTCGAGCAATAAATTGTGTATTAAAAAATAATTGGATCCTAGAATATTTTTTGACAAAATGGGTTCAAATGATTGGAACTTAGCATGTCTGACATCTTGAACACTCTTTTTTATTCATGGTTAAATTGCTGCATAATATGCCAATCCTAGTTAGTTGATGATAATGTGGATTTCCAGTAGTATTCATCATATTTACTAGCATGCAATGATATGCTTTGACTTCTTTTCCTCTCATTTTTGCTGGTTAGTCATTGCTAGTGATTTTTGAAATCTAATTAAGAGTGTTGACATCACTCAATGGAATAATCTAAACTTGACCTCTGAGCTTTTTAGAAGAAATTGACCTTGCTAGAATTTTAATATAAGGTAAATTTAGCATCTACCATGTGACAATGCGACGAAACCTTGTCTTCATTTTTCATTTGCTTGATTCACGGTTTACATTATTCGGCAATATAATACCTATTGACTTATTTATTAGTATTGGATGTTATAGTATAGGCACTATAGACAACTATATTTGTTGAAGAAAAGAAGTGAGGCTTAATCTTCATAGGCCGACCTATTCAGAACTTGGTTGCATCAAGAAATGCCATCCATAAGCCTAAATACTCGGGATTATCATAGCCATTAAATTGTGAGCATATTATAAGTAAAACCCAAAATAGAATCTAAATAGAAGTCTTTGTAGGAGTATAGGTTAGTTTGAATTTGTTAGGGTTTCTGTAGGTATAAAAGCCAATTTGTACTCTTAGGATTAATGAAAATTTTTATGTTCTAAGAGAGTAAAAGCTCTTGTCATTGAACATAAACCCTAGCTTTCCTCAAAGACAAATCCTAAATTAAAAAAATTAACATAGTATTAGAATTCTCAAAATGGGGAAAGAGCAAGCAAATTATGGTCACCATGGAGAATAAACCATAGGAAGATTGAGGAAATCTATATATCACCTTTGCCAAACTGAAGGGAATAAAAAATTATCTCCCTTGTGTAAGAGCAATAGAGTATTTATTTAATCTCCAAGGAATGCAAAATTTTCTTGTAAAGGACTTACTGATAGAAATGAAGGCTGAGGATTATCAAATAAGATCATTTCTTATAATCAACCTTTAATCTAATGTAGGAAGACTATTCCTTCGTTGTTAAATCTCAAAAACTATATTGGATTATCTCAAATAGATGTATGACTGTCAGGATAATATCTCTAAAGTTTTTGTGTTGTATAAAAAAAATTTTATTACCAAGGAAGAAGTAAAAGAGTTGAGTGAGTACTTTGGAATTATAAGTGGATTGTTGGATGGAGTACTATTTTTCAAGGTTTTAAGTTTCGATTTCGGTTTCGACATTAGCGAAACCGATACGTTTCAACTGTTTCATTCGTTTTGGTCAAAACCATTCTTATTTTGGTTTCGGTAAAAATATATTTTTAATTATTAATTACGTGTTGACTAGAGTTTGATTATATTTTGATTGTACTTTGATTTTAAATTAAAAATAAGATACAAATTTTTAAAAAATTTCAAAAAATTATAAAAAAATTAAAAAAATTATTAATAGTTTTATCAGAATAGTAAATATAATTTTAATTAATTTTGTTATTTAATCACGTAATAGGTAGACCAACCTTTAAATTTAGAGATAATAATTATATTTAATTCATTAAAATTTTTTTTTGCCTATAAATTCTTACGTAATTCTAGTTTGATTTATATAAATTTCTTAAATAATTTATATTTGTGTCGAAGGATTTTGAGTGTATGTCAATCTTAGTTGGTCGGTAGTATTAAACCTTATGGCTTGGTATAAATTTATTAGAAACAAATATTCAAAATGACGTGCATGTAAATAATAAAGATTATAAGTTATTAAATATAATCATTTTTAAATTCTAACGCTAATATTTTGATGCTCAGTTTTTATGTATTAATCAAGGTTTTAAGTTTTGATTTTGGAAACGGTTTCGATATTTAAAGAAATCGACGTGTTTTGCTTAAAACTATTTCTATTTCGGTTTCGATCAAAATATTTTTTTATTTATTAATTATATTTTGATTAAAATTTAACTTTATTTTAATTATTTTTAATTTTAAATTCAAAATATTATAATTTTTTAAAAAAATTTTGAAGCAGCCATGCACGTAAAGTAGCTCATGCACTAAAAACTCATGTACGTGAATAGTTCTTTGGTTTCACTGCATGCTTGGTTATAACTTCCAAAGGTTGGTAAGGGCACGAGCATGCCGGCGCGGGGGCCAGGCCAGCAAGGGCGCAGGCACAGGTGTGAGGCGAGCGCAAGGGTGCGGGCGAGGGCGCGGGTGTTCGGTCGGCGTGAGGGCTCGGGCGTAGGCATTGGCGCGAGGTCGGCGAGGGTGCGGGCGCCAGGTTGACGAGTGCGCTTGGGTGTGAGCACCAGAGGCCGGCGCGAGCTTGCAGGCCCAGGAGCTAAGCTGGCGAGGGCATGAGCACAGTCGTGAGTCCAGCGAGAAGGCATGGGAGTGAGGCAAGCGAGCTCGTGGGTGCGAGCACCAGATGTCGGCACGAGGGTGTGACGGCGTGGGCGTGAGGCTGGTGGGGATGAAGGTGCCAGTGCTAGGTTGGTGAGCGCATGGGTGCGGGTGCTGGAAACCAGCTTGAGGGCGTGGGCGTGGGGGTCAAGTAGACGAGGGCGCAAGTGCTGGCGTGAGGCCGGTGCGAGGGCTCGAGAACTCGCACAAGGTTGGCGAGGGCGCGGTCGCCAGAGGCTGACGTGAGGGTGTGAGCGCGGGCATGAGGCCTGCCCGAGGGCTCGAGCGTTGGCGCGAGGTCGGTGAGGGTGCGAGAGCTAGGTTGAGGAGCGCGCTCGTGCTTGCGCTCAGGCGTAGGCGCTCGAGGGTGGCGCGAGCTCGCGAGCGCGGAGGCCAAGTCGGCGAGGGCACGGGCGTGAGCGTGAGCGTGAGGCTGGCGAGGGCGAGGGCGAGGGCGAGGGCGAGGTGAGTGCGCGGGTACGAGCGCTAGGGCTCAGGCGTGGGGGCTAGGCCGGCGAGGGCACATGTGCAGGCGTAAGGCCAGCGCGAGGGCTCAGGAGTGGACGCGAGGCCGACGAGGGCGTGGGTCAGCGCGAGAGCTCGAGAGCTGGCATGAGGCCGGTGAGGATGCGGTTGCGGGCGCTAGAGACCGACGCCTGGTCGTGGGCTCGGGGGCCAGGCCGGCGAGGGCTTGGGCACTAGTGTGAGACCGGCGAGGGCACGGGAGCGAGGCGGGCAGAGCGCGGGCGCTAGAGGTTGACGCGAGTTGGCGGGCGTGGGGCCAGGCCGGTATGGGTGCGAGCGCGGGCGTGAGGATTCGGGTACGAGCGTGGGCTCGAGGCCAGCAAGGGCACGGGCACGGATATGAGGCCGGCGTAAAATCGAAAATAAATCAACTAAAATGTTTCGCCCATGATCGAAATCGAAACGTTTTGGAAACCAAAACGTTTCGGTTTCTGCCGAAACTTTAAGCCTTGCTATTTTTCAATCAAAACAAAAGAAATAAGAAGAGAAAGAGGAGTTAAGATGATCTCTTTCCTGATAGGATTCAGTTTTTGATTTAGATAGTTGGAGTCCAATGTTGTGAGTAATAGTAAGATATCCATACTAAACTAAGTATATTGTAAGTTATAAAGAGCCACAATGGTGGCATCAAGGAGGAAAACTATAACAAAAACCTTAATTATGATATGGGGAGGGGATCACATTTATACAAGGAATAATAATATTTATAATGATAACTATAATGGATGAGGCTTAGAATCCATAAGAGGTATATGGAGAAGCAATGGTGGCAGTTCAAGAGGTAAAGGTAGAGAATACCTTAAATTCAAGTTGGTTAAATGTGGAAAATTGGTCACTTGACAAAAGTCAAACCTAATAAATGAAGAGCAAGTAATTATATTCGGAGAGTAGTGTAACAAACTTCTCCAATATGAAGTCAATGTGTCAATGGTTTCTAAATCATTGTCAATAAGTCAAAAATGACATTATACTTATAAGAATATTTGGATTATTGACTTAGGTGCATTAGACCACATGACAAATAAGGTAGAGTTATCTAGAAATATGGACCACATGTCAACAACAAAATAAGTCTCTTTGGTTGATGGAACACTATCACCGGTTACTGATTCAAGGAGAGTATATATATATATATATATCAATTGTTGACTTGTCATTAATATTATTTGTTCTTAATTTCAAGTTTATTTGTTATTAATTAGCCAATTAAGTAAGAAACTTAATTATTGTGTAATATTTGTTCCCCCTTATTTTATTGTTCAATACCTCACAATAGGGAAGTAGATTGATAGAATATTAAAGACGAGGGAATACCTTTTTGACTTTGAAACACAATATCCGAGAGATTTGAAGTTCCGAGAAGAAGATATCACTAGATGACAACGGAAATTAGGTCATTTCTCTAAGAATGTGTTTCAATTTTTATTTTTCAACTTTGATTTATCTGGTAAAAGATATTGTCAATTCTATAAATTGGCGAAGGATCACATATCTATTTATATTTTGAGAATTAAAAAAATTAATTTTTATTTATTTTATATTATTTATAGTGATGCATAAACAATAAAAATTAGTCTTTGAATAAATACAAATATTTTATTATTTTTATTGATAATTATTACAGAGTAATATGGTTATATTTCTTAAAGAGAAAATCAAAAGTTCCTAATGCCTTTTAGGGTATTTCACAAATAAATCCAAAATTAATTCAATGCAAATTTAAGATCTTAAGTTTAGAATAAGAGGTGAAAATCTATATAAAGAATTTCAAGAATATCTTGGAACATGGTTTAATCTCTCAAACCTCATGTCTGTATACCCCACAATACAATAGAGTTGTTGAAAAAGAAATCAACACGTACCAAAAATGGCATTAGCATTATTGTTTAAAAGAAATGCCCTTATTAGTTTCTAAGATAATGCAATTCTTATTGCATTATTTCTCATGAATAAAACACACACATTTGTTTAGCATCAAAGTCCTCTTATTATTCTGTCCCAAAGAAAAACCATTTGATTTATTATGTAAAATATTTTGATATTTATACTATGATCATAACCATGATCTCTTTAAAGACAAGTCACATTCAAAGTCAATAAAGTGTATACTCTTTAAGGTATTCAATAACAAAAAATGGGCGCAGATGCTATAACTCCCAATTACATAAAATATATAGTTTAGTTGATATAACATTTTTTTGAAGAAATAACATATTATTTTGAGAAAGATAAGAATAAATATAACTCATAACACTAAGAGGAGAATAAGATATACCTTTACTTTTGTGTCCAGATCAATTACATGTGACTTCAAGGATTAGGAGATGCTTGTGTATACCAAAAAAGAAAGAAGGGCCAGTCAATAACATTCCCATTATTCAAAAATTTTGTAGGAGGTGCAACTACACAACAACAAGCTGCTAAAAAACTTGAAACAAATGTTATGTTAGAACAAGTAGGAGATCCTCATCCTGAACCCGAAATTCAGTGTCAAAATATACCTTCATATGCAATTGGTAATCTTCATTTGCCAGTAGCTTTTAGGAAAAGAAAAAAAGAATGTATTCAGTACTTGATTATTATATTTGTATCATACCAACATGTAGCTCCCTCTAACAAAAACTTTTGTACTTTTCATGACAACTATCAGTGTACCAAATACAGTGCAAGAGGCTCCGGTAGAGAACAAGTGAAGAGAAGTTATGAAGATTTAGCTAGAGGTTTTACTAAAGGTGGCACTTGGGAACTGGTGTCTAAATCAATTGATAAACTCATTGTGGAATGTAAATGAGTATATATAATAAAATACAAGGCAGATGAAACAGTAAAAAGATTTAAAGTCAAGTTAGTGGTAAAAGGTTATATTGAAAAACAAAAAATTGGTTATTATGAGAACTATTCTCCAATAGCAAAAATGAATACTATTAGAGTGATATTATCACTTGTAGTCAATAGAAAATGGGAAATGGACTAGATAGATGTCAAGAATGTCTTTTTACATTAAAATTTTCAGGAGAAAGTATATATATGTCAAAGCACTAGAATTCGGTATGAGTACAGTAGGACAAGTTTGTAAATTAAAGAAAGCTCTTTATAGCCTGAAGCAATTGCTCATAGCATAGTTTGAAAAATTCAATTCAACAATAATAAGGGTATGGATTTAGAATAAGTCAAGTTGATTGCTTGCTATTTTTAAGAATAAATGAGCATGATGTAATCATATTATTTGTTTATGTTAATAATAATATCATTATTGGAAGATCACCATGAGAATAAAAAAATTGAAAGAATATATGAGAATCAAATTTGAGATTAAAGATTTGAGAAGGCTACATTATTTTTTTGGAATTGAGATAATCCATTCCAAGTAAGGTCTAGTATTATCATAAGCAAAATATGTATTAGATTTGTTTAAGAAGATATAGTTATTGGGAATTAGGATTGTCAAAGTAGTAATAAATATCAATATCAAGCTTGAAGCAGATCAAGGGATTCCACTAGGTTGACTGAAAAGTTTATTTATTTAACAATTAAAAATCAAATATTAGCGAAGCAGTTGGCATAATTAGCTGATTTATATAAGATCTAAGAAAATCATATTTAGAGGCAGTGAATCGAATTCTAAGATACATCAAGTGATCTCCAGGATTGGGCTTGTGGTAAAAAATGGTGAGCAACTAGAATTAGTGGCATATTCATATGAAAATCAGGAAGGATCACCAATTGATAAGAGGTCAACTACATAAATTTGTATCAAGTTTGCTGGTAGCCTGATTATTTTGAAAAACAAGCAGTAGAGTATATTTGAGTGTTGAAGTTGAATATAAGGCTATAGCTACAACCGCATAGGAAGTTTTATGACACAAAACATTATTGATTGTATTAGGGTTTAATATTAAAACACCTATAGTATTATTCTGTGACAACTAGGCAATATAGGCAATATCACATTTGCAACAATTTTATTTTTCATAAGAGAACCAAACATATAGAAGTAGACCTATACTTTGTTGGGAAAAAGATTAAGAATCAACAAATATATTATATCTAACTGGGAACAAAAGATTAATTAGCGGACATATTCATAAATGCATTGCAATCAGATAGACTAAATAGACTTAAGACTTAAGAGTGAGACATCTATTATTTAACTTAAGAAGTAAGACTTAATCCCCATAATAGGTTAAGTTATATTGGACATGGTTGCATATAAAGATGCCATTCAAAAGTCCAAGTACACTGGGTTCATCATATTTATTAAATTGTAAACGGATCATGAGTAATGCATAAAGTAGAATTTAAATAGAAGTATACATAGGAGTCTAGGTTAGTTTGAGTTTGTTAGGATTTTGCAATTATGAAAAACAACATGTACTCTTAAAGTCAATAATAATTTTTCTGTCCTTAGAGAGCGAGAACTCTAATCATTGAACAAAAACTCTATTCTTCCTTAAAAGACAAATATTAGATTTACGAAATTAACAATATCCAATATCATCAATACGTATGAGGTTTAACTCCTAATACTCATACTCTTGTGAATTTAAATCTTAATTTGATTTATCATAAAAGTGTAAATTGGGCCATGCCGTTTTGGCATTTCCTGTTTTGGCAGATCGCCAAAATTGTAGTAAGCTGAGCTAACCACAACTCACCACATTTTTCGATCCCCAAGCTCGGCTTTTAGCCTACGGATTTATGGGTCGTGTCATGTCTAACCTAGTACCTCTTTTTTTAAAAAAGTAAATATAAAAAAAGTACAAATTATATATAGTAAAAAATTCAAAAAAAATCTACAAATCAGAAAATTCAAATAAAAAATAAAAAATAATATTTATAACTAAATTGATTTATGAGTTTTGTTTTAAAACATATATTTTATTTAAAATATATACTTATATTTTATTTAAATGCATATCATGTAATTTTCATCATTATTTTAAAACTTACAAAAGAAGATTGTTAGAGTGAGGAATTACATTTGACAACCCAACTCCAATACTTGAGTAAATAAAATAGTTTAACGAAAAATAATTTGGAATGTATTTAAGATATAATAATATATATTTCAAATACACTGAACTTATTATTTAAATCTCTTTTAATTAAAGTTCGATCTTTAGGATTACTTTGCTCGATTCAGTTGAACTTCCAAATCACTGAATTATTTTTTCGTCATTATGCTAGTTTTTCATACACATGCATATTTGTAAATGTTTTGTTGTTAATTGAATTTTTTATCGTTTAATATTCATTTACTTGCACCAAAATAAAATTTCAATACAACTGTGTATACCAAAATAATTAATGAATTGCGAGTCATGATAGAAAATACTGGATAGTTACTAGTATGTGTTTTTCATCATGATAAAATATCAAAATCTTTAGCATTTTATTTAATAAAAAAATTTCTCAATTTGATTTTCATATAAAGTCACAATATCATTTGAAAAGGATATTGGAGACTTTCTATTTTTTTTTTGTAAAATAAAAAACATCTAAGATTTTGTTCAGAAACTATTTATAACATGTTTTGATTAACCATAATGAAATGAGTTATCAGAATGAATTTGATAAATATTATATGTTTTATGTAATAATTGTTTAATTTATAGTTTGTATTGTTCTATATCTATGTAAAACATATATTATCATAATATTTAGTGACTAACAGTTAAAGACTTGAAATATTAACTTGTGTCTAATATAGTAGATAGAGAGAAAAAAAGATTGGTAATTTTAAAATCTTTTTTAAAATTTTCTTCCATTGAAGGCAGAATATTTATGAATTCATGGAATAATTTATAATTGCTGAATAAATTCATTAAATATCAAACAAGTTATATGATAATAATTATCTAAAAAATTATTATTATAACATATTAATGTTTTAATAACTACATAAATAATTTACAATCCTTTCAAATTGTGTCAATAAGCAAAAAATCACATATGTATTATGTGCAAAAAAAGAGTAAATAACTCTTTATAATCGTAATAAAATTTCAATTATTTATTAGTAGCATTTCATCTATTTTCTATATTTGACAAAAAGTTTAAGTTGCCTTCTATGTTATTTACACAAATCTTGAAAATCTTGAGTATGACTAGGTTTAAAGTTAATATATTTGTATAAATTTTAAGTTTTTTTAAATTTCATATGTCACATTAACAAATTTAAGTCAATATTAAATAATTAAATTAAATATATAATATACATAATGAATATGAAATATTTTTTCATCAAATAAAATAGATAATTAATGTTTAAGTACGTCAATAATAGCATTATTAATAGTATTATCTAAAATATTTTAAAAAATAGTATTAGCAATGTTAATTATATTATGAGTATATTTTAAAAATTTAAAATTAATAATACATTTATACAACATTCATGTGTTATTAATATGACGAGCAATAATGTCAATATAAGATACAGTATAATCAATATTCTAATCATTGAATGTAACCACAATTTCTATATTTGTAGCATTTAAATAAGAAAATTAATTGATTTATCTTTTTATGTTGAATAGTTTTATCGTATTGTTCGTAATAATATTTTTAGATATTTTTTGAAAAAATAGATTTAACTCTTGAAATTGCTCTTTTATATTGAAATTTTCTATAAAAGAAATTCATCTCAAATAATATATTTCACTAATTTTTTTGTCTTTTCATTAAAAATTTATAGATGCAAAGTAAACTATAAGAAAAATTACTTGAAAAATAAAGTTGTGTTAAAGTCGTACTCGTTTTTTAAATGATATTGAATGTATATTCAAAAATAATTATTTTTATATGCAGTTATAATATACAATGGATTCTTTCATTTCTTACTCATGACTTTTCGATACCTCCATCTACTACTGTATCATAATGCTTTCAAATATCAATAGTTTTTGTTTTTCCAGAATTTCTAAGCGATAATTCATTGTATAGGAAATACTTTAAGAAATTATGCGGGGGCATTTTATATTGATAAATGGAGCATTGGCCTTGCATAGATTGGATATACAGGCCTTCCAACTCATTTTAGTGGAGTAGTATGTTATTTGTTTACACTCATTAATTTGTAGACGCTTCAATGCAAACTTCTTTGATAGGGAATCAAATGGTTGTTCATGTATTTTTATTTTTGTAAGCTCAAGCGGAGGCTTGTTTACTTATGAGAAAGAGGTAGGCCGACATTGTCATCAACTTTGAGTTGAAAATTTGCAATTTGAGATTCATCCTGAAAAAAATACTGATTCAAAAAAGAGTTTGTCATGATTAAAAAACTTGCCAAAAAATAATATAAAATTGATTTCAGGGAGTCGTTAGATGGGGAGTGGGATTTGGAATTGGGTGGGTCAGTTACAGGAGGGAAAGGAAAGGATTTCGTGGGCTGAGCTGGTCCAAGCCGCGTGCCATGTCGTGCTTGGCTTGCGGGATGCGACAGGCCATGCCAGCACCACACGATTATTGTAACAACTGTGCCTTGTTGGGCAAAGTCCATTGCAGGCAGCGGCCCAAATTTACACCACTAATTTGCCATTTTTCATTCATCGAACCTATACATGATTAAGCTCACTGTCATATTTCTATCTCAACAGGAAATCAACTCATTCAATTGGCCTTCTTTCCTATACCTTCCTGCAGCAAACAGCATGTGATGATGTAGTTGTACCTGTGGTATGTGTAGCTTTAAGGAGTTATCTTTGTTAGAATATTTGCTGTAACTTTACCGGATGATCATTTCTGTTGGCTACTTTAGCTATTTTTGTATTGACCTAATTGCCTTGGATTGCAACATTGGTAGATTGATTGAATTATTATTTTTTTCGTTGCTACAATGATTCTCTTGCTGCAGATAGACTATGAATCTGATAATTTGGCTGGTACCTATGAGAGGCTCTTCCGACATGGTCAAAAGCAGTTTTCATCCAATTTATCTACAATTCTGAAGTGGTCACTATTCTCTAGTGAAGATGAACTTTTGAAGCAAGTAAGATGCAAATTCTGTTTCTTATTTAAGTTGAAATCTTCAAATCTTTTTTATTTTTCTGCAATTAGCATAGCATGCATGTGAGTGGTGAACATCTATGACAAAATAATTACCATATACTATGTGCTAACATTTATGACAAAATAATTACCATATACTATGTGCTGAACTTCTGGTAGAAATGTACAACATTGACGACCAAAGTAGCAAGATGGTCTTGAAGATGACCTGGATTACAAAGCAAGACACAAGTAGGAAGGTTTGGAAGGTTCTTTGGAGAAAATAAAACCAATAACTGAGAAACATATAGAAAAAGGAAGATTTCTTTATACACAAAGTGCTCATAACCATAGCTGGGGTTTTATGCATGAGCTTTATTTATTTTCTTATATGTCTGTGGCCTGGAAATTATGTGTTGAAGCACGAGAGCTGATGGAATGAATTGCTAACATAGTATTGCTGTTAATTTGTGATGTTGTGATATATGCAGCAATTAGCAGACAAGGGTAGAAGAGGTAGTAGGAAACAAACACAAATACTGTTCCGATGGCTGTGTCCTGTGATTTTGTTGTTCCATCTGAAGAGTTGAGATATAACTAGATTTACAAACTTGATTAATGGTTATTCCTTGAGTTAGTTCTCTCCGCCCATAGTTAAATCAATTTTTTATTTTTTATATAATAGGCCCCGACAACATAGTGTATTAATGATTTTGTCCTTCGCAAGAGCACATGTTGCTTCCTTTTTCTCTTAAGGCAATTCAAGCATCACCAGCATCCACAGAGAGAAGAGATCAAGATGAAATTAGAGAAGCGTGCAATATCTCTTAAAATGAGAAAAGGGTAAAATGGACACTGCAAGAAGTTTAAAGGCTAGCTGTTAGATTCAGATATTACATATATATCCTTAGATGATAATATGTAATAATATGTTGTCATAGACTTGTATGTACATATTAAAAGTTTAAGGGCTTTATGTAATTTCATAAGATTGAAGGGACCTATATGTAATCCACCCGTACCTGACTTTCTTAATCGCTATTGATATGAAAAGCTTTGCTGTGTCAATGGAAATGTGTTTTAAGGTTACCTGTATTAGCAATAGATTCTTAGTTCTTCCTTTTTATGACTTTTGATTTCATTACATGTGTTGTGTGTCATATATTGTATATTTATGTAGTTCTGATACTTAAGTGTCCTTTTACTTTGGTGGATTTGATTATGGGTTTCTCTTAATCTGTAGTTTACCAGTGCTCAAATTCGGTGATATGATCTTTTCAATCAATACTTGTCAAGTAGACTCTGTTGCTGGACAAAACTTTTTCCCTTTGGCACTTGGACTTTTCATTGTTGTTTGTTTTATCGAAAAATGTCTTGTTATTCACATGGTTTGATCTTAATGAGCAGTTTAATGACATAGGACACCATGGGACAAAAATTATAATATTCAATCTTTGGCTCAATGATGATGGGAATATGGAGCTTGATTTCGAATCTGACCCTGAGGTGAGCAGAATTTTGAATGTGTTGGATGCACTTAGTACTTGGCGAGCCTATAGTATTCCTTTTGTGATTTACAAGGCAAATAATTGAACAAAAGGAAATTTGTTTCTTAGTTTTCAAGTGATATAATTGTAATCAAGAATGTTGGAAGCAGTTAATATTTGGTGTACCCATAGATTAACTTATTCTATTTTTTTGCGGGTTTTGTTTTGATACTTGCATGAAGTTCAAAGCCTCTCAAAGATCTAATGTTCTAAGTTTTTTGACTTGATTGTTGATCATTGACATTGGGCCAATTTTCCAATTCTCATTTTGCTGGGTTATGCTTACAAGCTTCTTCTAATGTTTTCTTCTTTTCCTTTTTTGTGCAGGATATTATGATAGGTGGATCTCTTAGAATGATTAAGACGAATGGCTTGTCAAAGAATCTGAGCCAAAATTATGTTGCAAATCAGCTTTATTTCTCTCTTCGAGTAAGTTGGGATGTATGAAATCTAGTTTCTTTATTTGTTTTTTATTTATTCATTCTTATTTCCATATTTTGCAGGTATATGTGTCTGTTTTATATCTTCATTTGCCAGTAGGTTTTCAAATAATTTTACGTGGACGTGTTGTTGAAGCACATAGTATAGTTAATGATCTTACCTATCCTGAATGCATCAAGTATAAACCGCAAGTTGATGGAATTTCAGAGGTATGCTTCAAACTTTATGCCTGATGGATATTGTGTTTATTCTTTTGTTTACTCAAATTTGATGGAAGCATAAAGTTTTCTTACATAGGTATATTCTTTAGAAACTATAGAAAATGATCTGCTGAGATTAGCCATATATTATTCTTATTATTCTTAAGTTTTGATTAACTTCTTCCAAGATACTATTGGGCAGACATTCTGGGTCTAGATTTCTGTTGTCAAAATCTATTATGCTGTAACTATTTTCCTAAAGTTGCATTGTATGCTTACTTCTCACTGATTTTCAGCTTCATTAGAACATTGCCATCTGTAGTTTTGCATATTTTGTACCTGATAATGGGTTTCCATGGATAATATTGTGGTGCAGTGTTACAGAACAATGCTTTCTTATGCATATGGTTCTATCCTTTCTAGAAGCATAGTGAATCCATGAGCAACTTGCAACCAATGATCCACAAAGATTATTGTCGCATTAATGCAAGTTTTCTGTTTGGGAAGCATTTTCATCAAATTGGATCAACATGGATGCAAGAAAACTTATTCTGTTCTGAAATTTTTTTATTGAGGCAATTGTCTTAATTCCTCTTTTCCTGAATTGACTTCCTATCAAAGATGCTCTGAGGTTTATCACCCTAGGGATAACTTGTAATGTTCCTGCTAGGGGTGTCAATTAGTTCGAGGCTTGTGAGCTACTCGAACTCGTGTTTACTCAAACAAGCTGAGCTCGAGCTCAAAATTAAGCTTATTTTCTTGATGAGTTGTGCTCAAGCTGGGTCTGGCTCACTCTGTTCCAGCTTGAGAGCCTGATTCAATTTATTATTATATATATTATATTATTATAACATATATGCATAATATATTTGAGCTGCTCGAGCTCGACTGGATGAGCTTGGGTTGAGCTTGAGCTAGCTGTTTCGTCGTCGAGCTGAGGTGAGCTCGCTAAAGCTCAGCTCATTTACACCCATAGTTCCAGCAATCTGAGAGTTGAACCTATTCTGATTTATTTAAGGTTTCTGAAAGGACCAAGTGATAAAATTTACAACTTCACCTTTTGACAAATACTAGACCAATATAAAATCCAAGCCCTAGATCTTCAAGGGTCTCTGCCTATATTTCTTTCCTAACAATGCTCGAACTCTCTATCAGCTTTTTCAAGAGAGAAGATTTTAAATGATCATTTTCATTTTTGCATTATGCTCGAATATATCTGGAATCAGGCCATCTCTAAGATAGCAAAATATTTCCTGTTGCTACAGGCACAAAAATGCCGTGTTATATTTTCATGCAACAAGTTTTTGTAATGAACAAATATACTTCTATGTTTCAGGCTGAAGTAGTAACGTTTATTGGATTTCTTAAGGGCGCTCCGAACATTAACATTCATGGATTTAACGTGTACCACAGGAATCGACTTATACTGGTGAGAATCATATCATTGTTTTCCTAACTTCCATAAATAATGATTTCCTCAGTGCTTTCTGCTTTCATTGGGATATCACAATCATGCTATTAATTTTAGTGACAAATCTATTTTTTGAATTATAAAGTTTATCAATTCCTGAATTACTCACTGTTGGATGTCTTGACATTGATCAAAATATTTAGCTTTGAACTTAAAGTTGTCCTTTGGGCTGGATATTTCATGGACTGCATTAATGCTATTGGTTGTGTTCAAACAATATTGTACTGCCCAAGATTGCAATGAACTTAAATTAGACTTCTAACTCTAATTTGAACCTGTCTTCACGCTTGTAGTTTGTAAATAGGCCTCAACTTTCAAAATATCCATATATCTTAACCAAATTAATACTTGTTGGCAAGCTAGGTTCAATTACTAAAAGCTTCTAGCATGATACTTATTTTTGTTTTGGTGGTTATATTGGTCAAAATCATGGATGATTCTGCCAATGAGGACTAGGAGTTTGTCCTATACTAATTAAGAATTGTTTTTAGATTGTTTTTGTTTTCGATGAAGTATATAAATATGTTTTTGGATTTTTTTCGTTGTCAACAAAATATATTAGTATAATATTAACACTTCATGGCTAATTTTAGAAATATTGTAAGAAATTCGAGTTACATGTATGAATAAGTGGGAACTTGTGCATGGACTGAAGTTCATATCTAATAAAATTATTTTTTTTTTAGAGCCCTTCTGTTTTTCTCTTCATTGTGAGTTTAAAAGCTAATCATGGAGAAAACTACGATGCTCTTCTTCCTACCCCCACATTCTTTGTTACACTAGTGGCAGTTTGTACTGAGGCCTGTTTGGATACCCCTAAACTCCATAGGAATTTGGGATTTCATGGGACTTTCTCCTTCATATGAATTATTTACTATGTAGGTCTTTGGCCTCATTTTTTTACAACCCCAAATTCCTTTGGAAACATGAGATTGCATAGGAAAATTAAAAGGAGGTTGGACCTTTTTTTTTCCTATGGAATGGAGCTTGCACGCAAGCTTCTCCCTATCATTAAAATGACCTCATCTTACAAACCATAGGTTTTTGTAGGATATGGTGTTGCATGCAACTCCAAATCCCTTGGAAAAAATTCCAACGGATTTTTTCCCAAGCATCCAAACAGGCCCTTAGAGTGAAATTTGTCCTTTGCTTGTGTTGTCTAACATAATCGGCAGAAACAATCACCTAAACAATCATTAACAAAATAATCAAACTCAAGATAAAATGAAGAAATGTTTTGTTCTTTTCTTCTTAGTGAAGTTAAATGGATTACACAATCAATATTCAAAACCACTTTTCTCAAGAAATAAACAAAGAAGGTCACAAACAAGCATCTGGGAATATAACATACAGCTTCGATCCCAGACATGAAGACTATGTTCAAGATTTAAGTAAAAAATGACTTTTTTGAGATGGTAACAAGATTTTTGTTAATTGTAAGAAACTAGTTGAATGCCTTTTTGATACATGAATGCCATTTGGAAGAAGAAGATGAAAGTTGTTGACCACCAAATTGGGCCAATATTCTTCAGCTAGATGAGATTAGCTCCAATTTGGATGCAGACATGAACAATGTCAAAAGGGGTGATCCTGGCTGAAGATATGGTTATTTTTAGAAAGACCTAAGAATTAGGATACGAGATAAGAAAAAGTTTAACTGAGATTAAAGTGTGATTTCCCCTGATGAAATTTGAAAGAAGTCAAATGAGGTTGGCTTTGCCTTGAAAATATAAAATGAAGGGAGAGGTCCCATAACGCGATTAAGTATATTGTCATTAGTAAGGTTGGAGGTCAAATTCCAAGCTGGGAGAGATCCTAAACTGCCATTAAGTATATTGTCAGTCATCCTCGTCCATACTACAGCTCATGGTATGAACTTATATTTATCTTGTTGTGCCCATACTGCATCATCCACAGAAATTATAGTAACCTTGATACTTGTTGAAGTCGAGGTATTTTACAAATTGTTACAGTTCCATACAGTACGGTAGCTATTCTTAAGAGCCTGCACCTCAATAGAGATGGAAAATGCAATATGTGTATGATCTATCATTGTCTTGCACTATGTTGGTTTTCCATGTCAAATGTTGTTGTATATACAGTTGAAGCATATATAACACAAGTTGTTCATCATATTTTGCTGCAGCCCTTCTGGAAAGTAGCTAACAACTCATATGGTAAAGGCAGAGGTGTTGCAGGTAATAGGCCCTTTAACTGGATTCCTCCTTAACTAATGAATTCCATTATATGTTCATTGTTCCCATTGAAGATGACCTTTTTTGCAATTCGAACTGTTAAAGTTTTAACTAGCTTTATGATTCTTCAGGCGTCCTTGAAGCAAATTTCATCAAACCTACCCATGATAAGCAAGATTTTGAGAAATCTGTTCTTTATCAGAAGCTTGAGACCCGCTTGAAAGAAATGACTTATGAGTACTGGTTAGTTTTTTTGTCTCCCGTTTCTTAAGAAAGTTAGCCCTTGTTTGATGTGTTGATTGCTGATTTTTCTACTAATTGTTAAATTGCTGTGCAGTTTTATTATTTCTCCATTGATGTGGCATTTCATGTAGACTTAGTTGAGTTAGTTCACACAGATGTCTTAAAGTAGTATCTGTATCATACCCCTGATAGATGTTCAGATTGATTTGTCTTTATGCCAAAAATATCTTGAGGATCAGATTACAGTTTTATGCTATGAGAGAAGATGATTGTTCAAATGAAAAAAAAATTTCTTAGATGTTAAGAAAATAATCAACCACTTTGCAAGAGAATTTGCTGAAATTTGATCAGCTGCTCACATATCTCAGATATTGTTTTGATAAGTGAAATTGAAGTCTTTTATGCTTCTTAACTTGTTCAGAATATTATATAACATAGAAAGCATACTAACTACTGAGAATGCAACTCATGCCTTGGAGATGGCCATATTCTTCTATTATTCCGTTGTTCTATTGTCACTGAATTGAGGCTGTTTGATTGTAAAATGAATTCGGAAGGCATCATTATTGAAATAATTTAATGTTTATATTTTTTCGCTAGTTGCATCTGATATATTTTCATCCTTTTAAAATTGCCAGGGATTATCATTGCCATCTCGTTGGGTACACAAAAAGCAAAGCACCTCTTTCATCAGTTGATACTGCTAGCCCCTCACCCCAGTTGCTTCCAAAACCACAAAGCAACACACTGAAGCTAAAAATCAAATGTAGTGTTCCAGCTCCTTCAAAAAGGTTTGTTTACTATCTTTTATGGATTTAAGACAAGTCAGTGTAATCGTAGGTGCTTTACTTCAATTTTACTTAGCTATTTCCTGTCAGATCTCCACAAGAACCTTCAGGCGCTTCCTCTCAGATTTCAATAGGCAGTGGGTTAGTGACTTCTTTCAATGCCTTTGCTTGCTCAAAGATAGGAAAGCCAACTAACTGCAACACAATTTCGCAAACAGGTGGCAGTAACATATTTTTTTCAATATCAAAGCCATCTTAGTTTGATTCTCTCTTTTTTGGGATGTTAGATAATTGTGTAACATAATAAGAGACATAAGTTTCATATTTTATGATGCTGTATAACAGCATTGCCAAAAAAGAGGAGTCATGAAGACAATAATGGTGCAGCAGAACCATCAAAAAGGCTGGCAACTGCCGAACCATCAAAACAGCTTGCAATCATGGCTAAGGTGTCAGAAAGACATGGAAAAAGTAGTGAATCAGAGGTATGAAAGGAGTTTGTGTTCACTACACTTATATTAAGGATACATTTTATGGTCAAGTTTTCAGTTGAATCTGTAATTAGAGTATTAGTTATGAATTGGATTCTCCTTGGCTCAAGATCTCAAAAACATTCTATACCATATGTTTATACAGCCCTGTGATTTGTTATATTAAGACTGTTCATGATGGAAATAATATGTTATTGCAAGTCCTGCTGACAAATACATTACACGTGATTGTTGAGATAGCTAATTACTATTATTTACAAGAAGGAACTTCAAAATGTGGGATGTTAGGTTTTAGCAGCTCCTTGCTTTCTGGAAACAGAATATCAGGAGTTTCTATTCCAGGAAGCATTCATTTAGGCATTCTTCTGGATTAGAATAGGAAAATTGCATGCCCCTCTTTTCTAGTGCCATATATTTCCTAGATTAAGGTCTTAAATATTTTATAGCAGAAAGATGGTGTTGGATGTACATATTTGAAGCTGCATATCGTTTTCTGCCTTTGGTAACTTAATGTTGGTGTTACTCTGTGGTGTTGGGCAGGTACAATTTCATGAAATCTTAACACTGAAGCAAGAAAATGAAAAGTTGCATGCAGAGTGAGTAAAACCCAGTACCATTTACTTTTGGTTGAACCGCTTCTTATAGTTGATGACATGTTTTCTTTGGTGGTGCTCATAACTCTTTTTTGTGCCCTCTGTTTCTGCAACCTGATTTGATGATGCTAATTTCCTTAATAATGTTGCTATTGGCATATGCCTTGATTTTTTCTTCAAAGGTGGGTGGGTGTTTGCGGTGGGAGATCTCTGGTTTAGTAATAAAATATCATAATTCACAAGGGCATTTACAACCTTTTTGATGTTTCATCTGTTTAATCAGGTGTCTGAAATACGAGGAGACAGAGAAATATCTTTTGCTAAAGGTAAGCTTCGAAGGATTAAATTTTAAAATTCATGTTTGTCTACCTATGAGAATTGGAAAATATAGATTTTTTTCACCGAAGTACAAGTGAGACATGTCGAGCTGACTCATAGTAAATGATTAATATGAGAATAAGAAAAAAAAGGGCGATCAACAGAAATTGTGAAATTTCTCACTGCATGGATGTTCACAGCTTCGACTTTTCTTTGTAAACGAATTTCTCTCAATTGTGTAGTACATTCATTCCTACAGGTAACAAAGCTCAGAAATGAGCTTCAAGAAGTTCAAGAGGTGTACAAAAAGCTACTGGATGAGCTCAAGTTGATGGATGTAATCAAAGATGAGAAATTGTGATCACGCCTGTGGATCTCGTTGTTTCCATGGTAATATATTGCATAGTGAATATGCTAAATTTCAGGTTTTGTAGAATGGCATGCAATGTAGCCAAACTAATTATTGTTAATAGAATCATGTTGTATACAATCCCAATTTTGTTAGCCGTACAGCGGCAAGTATTGTACCAAGTCTCATATTACTAACAACATTCTGAAAGATAGCAGCTTCAAAAGATATGCCTTGGTTTCAAATGCCTGCCTGTGCTGGATTGAAATTTGAATTCTCTCGGGGCGAAGCTCTTAAAAGAAAAAAGAAATTGAAATTATTTCAATTTCTTACTGGGATTATGCCCTTGTGCTGTATCCAACAGAAGCTTTCAGTGCGCAAGAGTTTACTTCAGAATGTAAATGGTTTTTAGTGCTTGGACTCTAATTAATTGTAATATAGCTCAATTGTTTTGTTCTCAGCTTTCTCCATTGTGGTTAATTGGATATATGCTTGTTATCATGTACGTTACATGTGGCGGGAGACCTTTGTTTATCATGTTTGTGTGTTCTTTGATTAGTGGATACAGATCTGTATAGTTTGATTTACACAGGTCAAGGCCAATTCATTTATATTTCTTTTTTCTTTTTTTTTGCTTTTCAAGTGCTGTGTTGCACTATCAGAAAACACGTATTATACCTTGATGATTGATTTTAAGGGGAGAAAAATAGGGATTCAGAGGAAGCAAGTCAGTTTAAGAATAAGTGTCCACTTAATCAATCAGTAATTCGTTTTTTAATAACTAATTTGTTCTTCATCAAATGTCTTGGTAAAATTTTTACCAAAATAATTTTGGGTGTTCTGACCAAAAAATGCATTACAACAATTAATTGGCATCAGTATTTGAATATCCAAAATAAAAATTAGCATCAGTATTTGAATATCCAATGTTAGATGTTATTGAATATCATCCAATAAAACCAAAAAATCTCATTAAGTTTCATTACAACAATTAATAAACATGTAAAAATTTAACAATTCAACCAATAGATTAGGTCCCATAAGGCATCATTGCGTGGACTGGTCTGTGCTTGTTTGTTCTTGCTTGCCTCGTGGTCTCCTTTTTCTCTTCTCCGTGTGCTTCACTGTAGCCTCTCCCTCTTATCATTTCTTCTTCCTCTGTTTTCCTAACGCTCTTCTTCTTTCACTTTACTCTGACCCGCTCAATCCATTTGCGTTTTCCTCTTCTCACCATCGTCTTTTACTGTTTTCTATTTTGACTTTTTTCACTTGTCATCCTCTTCATCATTGTTTGAAAAAAAAATTTACAAGTCACCTTTTTTTTCTTATATATCTATACATATAAAAATTTGATAAAGTGCTTATTTTATATTTGACAAAATGTTTTTGAGAAAAATGAAAGAAAAGAAATTAATTAATAAAAATTAAATAAAGATAAAACAAAATTAATCGTCCGAACTTAATTAATTACAATTAATTATAATTTAATACTAAAATGAATGCATATGCATAATTATAATTCACACCTAATAATAACGGGAAATTAAGAAATTATATATAATTGTAAAGTTCAGAAGAATTATATACTATTTCGTAAGTTCCCTAAGTATTACTATTTTTCTTCTTCTCAAACCCTACGCTCTGGATCCATCACCTCTTTCTCCTTCCGATGTCCCATGAGATGATCGGAGATGGAGGGGACAGGGATCACCCTTCCAGATCCTCCCCAGACGCCGCCACCGAGGAAGACACCTCAACCTGGCTTCGGGGCCGGCGGGGGAGGCGGCGATCGCCTTATTCTGACGAGGACGATGACGAAGAGGCATCGCCGACCTCCTACTCCACCTGCGAGGGCTCCGACTTGGACCGGTACTGCAGCGCAAACTCCGCCCTCGGCACCGCCAGCGTCTGCAGCAGCTCCTTCGGTCTCTACGCCGACCTGGCCCCTGATTTCAGCGCGAAGCTCATCGCAGATGGGGCTTCGGTCGACGTGATATCGGACGGGGAGAGGTATTCGGACGATGACGATTCGATTGGGGAGTGTGGGGTAGCGTTCGGGGAGGTGGGGAATCCGCTGCTTATGAACTCGGCTGTGGCGTTTGGGGAGAGTGATTGGGATGTATTTGTTCAGGAGAATGGGGAGGATGATCTGCTATCTGTTTTTGGGTATTCGAATAGGAGTCAGGCTCTTCAGTTCCAGCAAAGAGGTGATTCAATGGCAGTCCAAGTTGACGAATTTAAGCAAACAATGGGAAAAGAAGAAGATGAGGAGCAGCAGGAATTTAGAGAAGTAGCTGCGAATAGTTGCTTGGTGGCGCAAGTTACTGCTTGTCATGTTGGGAACTCATCAGGGAATTACGAAGAGTCATCAGGGAATTATGGGGTTTCATGTATTCAAAATCCGCATACTAATTTATGCCCTGTCGATGACCATGTGGCTTTGAAGCAAGAACCTTTGCCGATAGAAACTCAAGCAGCATGTGATAGTGAAGCTGATGGTATTAGTGGAGAATCTAAAGGCCAAGCACCTTTTAGTTCAGAGGTTTCTCCTAGTCCCAACCCCCTTTGCAATGATATTTTTGAGCGGTTGCATTCCACATCAACTACGATGTTGGAGGGGAGGGAGGATAGGTCTCAAGAGCTAATCAAGGCATCTGGTTTACCGCCTCCTGTCAAAAGTAATCATGATTCTTGCTTTAAGAGGAATGTAGAAGAAATTTCCGCTAGAGAATGCCTCAAAGTAGATAAGGTCAGTCATGCTCTCTGCTTTATCATGCTTTATGCAAAGAAAGCCTATCAACGAGTCTACTCTCATTTTTATTTCCTATAAAATATGAACCTTTGTGTCGAATCTAAGAAATGCAGATTTCTCTGATGTACCACTATTAGTTCTAGGAACATGTCCTTTTGCTTGGATTTTAATTCAAATTTTCTGTTGAATCAACTACAAGTTCTAAAACGAAATCAAATATACACGCTGTTGGATTAAAAGCCTTTTGTGGAAATTTATTACACTAGGCTTACAAGCCAATGTGAGCCCAGAGAATATAAGCATAGATTGCATGGTGGGTTTTTCAACTGTGGCATTGACTTGGGGAATAACTTCTGCCTTGTGGACCACATAGAATCTTCCTCAATTTGGATCTATTGTTGATTAATGAAAGTATTGGCTTTTCAATTACATATATCATATATTCATCTAACTAGGTTTTAAGTTTTATTCTTCATATTTTTAGTGAATGATCTCAAGAATATACCAAGAATATACTTTAGATTCCTGAAGTCAGGGCCCCAACTATGTTCAAAATGTCTCATATAATGATTGATGGATATGCTCTGTGATGTAGCATTAGATATCCTGGCAGTCGATATCCATTTTATTATGATATGAACTGCAAATAGTGTAAACATTGTTGGATTTGATCTTCAGCATTTAACATTCTAACCTGTAAGTCTGGGTAAAATTCACTGATTTAGGGATAGAATAACAAGATAATTGTCTATTTATTTTATGTGTGATGAATGGGAGTTCATGGGATATGTTAAACTTGAGCATTTATAGCCTGTATGACTTTTCTTTTTAGCACTAAGTGGTAAGTATGGCTGTTAGTAGCATGTATTACCTGCATATAATTGTCTAAGGCAGGCCTCAGGTCTCCAAGATTGATGCTTAAAATCAGCTATAGTTGTTTTATGGTTTCCCTCTGAATAATGTTTTTTTTTTCTTAACAAAATGAAAGCTCTGCTACTCTTGCTGTTTACCTTTTCTGGAATTGTTTTTGCAATTTCAACTTGAAAATGGGTATTCTGAAACACGATGAATATATTTCACTATTGACAGTAGTCAATTGATAAAACATTGTTGAACAATTGAAGACAAAATTAAACATTTGCATTTCCATTATCTTGTGCATTGCTGACCAAATCGGACTATGTTCTTCAATTCTTCTTTCCAAGTCATTTCTCTTGGTTTAAGTGAGTTTATTTGGCATGAACATCTCTGACAATAACTGTCCTCTAATTAAATAGCTTAAATGACCCTAATTTCCTACACATTTATGATGATATCTATTTTGTTATCCTTCTGTATTGTTTTATGTGCTTCTCGGTGTTCTTTTGTAGGTGAAGAAACCAAACCTAAATGATGCTCATGAGGATATGGTTCTTGAGATGGAGGAGATCTTACTAGAATTAGGGGAAACTCATGGGCCTTGGATTGGTGTTGTCAATGAAACATATGCAACAATACAGAATCATCCTTTCAGAGACGGAAGTTCAACTGCATCTACATCTGGCATGAGTGAAACTCATGCTTCTCCACAGGGCTCTCCAAAAATTGATCAAATTGAAATTACTGGGGCAAAACAGAAGAAAGGGAATGTGTCTTTTGGAGAACGATTGGTTGGGGTCAAGGAATATACAGTGTACCAAATTAGAGTGTCCAGTGGCAATGATCACTGGGAGATTGAGCGGCGCTATCGTGATTTTTTTGCCCTTTACAAGCAACTGAAAATTTTATTTGCAGGCCATGGCCTGACTCTTCCATCTCCATGGGCCAGTGTTGAGCAAGAATCGAAAAAGTTCTTTGGAAATGTTTCTCCAACTGTTATTAGTGAAAGAAGTACTCTTATACAAGATTGTTTGCGCTCTATTCTGCATTCAAGACTTCCTCTTGGAGGTCCTAGGATTCTGGCTTATTTTTTATCTGCAGATATAGCTGTTTATGATTCTAGTTCACTAAAAGCTCTCATACCAGGAGCTCTCTGGAGAGCTGAAGATAAAAATGCTGAGCGCCATCCAGAAGATGCTTCTGCTGTGGGTAAGACAATAGCACTTGTTGTTGCACTAAAGCCACACAAATCAATAAGAAAGTTGCTGGAATTGCAACATTACAAGTGTGCTGGATGCCATACACACCTAAATGCTGGAAAGACCCTCTTTCAAGAACTTATGGATACATTCAAGTTAAATAAACCTCGGTTCTGTGAATACACTGGACAACTGTTTTGTGCTTCGTGTCACACAAATGATACTGCAGTTCTACCAGCAAAAGTATTGCATCTCTGGGACTTTTCTTTATATCCTGTTTCTCAACTAGCAAAAGCATACTTGGAATCTATTTATGAGCAGGTATTTTACGTCATTGCTACACATTTATACTTTAATAACATCTGTCTTCTTTCTTTTGAAATCATAATATTATGTCTTATGTTTCTTTAAACATGGCTTGCTTGCACTTTCTGTACGATTTCCATGTTAAGGAAAGCTTTTGTTAATCAATCCTTTATCCATGTATGTTTTAGATTTGGTTAACCGATTACAAAAGATATTGCTGCGCAACATTGCCTGTATCTCACCATTTTTGGTATTTCTTTCTCCAGCCTATGCTCTGTGTCAGTGCAGTCAATCCTCTTTTATTTTCAAAAATACCAGCATTGCTTCATGTCATGAATGTCAGAAAGAAAATATCTGCTATGTTCCCATATGTACAATGCCCATTCCGGAAATCTATTGAAAGAGGCCTTGGATATCGTAGACATCTTCTTGAAAGCAATGATTTTTTTGCACTTCGAGATCTTGTTGATCTCTCAAAGGGAGCATTTGCAGGTAATACACAAGACATTATATTTGATCTCATGTTCCATCCATGTTGGTGTTTTAGATCCTAAAAAAATTGTAGGGTATTTCCCAATTGCCAATAATCATTTATGATTATGTACAAGCAACTGGCACTAAAATTTGCCCAAGCTTGCAATACAGACTGATCAACCATCATCAATGCAATAAACTTTTCATAATTTTGCATTGCTTTTGTGACAATATAGACCCACAAATGACTTTGTTCTTGAGTAGTGCGAGTATGATAGAACTCTCAATAAAACATGGAATCTTCTAGAATGAAGCAGATCATCAAACATTGAAACTCATTGACAATGCAAATGCATTTGTTTTGCATTGGTTGGATTGCACATGCAATTGCCTTTGTTTTATCAGATCATCAGACGATCCTGATGGTTATCAAGCTGGGGTTTATAGTATAGCTACTGCATTCCAAAAGATGACACGAAGAGAATGCTATGGCACATATGACATAATAAATAGTAGTGCAATACAATGTCTAAGAGGTGGTTGTTAAGTAGATGTTCTTGTGTAGAGAAGAAAATTTTGTTGTGCAAAGGCCCTAAGGATATTGATCAATCAATTTGTTTTCATGGAAATGCTGTCTCGCTGATTTTGGTGTTGGAATGTCTAAAACTTCATCTTGACATTAGAGTATCAGTTTGTGTTACATAAGTATAAATTCAAGAATGGCTTCATATTAAATGGGAAATTAAGTTAAGCAACTGTAAATGATCCTATAAAAAGGAAATAAATAGAGCTTAACCAATATTGACTTCACTTAAGGAGGCTCATAAAGGTTATTTTTTCAAACTTTATGTTATGCAAATGAAGAATTTGCAGACCAACCAAAATAAACGGAGGTCCAAACTATGTGTAACACCCAAAGCTTGAATTAACTAATGTAGTGCTTCATCAGTGAACTTGACTTGTCAAGGGAGATCGGAGACTTAAACTTGTCTTTGAGATTCATCAGTGAACTTGACTTGTCAAGCAGAGATCAGAGACTTAAACTTGTCTTTGAGAATCTCATAATGTTTGAGCTTGTGGGAAACTCATGATCGAGAGTTTGTTATTGTTACATTAATTAGAAATTGTTGTTAATCTGTGAATTTCATTACAAGTGTTGTCTTGGGAAATCAGGGTCATCTTGGGCAGGATCATTTCACATGTACAAAATAGTCACAAAAAATTGTCAGCCAAATTCTCCTTGTCTTTACTTATTTCTTTCGTTCTTTGTTATATTCTTAAAAGTTTATCTTAATCCCACATTAGGAAGTTAACTATTAAACCTTATTGCTGAATTAGTTTGAGAAAAGTTATATGTTATACCAATGATAAAGACAAAGATGAATGCGCAGTTTAAGTAAACAACACATGCCATTTGGATAGAGGCAAATGATGTTTGAGTAAATTATAATGATTTCCTTCAATTCCATATAGGACAATTATATGAACTGTAGTCATGGGAAGTTACCTTGAGGATTTAAAATCCGATTATGGTTGCCACGTATTTAATATAGGCCTCTAGTGTGTTGGTATATGTTTTAAAAAGGTGCGGAAAATGTAAGAGGGAAATGAGGGAAAAGAGGGTTTAAAAAATTTGTCCAGAACTTGCAAACTTCAGTTAAGTCAGTTCAGTTTATGTTGAATATGTGTAAGTGGGTCTCTCTTCATTTTGTTCACATCCCAAGCCATAAGTGTATTAACCTTCTTGCTTGTGTTCTAATATTCAAACCATGTCTTGGTTAGACTTCAAAAGATTCAAATACTTTCATGAAAAGATTTCTTGCAATTTTCTTAGTTGTGAGAAATTAGACAAAGAAAAATGTAAATATGGTTTTTGATTTTAGGTGGTTCTGAATTTCATCCCAGCATCATTGAGTATGGTGTCTTCTGGCACCACAAATGACCTAAATTTTAGTTTCCAATTCATAGTACCTAATGGAAGACAGTAAGACTTATGCAGGCCTTTTGCCATTACCTTCTGGTAGCACATAAGTTTGTTCCATTCTGGACTTGTTTCTGCCATCTAACTTTTACCTTCAAACAACAATTGTACGTCCTTCTGGACACGTTTGCTACCAAATGCAGGCCATTTGAGAAGCAATTTCCTTAATGCCCATCATGAAATTAATTCATGGAGTTTCTAATCTGAGAAAGCCAAAACCATTGGTTCAGTTCCCCCCTGTCAATGGAGAAAAACTTTAGACATACCCTTTGCAAGATATGTGTTAAAGAGAATATAGGGCTCAGTTCCCAAATGGCCAGAGCATACAAAGTATGGTTGCACACTTTAAGTACCATCCAAATATTCTAGAAGCCCAGCTTTATAATTAGCTACTTTGCTTATCTAAATAGGCTTTCTCTAGATACTGTAATCAGGTCAGGAGTTAAGCCCCAGTAGAGTTAGAATCTGAGTCAGAAACCAAGTAGGAGTTGGAGATCAATTAGGATCTCAGCCCTTCATAAGCATGTAAGGTCAGGGATATTGCAGTAAGAAAATAGAGACTTAAATAGAGCTCTCAAGTTCTCTCTCATCATTGTCTCAAAACCCTCATTTTCTCAGCTTGAATTGCTAGCTGAGGTAGGAAAACCTACAATATGTGTGGCATTTAGTACAGTCAATTGTGATGCTTGTACAGCTACTCTGGTGATTTGGTAATTATCTTTCATCTGTTTATACAGTAAGAGAATCATGTTATGTGTATGATGATAAGGATATTGTTTACCTTGACTGATTTGGTGTTAGCCTACCTGCAGCATACAATTTCAATTCTCTGGGTTGTAATCATTGTCATCCTGTGCTTTTTGCAATTACATACTTCTTAACTTCTTAATCATATTTAATCCATTGTTATCCACTCTCTCAAACTATCAACTTGCCATTTTGCTTTCGACACCACATACTATTGTTTTCCACTGAACAAAGTCATAAATTTTTCTGTTTTTCAAAGTTCCTTAACCTCACCCATTCCACATTATTAACCATTAAAATTTTTTTTTTAAAAAAATAAGGGCCTGTTTGGATACCCCAAATTGTATAGGAATTGGGGGTTTCATAGGATTTTTTTTCCTTCATAGAAAAAAGCTCCTGTGGAGGTGTTTGGTATCGTTTTTTGACAACTCCAAAGTCCTATGGAATCATGAGATTTTCTATGATTTCATACGAAAAGATCCATTTTTTTGTTTCTGTGAAATGAAGCTTGGATTAAGCTCTTTGCCATTATTAATTACTCTACCATCCATAGGAAGTGGGGTTGCATGCAACCCCAAATCCTATGGGAAAAAATCCAATGGATTATTTTTCTGAGTACCGAAATGGGCCTTGAGTGGGGACTGGGGAGATAGAGTAGGATGCATCCCCAGTTGACCTCCTGTTGGACATTTTCTCAGCATTTTCCACTTTCCAGGATTACATCACAAAATTTTCTAGGCATCAACCAGAAGTCTCCTGTCTGCTATTGGTGGTCATCACCCAGTTGTAAAAAGGTTACTTTTGTCGACCTTTTTTCCTCCAAAATACGCCCGTCTCCAGTTGCATTCCATCTTCTGCAATTAGCATTTCAGTTCTTATCTAATTATAGATGAGTGCCTAGCTATCATGGAAAATGTCTCAAATCTCATCTCATCTGATGCACATGAAGTCTCCAGTTTTAAGATGTGTTCAAATAAGGACACAAAGCTGTCTATCTCAAGCCATCAAAATAAAATCTATTTTTAGTAAAATCCCTTCCAAGTTGAGGTATGCAAAAAGCTCTTGGATCTTGCAGATGTTTGCTGGGTGTGCTTCTGCAAGGAACATGTGTTTTCACATGTTCATTCCAATTATGTCAAAACTGCATTCTAACTCAGCAAACAGTATGATCACTGATTTTTCTTTTTTGTGAATAACTATGGGCTAGAAACTTTATTATGTTGCAGTGATGTTAATGTACCCATGGATGCTTTCACAATTGACTAATGTTGGTGCCTTGGTTGTGTTCATCATTCTAGCTTTCCTCGACTTCATTGCTACTTGACATGGTTCTAATTGCTACACGAGTTGTTGCAGCTCTCCCTGTCCTTGTAGAAACTATTGAGAAAAAATTATTTGAGCACATTACCCAGCAATGCCTTGTGTGTTATGATTCTGGTGTCCCGTGTGCTGCTCGACAAGCATGTGATGATCCATCCTCCTTCATTTTTCCCTTTCAGGTTTGAACCTTTCAACTGTAACCCGCATACTTCTAATTTTCTGTAACTAATGCTGGCCTTAATTTTCCTGGTGCCAGGAAGTCGAAGCCGTGAAATGTGCTTCATGTGGGTCTATTTTTCACAAGCCTTGCTTTGGGAAGTTCATGGGATGCCCTTGTGGCAAACTATCTGCTCCAAACAGTGTAAAGGCTGTCAAAGAGCAAGTAGTACATGAAACGGAGAAGGAATTTGATGGGTTTTTGAATCAAGTGGCACATTCCTCTGATGCTTTATCGGGAATGTTCTCCAGTCTATTTTATAAAAGAATGCCAGACAAGATAACCAAATCTAAAAGCAACAGTCCTGTAATTCCTATGAGCTCATTGCCAAGTACTTATCTATAGTTTCTACTTCCAAAGTAAGCTTTTCAGAGGTTTGTGTGAGATTAATCTTTTCTATTGTGGTCTAGGCCAATGTTTTAATGTAAATTTGTGGCAGCACAATTGCATCCATGTATGTGTAACAATAATGTGGTTTTTGATGCAGTGAAATATATTCTTGTTTAATGGGAACCTGCTTCATATAATCTACTTTTGCTCACAATTTTGTCCCAAAATTTTTGCACTCTGGTTAAGCTTGACTGTCATATCTCATTGCTGCATGCTCCTCGATTGTATTTTCTCTGTGAATCCAGTTGCATGGTATGTGACGATATGTATAATAGTTTGCGACTGCATGCTAACTAGATGGGTTGAAGTTTAGTGTTTCAATTTTTAATATGGGCCCTTCATGTGACCATATGCAGACGGAAGATTATATTTTTTACAATTCCAGTTTTCAATTGATGATTATTTGATTTAGATGATTTCTATTGCAATTATAATAATTTTGACCAATTGTAATTGAAGTTGAAATTTTATTTTGAGTTGACCTCCGATGTAAAAAAATTTAAATGTCCTACATTATTACCAAAACATGTGTTATTAGCTTGAAGATTTTTTTAAGAGATTCTTTAATTGAATGTTTTATATATTATGTTTTGAGTTATTCTTAAACAAAATTGTCAATGGAAGTACTTTTGATTCAATTTGACCTTTAACCCGAGAAATGGAGTTAAATGGATTGGATAATTACAAATAAATTTCTGAAATATTTTTTAATTAACTGTCATTAACCACAGGTGCCGATATGTAATTAAAAGGGCTTCTTGCATATTCGTAGTCCAAATTTTGGCGAATTGCATAGCCGTCGTTCGTTTATGTTGTTCATTGTGGGTTAAATTTTAACCACAGAAAATTAAAATACCCCTGGCTGAAAAAAAAAAATCAAACCAAATCCCCTTGCTCGCCGCTATCCTTCTTCCTTTTCCCGAATTCCAGATATATGGTTCTTTTGGGTCCGTTCCGTTCCAGGTTCTCTTCCGACAATTGCAAAGGTCTCCGGCCGCCGGCGAGCTCAGGAGCGAGCGACATTGCTGCCGCGACCCATGCTAAAGCCAGATCGCTACGGAATTTGAGAGATATTTGAGCTTGTTCATCCAGCGGCCACCGTTTTCGATCTGGCCTTCGTCGGCGACAGTTGAGTGACCCAGTGGCCAGCGTCGAGCTCCATTGAAATCCTTTGAGGTTAGAACAATTTCGCCTATTCTGAACTATTTTTTTCTGAATTATTTTGTTGCCCCTTTTTATGATGCTTGTTGTCTTATGATGCAGTGCATTTGGGGTTGCTTTACCTGCCCGGATGGAGAGAACTCTTGGTAGCAACGGGGACAGGTAAACAGTTATTAGGGTTTTTGTCTTCTCGGTGGGTGGTCTCTGTATATGCTTTTGTCGGAGCATCTGTGAATACTTTGCACGTGGGTGGTCCGCTTTGTGTATGCTTTTGTCGTAACATTTGTGATCCTTGTTAAAGCTGTCTTCAGTGTCTATTTTATTTCATGGTGTTATACTTATCTACTGTTGCAGGAATTTAATTTATCTTCATTCTTGGGTAGTGTGGTTAGTGTTTGTTTAACTAAGTTTCACTTTCATTAGTGGTAAGTTTAGTATCTTAATTATTGATTATTGTGTAGTTTAATTAGTTAAGTATCTATTTTAGTGCCTCTTTTGTGTAAATTGTTTTGATTCATATATACCATGCATGTATTGATTAGGGTTAAGCATGGTAAATACATGGTCAATGTTTTTGTACTCGGTGCTTTGTTTTATTAAGTGTTCTTTAATTTACACATTAGTTGATTCACATGCGATGTGAAATAATTAGTTACTGTCTAGTTAAGTATTGTTTCAAACACAGTGATCAAAAAAGGTGAGTGTAAGGTGTGGAGTTGAAAATTGCCCTTGGTATATTCATGTTTACTGTTTGAGGGATCGGAAGGCTTTTGAAGTGAAGAAGTTCATAAGTGAGCATACATATCAGGGTGTGAATAAAGCCAGAATTCCATGGCTTCCCAGCATGGATTGCAGACCATGTTTCCCATCAAGTTAATAGTAAGCCCGGGCTATCACCAGCTGAAGTAAGAAACCTTAGGAACAAGCTTGGCATAGAGGTGCCATATCATAGGTGTTACAGGGGCGTTGATGAAGCTGTGAAGATTGTGCGTGGAGCGCAGAAAAATCATTTAAATATGTTCCCTCTTTGAAAGCGGAGATAGAAGGAGGAGACCCATCAGCAGTTATGGAGAATGAGATTGATAAAGGTAACATATGCAAGTGTTTGTTGCATTTGGGGCTTCCATAGAGGGATTCAAAAAAGGATGTAGACCTGGTCTTGATGGTTGTTACTTGGATGGAAACAACAGTTTGTTCCCTGTGGCCTTTGCAGTTATGGAGAATGAAAGTAGCAAAACTGGGCATGATTCATGGAAATGTTAGTTAGAGCCTTGGATATCGATCATAACAAACTAATACTGATGACTGACAGGGAGAAAGGGATTGGCAAAGGCAGTTGCAGCATGCATGTCAGGTGCCGAACATAGAATATGCATGAGGCATTTGTAAAAAAATTTCAAGAAATCATGGCTGGAGCATATTTGGAAAGGATGACTTGCAATGCAACTAGATCATTTAATCAACATGGTTATAGGTATGCAATGCTGGATATGCAACCCATATGGCTAAAGCAGCAAGCTATTTGAAGGACTGAAAGGCAAATGGAGAAGAAGTCAAATCAGGGAGACTTCAAAGCTCCACTACTTGACAAACAACATGTTTGAGTTCTTCAATGCTTGGATTTTAGAACCATGAATGAGGCCAGCTGTTGACTTGGTTGTGAGATCGGGAGGAAATGGGCTAACAAGATGAGTGAGAGGAAACTATTGGTTGTTTCATGGAAAGGCAAGCTTGTGCCCATGGCTCAAAGATATGTGAAGGATTTAGGAAAGATTTAAATAGCTATGTGGTTTTCAGAACTCTAGACACACAATCTGAAGTTCAAATAATTTATGAAAGGTGTGAAGTGGACCTACTCCAAAAGAGGTGCACCTGTGGAAGATGGCAACTTACTGGGCTACCATGTGGGCACTGTGCTGCTGTCATTGCTACTATGCAAAATCCCCCTTGGGAGATGTTCAATAATGACTGCTAAAAAAACCTCTATGTAAGCCCTAGTTTTCCACTTAACCTTTATTTTGATTATCTTGACTGATTGTTCTTTGTTTGATTGCAACAAATACAAAGAAGCATATAAGTTGCTGATCATTTCACTTATTGACAAAGAGCAATAGTTTCCAGTTAACCTAGGGTACACTGTTGGCCCAAAAAACCTAAGGCCAAGAGGAAGACCTAAAAAGAAGAGAAATAGGGGTAGAGATGAGATAAAAAAATCTCGCAGAAGGGAGCATGTATGCCAGAGGTGTGGTAGAATTGGACATCACAAACAAACTTGCAAAACTCCTCTTCCTAACAAGTTCTGCTCAAGGTGCAACCAATGAAAGAGCAGCTAGGGGCAAATGAAACAGAAGGAGGGGAAGAGGAATAGACCACAGGGGCATAGTTATTGGGAGTGGAAACACAAGGGTAAGGTTATGCTCAAATAATTTTTTTTTCCAATTATATGCTACAGAACTTGACATTTATATGTGTCTTTCCACAGTCAATCCCTCGCATGAATATTTTGTCATGGCAGAGGGCCGTCAGGACTTAAGTTCTCAACCTCATAGTTTTGAGTTCAATTTCAACCTTTCTCAGGGGTTAGTTATTAGTTTTTGGTGTAATGCCATGCTAGTTCAAGCTGAATGATTTTTTGATGCATCTCCTATCTAATAAAATCTTGAACTCATATGTATAGAGACAACCAGCACAGGTCTCAAGTCGAAGGGTATGTATGTGACTCTATCAATATATTGGGATCATGCTTCAAATAAAATCTAACCTTTTTTTTTAATGTAGTGCTCTTTAACATGCAGCAGCAACATCAAGAAATTATAAATCTTTCACAAACGCCATGGGAATATATATTCCTTTCACAGGGTTCTCAAAATATTGAGACTCCGGCGAATATTCAACTAATCTTTGATTTGGGGCTTTCATTTAGTTTAATCATGTTGCACATTAATAGTATAGCAATTTTTTATTAATCATGTCGCACATTAATAGTATAGCAATTTTTTAAGTGTCATAAAAAACCATGCAATTTTGGTTGTGGTCTTGGTTCAATTTGATGCTGTGCTTGTTGAGATTCTAAATTGGCTTGGATGAAATTATTCAAATTTATTTACTATTGCTTGCTTGTTGAGATTCTGAATTTTCTTGGATGAAATGATTCATATTTGCTTATTGGCTGCAAGTGTGACTGTGGTCTTAATTCAATTTGATTATATGCTTGTTGGATGAATTTGCTTATTGAGATTCTATTGGTTCGGTTTGGTTCTATGCTTGGATGAAATGAATCAAGCCTGATTCTATGCTTGTTTTAAGGGTACATTGCTTGTTCAATTCCAAGAAGGTAAATTTGGTTGTCAAACTGTTATGCAAATATATATTCCATTTGGTTGTAAAAAATGTCATGGGAATCTATATTTCTTTGGCAGAGGTTTCATTTGATTGAATCCTTCCATTTGGCTGAATCATGTCTCTTGATTCTATGCTTGTTAAGATTCTGATTTTGCTTTGAAACAAAGTTTCAATCTTGTTTACTATTGCTTTGGTGAATTTGCTCAAGGCCTACTTACTATTGGGATTCTTATTGGATTGTATTTGCTGTTGCTTTAGCTAGAAGAGTTGGATTGTATTTAATTAGTTCCTGTGAATAGCTGAAATTTAATTGGATTGTATTTAACTGGATTGTAAATTGTTTTTCCTGTTCCTGTGTATAGCTGAAATTTACAAGCTTGATCATTGATAGGTGTATGTTTTACTTGCTTAAATTCGGGCTTTTTTTACTCAATTGTTCGACTTCTGTACGTAATTCATTTATAACTTAACTCGATCATCTCTTAGCTCTTTGTTTGTAGGATGGCAAGCAACTCACAATGGCCACCTAACTTAATGCACAATGGCTAAGTGTTGGAATGTAGTACTTATCTCATTAAACTAAATTTGTATGGTCTGTTTTGTTATCTCTTTAATCTTGTGAAGTATACTATATGCAGGGAAAGAAGAAGTTTGGCCAAGGTTCAGGAATGGCAGCCCAGCCTCAAAATCAGCCTCCACTTAATCATGGCCCAAGTCGGAAAATTGTTCCAAGGGGAAGAGGTGGTGCTCATGGTGGCTCATGGAAGACCTGTTAAAAGTGTTGTCAAAGTGTTGGGATAACTGATGTTGGTTTCCCAGGTTCTGCTTATTGGTTGTATGAATGCTAACTGATATCAGTTTGCTAGGTCTTGTTTTTATTTTCTCATTCCATTTTGAAATATTTGCAACCTATTTTGGATGGATTTTCAAATGAGTTGTAAGACAAATTTTGCTATTCTGTACTATGTAATCTTGACCAGTTCTGTATGATTTGTATGCTTCCACACTTTTTCTGTAATTGAGATGCCACCCAGTTGTACCTTTTCTGATACAACTCAATAATAAAACGCTACTTAGTTGTTTTTCGCATTTACAGCTTACAGCTTCAATATACAACTTCCAAACGTATAGGTTACAACTTAAGTATACCCAGTCATATACTTGTCTGTAATTGTGATATAGCTTCAATATAATACACCATGTGGCTATATTATTGCTAGAAATTTCATCATGTCACAGGTACAGACCATGGAATTTATATTGCTACTAAAAATTTTTACAAATGCATTGTCACTTAAGGACAAAATAAACAAGAATGCATGGAGCAAACACCCTGAACCAGTAGAGAGTTTCCAATGCACTCTTTAACATTTCCTTCATTCTCTCAGTCCCTCCAGTGTACCACACATCACTTCTAGCTTCTGAATATTAGCATCCAGCTTCTCCTCTGGGGCATTGACCCTCTTCATTGTTTTGTCAAGCATATGTTGTTGTTCCCTTATGTCAATTGAAATCGGCTGTTCACAATCCTCAAGTCACATGAAAAGCCACAACCTTTGTTGTCCTCACCCAGCAAACTCAAATATAAGCTTCAGGACAAATAAAGTGAACATCTACTGAATCAGTTTGAAAAAAAATATAAAAATTTGCAGAACTTGTAATTTGGGCATTCATAGAACCCTATCTTCATCTTACCTTGCATATTTGCCCACAGTAGTCGGATGCTCCATTGCTGGCTGAAGAAATCAAGTTACCACCTGTTTTTTCTGAAAATCAGAAATTGTAAAAATCTACTTACAGATTCTTCATAATTGCATCTACCTACTTCTATTATTCATCTTTAACCTCCAACCAAGCTGATTAGGATTTTTTTGGCACCCAACTCTGCAATGACAAAACCAAATCTGAGCCCATTTCCACCAAATTTCAACTGCTAGAAAGCAAGAAACCACAAAAGCAAAAGCCATTCAAGTTATTTCTACTAAAAAACTAACATTGGATGAGAAGCTCGATGTCAATTCCATTTACTCTCAAAAGCTACATCTAATCAAATACCATTGATGGCCCCTGAAGCTCATGGGCCATTAAATTGGGGGTAAATACTGATTTATATCCTCAAATAATCAACAAAAATTACTCTAACAACTCTAAATCTAACTGTTGGAAAATGAGAGGAGTTAATTTTGTTAATAACACTTGATTAATCCCTAAAAACACATTAAATCTTAACAAATTTTGTTTAGAAATATTTTAGTCATTTTATCTGTTCACAAATCTTGTTAGAAGAAAATATTCCACAAATATTTCAATTTATCATGGAAAATTCAAACTAGTAGATTTTTGCAAAGTAACCTAAGCTCAAGTGAAAAACAAACATTTTTAGTAGAAACATGCCACGATGTCAGGGGGTTTTATACAACTAGCCTAACTTGTATGTACCTGCCTGGCCATCACCACAGGAAAAGAGCCTCGTCGGTGTCGGCGAAAAGAGTGTCAGAGGAAGAGCGGATGGGTGAGGAGGAGGAGAGGGGCGTTCAGATCGGAGGGAGGGTTGAGAGGGTGGACGGGAGGGCGCTAAGCTACGAAGACTTCGTGGAGAGGTTCATGAAGCCCAACCGCCCCGTCGTCCTCACTGGCCTCATGGATGCCTGGCGGGCGTCCACCGACTGGGTCTCCGCCAGCAACGGCTGTGGCCTCCCCAATCTCGCCTTCTTCTCCGACCACTTCGGCCGCTCCAACGTCCAGGTCACTTACTTCTTCTTGTTGTTCTTCTTCTTTTTCTTCCTGTCCATTAGGAATTAGGTTGAGGAGTGGAATCTGCAATTAGCAATGAATTTTATGTTTTTTTGTTAATTTAATTTTCTTGGGTTTTATTGTGGATGGATATTCACGGTAAATTAGTGAAAAATGCGAGGTTGCTTGATATAATGGATTGAATTACCTAGTGCTATAGGAAGAGGGCTCGGAGCTCACAAAACCCTTCCACAAGGGATAAATTTTTTTCCGACTGATCTTTACATGGCACATAGCATGTATCCCAAACTGCATGCCAATTCAGCACTTTGTGTACGAATTCGTTCTATTTCTGAGAAATGCATTCAGATCATGTTGAGAACACAAATGCTGAATTCCACACAATGTACAATATTCCACTCTTAATCCTAGTTCTATGGGTTAGGAACAAAAGCCACATTTAGCCACTGGGGTTAGGTCAGAATCAATTGTTTTGTTATCACATGAAAACTAGTTTCTCAAACAACATATACGTGTCAAAATATCTGGTGTTTATCCCCAATTGATAGGGTCATGGTGTAGAAAAACTAGGAGACAAGTAGAAAATCTACTCCTGTAATTATTTTCAATGAACATCAGATATTTCTTTATTTTAGTAAGGAAATATTTATTTTATTTTTTAGATATTTGAAAGTTTAACATAGAATATTAGTAGTTATAATTCAAAAAAAATGTTTAAATCAGCAAGATATCAGAATCCTGATTGAACGTTTTTTTTTTCACACGCTACTCTGTTTTTAAGTAAAACAGATAGGAAAATAATGTTTAGTTAGCACACCAACAATAAGATAATTCAATTTTCAAAAAAAAACTCAAAGAGCATCCAGTTATTTACAAGTTCATCACTAAATAGTCACAAATCACAATCATGAGGATTATGCCTTCCACCAAAAAAGCCCCAATTCTATCTACAAATTTAACATCCCTATCCTAGATATAAAGTTCAATAAAGAAGAAAATCAATGAGCAATTCTAATGGAGTAAAGAAATTAAGAAAATTGAGTCCAGATTGATGATTTATCTCATGAAATGATGCTTAGATCTGTACCAAAAATCAGGCGCTCTTGAAAGAAACCTAACACTACGAGGTGGTATATCTATCAACGGTTCTTTTTCTTCTGTTTTTCCTTTCTATCTTTCTCTTCTACAGTTTTTTTTATTTCAGAGGCCCTAAGGTATACATCATGGGCTTCTGTTTGCTTGCTTTTATTTATTGCTCTCTCTAATGACATAATTACACTAAGATCCATTCTAACAGAAAAGCAATTTTTCTTTTTTTTATTATAATTTTTTCCAAAGTCAAACAACCACACTGATTTTGCACTTGTAATTTGTAAATAGATGAGAGTAAGAATTTGCATATAGACAGCTAGATTATCCCAAATAATATTTAAATTAACTCTTGAACATAGAAATCCATATCCAATAATCTCTAGTTGGGTTGGGTGCAGTATTTGAGATGTATTCAATACTACAGGACAACAATTTGCATGCTTGTGCTGACACTTTTTTTGATATGTGCAGGTGGCTGATTGCTACACACGAGAGTTCACTAATCAGAAGAGAATTGAAATGTCCGTGTCAGAATTCATCAATTATTGGCTTGAAATTTCTGACAAGAGGTGTAAGGATACTTTGAGTTGCGAAAAGAATGGTTGCTCGTTGTTGTACCTCAAAGACTGGCATTTCATTAAGGTGTGTTGGAAGTTATTTTTTTTATGGATTACCAGTATTGTCCATGATTGATACCATACGAATTGAATTTTCTAGAATAGGAAATGGACACAATAAGTGCCCTATCAAAGAGATACAAAAATATTAGGATAAAAAAATGCTGATTGCCTAAAATGATTAAATTTGAATCCTAAATTGTGTTGTTAGAGATTTACATGCATATATAACATTTTACCAATGTATATTTCAACATTCACCTAAACTCTTACAATGGGTTTAGAGAAAAATGGCTTAGGGCCAGTTGACCACAATGCCATTTTAATATTTTCTTGATCAACCTTTCTTACTCTTGATTGCATATCCAAATAAATGCAATATCCATATGGTTTCAATGGATGAGTAGAATTCAGATTTAGCTAATTAATATGCAAGCTAGTAATTGTAATTAAATAATCTGATAACATTATCATCTGTATGATACAACAAAAGGCATTATCTACAATTAACCTGTGTTTCTTTTTGTGCTTATCACAAGGTTGAGATAAGTATGTTAAACTATTCTGAATAATATATTTCAATAACTTCTGATAATTTTTTAAAAAAAATTACATTTGAATGGCACGTCAATGGAAACATGAAAAACACATTTCAATATGCTCCCATCTAGATTCAGATTTAAAATTTTTACATAAATATTATCTAGATTAGGAGACTCTGCTGACTGTGGAACTCATATAGATATCTGCTAGAATTTGAATAAGGATATGAATCCAATGATTCCAATCTGATATTATTTGATCCACTTCCAGTCGTCGCCCTAATAGGTTAATGGGCAATTCAACTTGTATTCTAAAATTTTTGGATTAGGGCATTTCTTGTTTTGGCATGATAATTAAACTTGAAAATCACTTCTTCCATATACTTCATCACTTTTTTTTTTCTAACAGCAGAAGTATAAAATCCATCAGACTGCAGAGTTTCACCTTATTTTTGTTTCACTTACTTTTTTGTGCTCATTTGCTTTGAAATGATTTTCAGGAGTACCCTGAATATGTTGCTTACTCAACTCCTCAATTTTTCACTGATGACTGGCTCAACCTATATCTTGACAGTTACTTCATGTGCCAAGGTTCTGATGCTGATGGTCACAAAAAAGAAATAAATTGTGCTGATTACAGATTCATATATATGGGACCCAAAGGTATCCATCCAGATACTTGAATGAGTACTTCTATGAAATATGCATTTATCCAATCTCTTCCATTCTCCTCTAAAGTTAGTCATATTTGATTAATTTAGATCTATTTGGTAATATATTTAAGTCGATTAAATTTTTTTCATTTTCTCCAATTAAGTTTAGTGTAATTGAGTTACTTCAGTTTAATTGATTCATGTTAATCGATTGAGTAAGAGTCTTCAATTGTCATAATGACATTACGATAATCTCATAAATTGGACATAAGTTGAAATTTACTTTAGAACGAGATCGTAAGTTAAGCCTAAACCGTTTTAACTTTCGAGCGAGATTGTAAACTTGCCTTAAGTCGAATTGCTTGTGGGGCGAGACCACGTATTGATCCTAAATCGTTTGACTTTTGAGCTAGACTGTAGGCTAACATTAAGTCGGATTGGTTGACGGGCGAGACCGTAAGCTGGTTTTAAACCGTTTGATTTTCGGACGAGAGTATAAACTAATCCTAAGTCAAACTGGTTGTTGAAAGGGATCGCAAACTGGCTCTAAATCATTTGATTTTCAAGCGAGACCATAGGTTGATGATCCTAAGTTGAATTGGTTATCAAACGAAATTGCAAGCTGACCCTAAATTAGATTAGTTGTCAAACAAGACTATACGTTGGTTTTAAATTATTTGACTTTCAGACGAGATCATAGGTTGACCCTAAGTTTAATTGGTTGTTGAACAAGACCACAAATTGGTTCTAAACCGTTTCACTTTTGGGCGAAATTGCAGGTTGATTTGAAGTCTAATTGGTTGTCAGATGAGATTGCATGTTAGCTTTAAATTAGATTGGTTGTTGGGTGAGATCGCAAACTGATCCTCAATCGTTTTGACCTTCGGGCGAAATTGTAGATTAGCTGTAAGTTGGATTGATTGTCGGGTGAGACCATATGTTGGCTTTAAACTGTTTAACTTTCGAGTAAAACTCAAAACTGTCTCTAAGTTGGATTGGTTGTCTGGCGAGGCCTATAACTATAGGCCAACCCTAAATCATTTAACTTTCAGTCGAAACCACAGAATGACTCTAAATCAAATTAGTTGTTGGGTGAGGTTGTAGGTTGACCTTAAGTCAGATTGGTTGTCAGGCGAAACTGCAAACAGCAATCTAGACCGTAGATGGTCACGGTATTGGTAGAAACTCACCAACATGCGAAGGATCGCGGGTGGCCGCGATGTTAGTGGAGAACCGTTATATGAATGGGCCATGCATGGTTATTTTATTATGATCCTCAGTCATACGAAAGGAGTTATGGGTGATCACAATATTGTGATCCTCCGTCATACAAAAAGGGGATCGTGAGCTCCCGTGATATTATTGGAGACGTTGCTGGGATATCTAATCCTCTCAGATTCGTTGATCAAATATGGGAAGCTGAGTGGCCTGTGAAGCGAGACTGCGAGTCGTTGCAGTGTTTATAGGTGTTCATAGTGTAGTTTAAACGTCCGATTCTTAGGTTCGGTCACTCGAACTCGCACAACTATGTAATTTGTAGACAAATAGATGGCAGTTTGATGAAAACAAGGCTGTGAGTGGTTGCGAACTTAGAAGTGGAGGGGAAGGGGGCTGGGAAGGGGTTTGCAACAATAGAAGCACGGGGACGCTAATATCTTGCAAGAGACAAAGGAGGAAAAAGAAAAGCAAAGAAGCACAATGATGAAAATGAGATCGGGATTTACATCTTTCTTGACTCCTTGGTTATACACTCTCATTCTCCTTCTTGGTGACGAGATTTCTTTCTTCAATTTGTGCAGAGTTTCTCCAAGAATTTAGTATAAAAATTTGTTTTTTTTTATATCAAATTTGTGTGTTCTAACTTTCTTATATAGAGTTAAAAGGATATCTAATTTTGTTAATTGGTTGATTTTATTTGAAGATTTGATGAATAGATTGTTACTATAAACCATATATTTGAATCTTATATTATATCTTCCTTACTTGAAAATTTCGTTAATTTTGATGGATTTAATAAGATTTATTTCTGTTTCTACAAATTGCTCCCAAGTTATGAGGTTTGGGCATTCAAACTGTTGGAGTTCGATCATCCGAATATTGGTCGGATTCAAAGAGAAGTCTATGAAGTTCAAACGCCCAAACCTTTGGCTTCGGTCATTCGAACACGGGCCGATTTGGGCTTGATTTTTTCAATGATTTTTTTTTTTGAATTGGATATTACTTACCTCGAGTTGGGTCTGAAATCTGACCCTAATCCTTGCAAATCCAAAGTTGGAGTTGGATTATAAAATCAACTCAAACACTTGCAAACTGACTTTAATCCGATTAAACATTCGGTGAAATCGCAAGCTGATTTTATTTCGAATAAATGTTCGATGAGCGCGTCGATTAATCTTAGTCCGATTAAATATTTTGCGAGTTCGCAAGTTGGTTTTAGTTCGATTAAATATTTGGCGAGATTGCAAATTGGCATTAACTTGAATAAATATTCGGCGAACTCAGAGACTAACTTTAATTTGAATAGACGATTGGTGAACTTGCAAGTTGACTTTAATCCAAAATTGATTTTTGAGCGAGTTCGTAAGATAATTCTATATCGGAGCTAATTTTCGAATAAGTTTATGGGCTAGTCTTAAGGTGATGACACAAAAAATCAAGGTGGCAAGAGAATCTGTTTTTTTCTTGTTGATCGGATTTTTTTTTTCCTTATTTCCTTTCTTCTTCTTCCCGTGCGTTGCTTCCTGAGGCCCAAAACCCTACTAGGCAATTGCTCGTCTCCTCAAGTCCTCGGCCAGATTCGGTCAAATTTGACCAAATTTGGCTTTTCTTCAACGGCGGATGACAAGGGACCCTCCTTCTTCTTCTAGTGATTTGGCCCTCCCCCTTTCTTTTTCCGGTGGGACAAGCGACAAAGATTAGCAGCGAGGGACAGAGCAAGTCGGCTAGCGACGAGGCTGGTGGCTTGCGGGCAGAGCGGGTGAAGTCAAAACAGCACTAGGGTAAGCGTCCCAAGGGCGAAGAGGGCAAAGCGGGCGAAGTCAGGTAGCGGTTGGGTAGGCTTCTCATGGGCAGATTTGGCGGTGGAGGAGTGCTACGAAGAGGTTGGCGGCCGCATGAGAGAGAGACCACTGGCGGGGCGTGAGGCTGATGGCGAGGTAATGGCAAGTGTACGAGTTAGAGAAGAGTTTGGTGCAGGACTCGGGAAGATGACATGCAAGCCAATGGAGGTGCACGGAGGAGGTAGTGGCAAAACACAAGAGCGGTGGAGATGGATGTAGGTTGGAGTTCACCATGACTAGGTCACAATTGGCTGGAATTAGGTCAGAGGTGGAACCCAAGGGCAAAGGTCCTATAAAAGAAACTAGGGATAGAAGAAAACAAGAATAGTAGAAGATAAGACTTACATCTTGTTCTCCTCTTGATTTTTCGTCCACAATAATCTCTCCTGTTCCTTTACAACTTTTGATCCTTTCTTCTGTTTCCATATTTTCGTTATAGGTTTTCCATCAATTTATATGTCTTAAGAAGATTCAAATTTAAATTTTTAATTGATTTGATTTTTGGAATATTGTTGAATCGTGATTTCTAATGAAATTGTATTTTTCATATTTTCTAATTGGCATGTAATTTATTGATTAGGATTTATTTTTTTAATAGAAAGATTCAAAATTTGTACTATATTTTGATGTTGAATTTTTAAGAAGGATATTTACAAATTTTTCAAAAGAAATTTGGATCACATCGTAATTTTTGTAAATTTTAGGGGTTTTTTATAAAAAGGACCTATTTATAAAATTTTCAAACTTTCAAAGTTTTTTTTTAATAAAATTTGAATTTGTTTGTAAATAAAAATTTTTGAAAGACTTATTTGTAAAAATTAAAATTTTCAAAGATTTATTTATGAATATAAAATTTTGAGAGGTTTATTTGTAAATACTAGATTTTGTAGTGATTGATTTAAAAATTTTAAAATTTTTAATTTTTTTTTGCAAAAAAATTATTTTAGAGATTTAAAAGTCCAATCAAACACTCATTTATAAAATATATTTGATTTAGGGATCTATTTACAAAATTTTTATATTTTTTAGATATTTAATGAATTTTAAGTCCGATTTTGATCTAAATATTCAGCCTACTCAATTCAGTTTATTTTGAGCCCAAATTTTTTAATAATTCAATTACAAATTAAACTCAAGTTTTGGTTAAATTTGATTATGATATAGATTCAACTGAGACCGTTATTCGAATCATAATTCAGTGGGACTCAAATTCATATTTTAATCGCTTTTTGTTTAAAATTTAATATTTTGTCAAAATTAACTCAAACATGATATATAAGGAAAAAATCATTCATAGGATTTGGCGTTGCATGCAACTTTAATTATTGTAAAAAAAATTCTATTATTAATATGATACGATCATTAATGATGGGGAAAAGCTTGCATGCAAGCTTCATTTTATAGGAAAAATAAATATATGTTAGATGTCTTTTTAATTTTCCTATGAAATTATAGGAGATCTCATGATTTCATAGAAATTTGGTATTGTCAAAAAATGATGTTAAACACCTCCGTTGGAATTATTCCTATAGGAGAAAAAATCCTATCCATATTCCTATGGAATTTGTGGATTTCCAAACGGATCCTTATGAAAATAATTCATTGGAATATTTTCCCATAAGATTTTGGGGTTGCATGGAGCTCCAAATCCTATACAATATTCTATGACATAATTATTGAGAGGGAGAAGCTTGCATGCAAAGTCCATTTCACGGGAAAAATTAAAAGATGTTGAATCTCTCTTTGATTTTCCTATGAAATCATAGGAAATATCGTGATTCTATAGGAATTTGATGCTATTAAAAACTCGTGCCAAACAACTTTTCCCATGGAGGAAAAAAATTCTATGAAACCTTCAATTCCAGTGGAATTTGGGGTATTCAAATTGGCCCTAAATTTATTTGAACTAACTCTTTTTTATATAGGCTAAAAGCCGATTTTCTTCTTTGCTACAGGTACTTGGACTCCCATTCATGCTGATGTTTTTCAATCATACAGCTGGTCTGCAAATGTTTGTGGGAGGAAACAATGGTATTTCTTATCCCCTTCGCAATCCCACCTTGTATTTGACAGGTATGTTTGCATTTTTTATGGGCTGTCCTATTCTGGTTCTGGAATTGCAAAACACAATTTTTTGAATGGAATTCAGAAAGGCTGTAAGTAAAACTAGGTCTCCCTATGGGCAGATAATTGGTAATTTTAGGTTTTTGAAGGTTAGATGAGAAAATTGTAGGAATGGATAAATGCAAATAGCATTGAATGGTACAGGTCAAAGTTTCCTTTGTGCACATATTAGTAATCCTTGTCCCTATGTACAACAGGCTGGGCTGGTCCAATACCCTCATGCACACCAGCCTGGACAAAAACCAGGCCTGGACTTGGATTTCTGGGCTTTGAGTCAGATTCAAGCATAAAATTTTAGATAAATTGTTAGGCCCTACAAAGCCCAAACTTGGCCTGAAAAATGTTATATAAATTTTTGGGCTTGGTTTGGGCCCATAGATGATTATCCCAGTTCGAATTGTAAATATATCCTGGAATGGGCCGCGATTCAAAGCATTATATTGATTTTTGGGATTGTCTGTGACTGACTTACGTATAGAAAAAATTTGTGCAGGCCCTGGTCCAGGCCATGATTCAAAGTGGACTTAGTCCAGATTTATCCAGACTAAGCTACAGTTCCTGCATATGGCCTGGGATAGGCTCTGCACAAATTTTTTGTGCACCTAAGTTGCTATCCAGTGGCTCAAGCCAATGCTGAGCTGAGTCTGGCATGTTTAGGAAGTTTATTGTTGGCTTGATCAATGCAGTCAAAAGATGTCTCTAGCTGTAACTTATCTCTTTTACTGTCCTTGTAATGGAGGAAATTATTGGATCTTGAATTGATTCACTATCAGATGACTAGGAACAATCTTTCTTAGCCTTGATTACTAAAGAGTATGGCAAGGGTTATTTACACATGATTCAATTTATTTATTTATTATTTTTTTTTGGAAGAGGTGGGGAGAGAGAAGAAGATTCAATTTACATGTTGAAGACATCCAAGTGACTACCCTTTAATAGCTGGATTTTTTGTCATCACAATTTCTCCCCTGATTGATTTTACTCCATATTTATGTAGGTACTCAAAATACTCTGTGTATGACATCTTTGATGATGTTTCTCAAGTACAGTTTCCTGGGTTCAAAAAGGTAACTTGCTAGAGCTATTTCTTTTATACTCTTTTCCAAAAGTAATGACTGCCACCTCATGCAGGCTGTTTGGCTGGAGTGTATTCAAGAAAAGGATGAGATTATTTTTGTACCCAGTGGATGGTACCACCAAGTCCACAATTTGGTATGTTTGAACAAATTTTGAGCCAGTATAATCTATTGCATAGTTCTCATTCGCTAAATATCTCTCCTGAAAGTTAATGTACATACACACAAAATGATAAAAGAGGATGCTGACATATATGTTTTGTGTTTGATTTTTCCCCTACATAGGTGTATATTTCTTTTGATTTTAAATCTATCTTCAAGGAAATAAGGCACACTTCATGCTTGCGAAGTCGCGTGTCCTCACTTGTCCATTTTCCAAATTGTGAGATTTTTATTTGTTGTTAGTTGTCCTTTCTTGGTCAATAGTCAAAATGGTGTTATGATTTGTGACAGAATGTTTATGGATCACTTTTGAAACAAAAAGTAATATAAAATAAAATTAAAAAAAGAAGAAATATAGCGATCTATGTAATTGACCCATAATTATATTATATTCATAAGAAGAGTGAGAAATTCACTATTAATAGACTTAGAATAGCTTATAAAAAAGACTCAATTTTTTTTTAAATTTTTTATCAAGTTTTGACGACGGCTCTACTTTCAAAAAGAATCTCTAATAGAGTACCATAAAGAACCATTACGAGAGACCACTAAAAAGTAGCAGAAAGACCTATGTATGATATTCTCTCTATTTTTCTCTCACTATTTCTCTCTGGTTTAATTTCAGTATCACACTTAAATCTTATGTATTAGTGGAGTTTTTGTTAAGTCTAAGTTTTATCCTTATTATAATTTTTAATATTACATAATAAGTATTTAAAATTATATATAAATTCAAATTCAACTTCGAACTTTTACTTTAACTTAAACTTCAATGCGAATTCGAGATATCAATATTCAACAATCTTTACTTTAACTTTAACTCGGATATGTCACCATCATGAAGCTTCAACTGTTATCTTTCATCTAGGCCTTTCTCTTGAGTTACTAGCTTGTTCAACTAATCGTAAGATGTAAACTCGAGTCAACCTCAAATTTATTTTTTATACATATAACCTTATACTTCTGTAAGTCTTTTGGAAGATTTATGTTAGCTATCATAGCAAAATTAACTCGGAGAGAATGTTTGTCTCCCACTGAATTAATTTGATTTTCACGTTTTTTTTTCGCCGTTTTAGCCATTAGAATTCTACCTATAGTAGTATTCCCTACCAATCAATAAATATTTAAGTACTTCTCTTTTTTCATTAAGATCTTAATACCAAGCGCTACCTTCATAACTCTGTCTTTCGTTGAATAATTATAGTTTTTGAATCTAGTGTATCAAATGAAATTAAATTTTTCTATATCTTGGAGGTATGTCTCACTCCAATAAGAATGTAAATCGTTCCATCGAATATTTGGATTTTGACTGTTTCACACCGACAATTTTATATGTCAAATTATTGTCCAACTAAATAGTATATTTTTTCTTATTCTCCTCATAGAAAGCCAATTTTTCATGAAACAAATGTAGTAAAAACTACTGGAATTTAAAATTCATTCACTAAAAGTGTTGATATGTACATACCGTAAAAACGTCTTCTTCCATATTATTCTCAGAAATATCATTCGTCATTACTGTTACAATATTGGAAGACTATTTTCTCTAAGCTTCGGACACAATTAATGTAATCATACTTTTTATACGAATAATATTGAATTTTCGCCTTAGATTTTAATTTGAATAATTATTTACCTTCTGCATATTCTCTCGATCTCCTCTTTTATAAGTCACTAATCGTTTACCAATTTTAATACAAATGTTGAAGTTTTTTTTTATTAGAAAAAAATTAGTTGTCATCTATTCTAGCTTAAGATTTTGTTTGTCATAAAGAATTATACTTATAATATGATTATACAAAGTAGGGAGAGATATCGGGAGAATCAGTGGATTGCCATTTTCTTTAGATTTTCATTAACTTTCAGCAAATTATTAATAATTTTATTAAAGGTATTTAAGTGATACAATACAGTTATAATTTTACTCATATGCAATTTATATAACTATTGTTTTATATAAAATTTGTTTGTAAGGTTTTTCAATATGTACAATTTTTTGAACTTTATCTAAATGTCTACTGTCGTTTTATCATCAATGACATTGTACAAAAGCTTATTAGCTAAATTTAAAATAATTAAATTTAATGTCTTTTTATCTATCTCTTTTCAATTTTCATCACTCGTCTTATTTGACTTTTTCCCTTTATCCTTTAATGTCTTTTATAAATCTTGGTAAATAAAAATCGCCTTCATGCTCTTCTACTATTAGATAAAATTTATCTTATTGTCAAATTTCTTCATCTCGAATAAAGATTTTGTTATCTTGATTGTTTGCTCATAAACTTTAATATTAATTGTTGTAATTCATAGTGAAAGATTTACGTATCGCCTTATTCACAAACAATATAAGAAATGAGAAATAGTGTTAGATAAAATAAAAAAAGAAACACAGCGATATATGTGATTCACCCAAAATCGAATTATATTTACGGCGGAAACGAGAGGTTTAGTATTAACAGATTTCACAAAAGTCTATAATAAAGACTCAATTTTTCCTTATCCACTTAAACTCTTTACCAAGCCTCAACAATACCTCTATTTTTAAAGAAAATTTTCAAAAGAGTACTACGAGCAACCACCATAATAGGCTATCGAGAAACACAACAAAGACCTAGACCCCACACGACACACCCTCTCTTTTTTCTTCTTATTTTCTCTATTCTCTTTTTTTTCTCTAATTTAACCTCAACGTCATATTTAAACTCTATGTATTACTAAAGTAGTTATAAAAAAATATTTTTATTAAGTTTGAGTTTTACTCTGATTACAATTCCTCATGTTATATAATGTATTCCAAATCAAATATAAATTCAAATCTAATTTTGGACTTCTATTTTAACTTAAATTTCAATATAAGTTTGAGACATTCAAATGCAACAAAAAGGATCGGTTAGTTCGCAAATATGGGTGCATTCTCACATATGAGCTTTACCATGCTGTGTCTACTCTAAACACCAATGCAATATGATTACCTTGGTGTGTTTTATGAATTGGACTCCATTTAATTCTACACTCAAAATCTATAACCATACCAATTGAACAAATCCTTGTGGTGTCAGTCTTCTGTTGAAGTATGTCGATAGTAAAAAATTTGAGGTTGGCTATGACCCACGCTCAGTATGTTTTGACATATTATTATATCCTCAAATTGGGATGATTTCAGCTTGATTTGTTAATCTTGAGCCATGCTTATTACTCGGACACCTAAATCTCTGGACTAATATCTTCAAGTAAAAGGTTATCAATATTGGCATGTGATGTAGGCCAAATTATTATCTTGTACCATGCATATAAAAGCTGGGTCAATTCCCTAACATTGAGCACATACCAAATATTTGATGGCTGCTTTTTCTTGAGATCTGTGCAGAGAAAGTTAATTCAAGAAGCATCGAGTATTACTCCCTTTTTCTGTTATGCCTGAATCTGGATATATAGTGTATTTTATTAGGTCATTAAATCTATTTCCAGACTCATACTAACCTGAATTTTATTTGTTTTCCAACTTATCAGTCGTGTTTACTGTCCTCAAGATGTTCAATTCCATCTTTTTTGCTCTTCTATATTATATTTTTCTGTAAACGATTTTTTTCTCTCTTAAATCACCTCCATTTATTCTTAAAATTGTTACAGGAAGATACAATATCTGTCAACCACAATTGGTTCAACTCATTCAACCTTTCTTGGGTGGTAAGTGGAACATTTCTCATAAAAAATTGGTACTTATTGTGGCTACAGTATATTATATCCTAATAACTCTTTTATTAGTGGGAGCTGCTTTTGAAGGATTACAATGAAGCAAAGGAATACATAGAAGACATTCGGGACATCTGTGATGATTTTGAGGGCATCTGCCAGCGTAATCTCGTGGCTAATAGTGGTAAAATACAAAAAACTTATTTCTGTAAATGAAGTTTCATTTGCATCCAAAAAATTTTTAAGAAAGCCCAACTGTGACTCATGCTTCTTGGCTTCCTCACAGGCATGAATTTCTATGACTTTCTCACCATGATTACAAGATTGGCCTTAGCCAACTCAATACTTCTCTATTGCCTTGAATATGAGAAGCATGCAATCTCAAAATCATCCCAAAAAGTCAAGCAACTTGTTTCCAATCTTTTATCTATTCAAGCAGTTGCTTTGAGCATGAAATCTGCAGATGCTTTCACTGAAGAGAATCTAAATGACTTCTTAAATGAAAAATATAAAGAACAAGCTTGTCTCGGGAACATTTTATCAGAGCCTGAGCTCATCAAACTAAGCATTGCAATGACCAGGACGTATAGTTTGGTTGATGAGGTGTCAGAACAGGATTGCCTGATGAAAATGGAAACCATATCATGCAAATATGGCGGGAACAGTTTTACGATTTGTAACCCTGAAGATTTGGTTAAACTAATCAACCATGCTGTAACAGATCACAGCTGGATTTGTGAAGTCTGCAGCATCAGTTTGCCATCTGATGTAGAATGTTGTTGAAATGTGGACGCAGCCATTAACATGGTACAGGATTGTTTTATTGTCCTGAAAGAAAATAAACATTTTTTAGATGATTATGATTAGCAGAAGGTGAAAAGACAGACAGAGAAGTGAAATATTTGATACCTGATTGTTTCTCTATGTGGTGTTTTTATCTAGGAGATTTGTAGATATGATTTATTTGAGGAAGAAAATTCCAAAATTTTTGATACTACATGAAAGGGAGTACATTGTATATTTTGACAGCTAGAACTAAGTGGCCCAAGGTTGCACTTGCTAAGAAGTGCTTATTAACATTTGTTGTTTTTCAATGAAGGAATCATATGACCTAAACCATATATGTAACTAGGGGCTAGCATAAATAGCTAACCCTTTTTAATTTGTAGAAAATTTTTTTGGATTTGATGGAATACAATTTGTATATTTATGTATAATCCCCTGAAATTTGGCCTAATTATGGATGGTCCCTCAACTTATCTTTTTTTGATTTTAAGCTGATTAACTTAATCCATAAGTATTTCTGCCCATGAAAAAAATTTGGGAATATTCCTTATAGCCCATTGTCTGTTTTTTTATTTGATTCAGCCTTTGACCTTCTATTCTTTGGAAACTTATTCCATATAAGCCCCTAAGCACCATCTGGCGCTAACGGGGGTTGTTTTTTCTAATTTTGTTCGTCTGCACACAAACAAAAGGTCCGAGATGTTATTGTTCCCATTTTTGATCCTCTTCCTGTTTTCGATTTCTTTCTCGTTTGCCTCTTTGCCGTTCTCATCCTCATTGTTTCAGTGCACGTTTTTTGATGATGTTTTGTTCGTCATTTTCTTCTCCGATTTTTTTTTTTTGCAACGATCATTTCGAATTCCCTTCTCATCTTCGTTTTCTTGTTGTTCACATCCCTGTTGTATCCATATGTGCTCTCTAAGAAAGCTCTGACCGTGATCTCCTTTTCCAACTCACTTTTTTGTTGTTTTTTGTATTCCAAAGCCACCACTCCCAACTCTCCTTCGTTATACCACTCTTTTTTGGATTCTCCTTCATTGCCTTCAATTTCACTCACTAACTCTAATTTTTTTACCAATCTATGTCCTCCTTGTCTCACTTTTGTCTTATTATACCACTCTTGCTCTTGTCACCTCTCGTTCATTTCACTATGTTAGGTGCTCTCAGTCTCGATTACCATATATTTGAGACTTGTGATTCTCTCTCAATATTAAAATATATGAAGGTTTTATGAACCGAATGTACTAACTTTTTTGCTATACTATATTTATTTTAATGCATAATGTATTCACATATGGGTATAAGCATTCATGTTTAAAATAAAATAAATTCAATCTTTAGTTACAATATATTTATTTTACATACTAAAGATACTCATGTTTTAGGTATAATGTATTTATTTTTTTTACACATATATATTTATTTTTAATATCGATTGCTATTATATTCATTTTTATGATATAGTGTATTCATCTATGCATATAATTATTGATGTTTAAGATAGAATATATTTTAGTTAGAGTGTATTTATTTTACATATTAAAGATTAGGGGTGAGTCAAAGAGCCAAAAAAATTAGTGAACAACACTGTACTGGTTGAGAAACATACTAAAAAAAAGATTATCAACACAATTTGATATGACTATGGTTTCAATTCTTAGTTTTCATTAAAACTAATATACCAAAATCATACCAATTATATACATATTTTTTTATTCTTTGTTTTCTTTCAATCCCAACCCAATCTTACTTGAGCATAATCTTTTTTACTCTCTCTCTCTCTCAACAAACTTGTATACCATTTTTTGAATCACTTTATAACCGAAATAAAAAAAAATGATTATCAAACACTTTGGTACAATTTTGGTTTTGGAATTTTCTAGAATTGAAATTCATTTTTAGTTCTAAAAATTCATGAACTAATATAATTCACTAATTTTGCTCACCTCTACTAAATATACTAATATCTCAGGTATAATATATATATATATATTTATTTATTTTTATGTATAAGAACGGCCTAGAAATTCATGGTTGAAAATAGGGCCAAAAGGAGATCAAAGGTCGATGAAGAAAATCAAAGCAGGTGAGCAAAAACGAAGATGGTGAAGGGGAGTCTGAGTAAAGAGTAGTGTGGTGAACATGAATTGGAGGAGTAGTGGCATGGAAATGCGAAAAACCAGAAAAGGAAAGTCAGAAAAGGAGATGACAGTCGGAGTTCCATCGGAAAGCACACAAACATAAATGGGAGGGAGATGAAAATGGAACAAAGATTTGAGATAATCTTCGTTAGAAGAGGAGTAAGGGAAAGAGATGATGGCCGAAATACCATATAAGAGCATTGCATGGAAACAATGAGGACGAGAATGATGGGAAAACGAAGATGGATACATTGTCATTTCTAGCCTTTTTTTGTTCAACGGGTAGATAGGGGCAAATTTGAGAAAAGCAAGGCTAGTCAAAGAAGAGGGTAGGGGTGTAATCGGACCAAATTAAGCTTGAGCTTCAAACTCAATCTTCAGACTCGTTTTTTTTTGGATTAGACTCGGGTTTTGGATTAGAAATAAATAAACTTATAATTATAATCTGTAATTTGGGCTTATGATGCCTATCGTCTGAGTATTCAAAGAAGTTGACCTTGTCAAAAAAAGATCTTGACAAAAAAAAAAAAAAAAAAGCGAAACGGATGCAACAAAGACGGAGAAAGCTAAATATCTAGAAAAATGTAGTCCAACTCTTGGAATTTGTCAAATGAGTACGTTGGAGGTTGTAATCGCGGGCCAAGCACAATTGGACTTCTCTGCCTTGGAAAATCTTGGTGATGCCCACTTTTGGGTGTCTAGACGATATTATTTGCAGGATCTTCCAATTTAATTCGCCTAAAATTTGATTAAATCACTTCGCAATAGAGGATTGGAAAGGAATATTTTTTTAAAAGTTTTCCACTAGTTATTTGGAAGCATGATTTTTCTTCTTTCAGGGGGTTAACTGTCAAAATTCCGAAAAGAAGAATCTCCATCCCAGCGTCTTCAGTCAAAATTTCTTCGTTAGCGACGACGTCTTCAAAAGGAATAAAAAGCGTCTTCCTCCCGTCTGCGTTTCCATGTCGCAAGCGCAGGGTGGCGAAGACGTTATGCTACCTTTTTTTTTTTCACATTCTGAAATAATTTTTTTTTTATCAATTATATATAATTCTTTAAAATTTTGTAAAATTATATATTTTTTCAAACTCAAATAACTTAAAATATTGGAAAATTGTATACTTTTTTCTAATTTTAAAAATGTATATATATTTTTTAAAATGTTATTAAATTATAAATTTATCATTTAAATTTAAAAATCTACTTATATATATTCGGATTACTGGATATATTACAAAAATTTTTCGAATGTAAATTTATCATTAAAATTAATATTATTTAAAAAATATATATTATTTGAAGTAAAAATATGAAAAATATCTATGATCTAATTAAATACGACGGAATGAATAATAAGAATAAAAATGAGCCTTATATATGGTTCATATCAAATATCGTATATGGTTTAGATTAGGATAATTCTATTATAGATCATGCAAAAATGAATTTAAACTAAGTCAAAAGCAAAATCATTATTTTAAATATCATGTTAAAATTTAATATGAGATAAATCAAAATAATTTTAAATTAAACTAAAGTAAAATTATTATTTTATATTTTAAAGTAAAATTTAATTTGAGATAAATCTCTCAATTAGATCAGAAAGTATAAATTTATATCAAAAAAATATTTTTACAACTTACCCAATAACCAAAAATATATAATTTTTTAATTTTAAAAATATATAATTTGATAAAATTTTAAAGAGTTATATATAATTTTATATATATAATTTTTAAATTTAAAAAAAAATATGTAATTTAAATAATATTTTAAAGAATTATATGGAGTTGATCCCAAAAAATACTAATATATAACAAACGATATCAAATTAATATTTAATAATAAAAAATATTTTGATTAAATTGAATAATTAAATAATAATAATTTTCAGAAAAAAAGCGCCAGATCATCCGCCTGCGTATATCAATATATCAACCGCCCCGACGACACAACCACTCTGCCACTCCAGCATTCAATGTCAACCTTTGCGGGCTGCTGCGACCTCTTCAACTCACATCACCCCGAAGCAAACAAATGGATTTTCTCCCACTCGATCTCTCCTCTCCTCGCTCCTTCTTCGACTCCTCCCATGGCTCCGGGGGTGGCTCCCTTGCTTCTTCTCCTATTCTTCTTCTTCCCCTTATTCTCGATGGCGGATCCCCGCACCAACCTCGTGGGCCTGAATTGCACCTCCTCCCCGGCTGCCTCCGGCGCTGTGCTGGCCGACAACTTCGTCCCGTCCATGGACAACCTCAGCTCCCGCGTCGACCAGGCCGGCTTCGGCACCTCCCTCGTCGGCCGCGCCCCCAACGCCGTCTTCGCCCTCGCCCAGTGCTACGGCGACCTCGACTCCGTCGACTGTCAGCTCTGCTTCCTCGAGATCCGCTCCCAGCTACCCAAGTGTTACCCCAACACCGGCGGCCGCATCTTCCTCGACGGCTGCTTCGGCCGCTACGACAACCACTCCTTCTTCGGCGAGTTCTCCGGCCCCATCGACCACAGCATCTGCGCCCAAGGGAAGAACAGCTCCAACCCGGCGGCGTTTGGGGCTGCCGTCAGCGAGGTCGTGGGGAATGCGACCTCGTCGGCTAAGGCCAGTGGGGGTTATGCGGTGGCATCGGGCTCCTCGGTGTATGCGCTCGCGCAGTGCTGGAAGAATTTGGATAGTGCGAGTTGTCTCTCTTGCCTGGATTCGGCGGCGAAGTCGATCAGTGCTTGTGCGCCAGCGACCGAAGGAAGAGCGCTCTTCACTGGGTGCTTTATCAGGTACTCGACGAGGCTTTTCTGGAATGTGTATCCGAGCAATTCGGGTTCTTCAGGTAGAATCACAAATGCTTACTTCAATCTCAACAAACACATTTGCTACTCTCTGTCAATCCTGCTACTCGACGACACTTTTCGCTGATGACTGCTATGAAAATCCAGGTTCTAGTAACTTAGCATGGATAATACCAGTCTCTGTCGTCAGTGTTTCACTATTGATAGCGGGAATTCTGGTTTGGAAGAAGAAAATCTTTTGGAGAAAACAGAATGGTAGCCGTTCGGGAGGTGAGCAGTTTGTAATATAGAGATTTGTGAGAAGAGAATTGCACTTAAGGATTTCAAAAGCTGTGTTTTTGTTTTAAAAGTTGCCGACTTTTTATGTTGCTGCAGATTTTTACTATCCAGCACTTTCTGCTGCTATTATCCAGTCGAATCTGCATTTTGGATATGATGAACTGAAAAAAGCCACCAATAACTTCAGTCCAACAAACAAGCTTGGTCAGGGAAGCTATGGTACTGTTTACAAGGTATGACTTGCAAATTCAAAAGGTGAAATCTTGTTGTTTATTGAAATTCTGAGAATATTGATTTTCTTTAGGCTGTTCTTGCTGATGGGAGAGAAGTTGCTGTGAAGAGGCTATTACTGAATACAAGGCAGTGGGTTGATCAGTTTAGTAATGAAGTCAATTTAGTGAATCATGTCCGCCACAAAAATCTAGTGAAATTGCTGGGATATAGTGTAGATGGCCCTGAGAGCTTGCTCCTATACGAGTACTTCTACAACAGAAGCTTGGATCTTTTTATATTTGGTATTTCCTCCATTGTTTTGTTTTTTTAAGTAAATTATAGTTATATTCGGTTACGGTTATTTGGCATGTTCATCATTAATTTTTTTCTGAAGGAGCATTAGACATCAGATGATGTACAGTAGTAGTAGTTTATTTGCACATTAGAAATCTAACTGCATTGACTCTTGCAATTTGTTCTAGATCTGCTGACATTTTTTTGAGTTTCAAATCTGACTCACTAATTGCTTTCTCTCTCTCTCTCTCTCTCTCCTCTAGTTGAGATGCTGCCATGCAGTGCTTAAATTTCTCCTCTTCTACTGATCAAATCTTTGTCTAACATAATGGGGTGGGTGGAAATCTACTTGCATACGAAACTTAAGTAAAATGGAACAATACTTTCATGACTTGCAATGCATATGATTTTTCTGTACTTGCTTCAAGAATGTTCTGTTCTCAAATGCATTTTAGAACGACATAAGTACATAGAGTAGCAAGAAACTTCCTAATGTGGAATTGTGCATGCTCTCATGTGTTCCGGTTCTTTTTTGTCAATAAGCAATATCTCTCATTTTTCTTAACATTTCTGGTAGTAGTGATTTTCTAATAAATCGTTACAGATGCAACACCTACCAAGCATTTAGACTGGGATCAGAGGTATGAGATAATTCAAGGTGTTGCGCAGGGTCTCGTATATCTCCATGAAGAATCTGAAACTCGAATCATACATCGAGACATCAAGGCCAGTAATGTTCTCTTGGATGAGAAATTCAAGCCCAAAATTACTGATTTTGGACTAGCAAGATCTTTTCCTGAGGATCTAACACATCTTAGCACTGGGATTGCTGGAACACTGTAAGAACTCCATTCTTCCTTTGTAGAAATAAATTCCGCGGATATTTTGAAACTTTCTATCTTCAAGAACTAGAACAGATAGTTGACATTAAATATCCTTGTGCTACAACAATGAATGTATTATGCTACACTGATTTTTGAATAAGAATAGTTATCAATTTTTTCATAAATTCATTCATAAAACTTTTGGTTGTCAGATAACATAAGCTGACCAACAAAATGTTACAGGGGTTACATGGCTCCTGAATATGTTGTACATGGGCACCTGACTGAGAAGGCAGATGTATACAGTTATGGTATACTGATTCTTGAAATTGTAACTGGAAAAAGGTGCAGCAATTCTATTGGAGCACGTGCTAAGCATTCTCTTTTACAAAAGGTAATTGTTTATGCTGAGTGCATAGAACCATCCAGTACTTATCTTTTTGTAGTCAGCTTTGAAATCAAGTGATAAAGCTTAGTTCTATAAAATTGGACATCCTGAACTTATTTTTTTAAAAAGTAATTTTTGGTACATTTGCTAGTGCCTTTTAACATAGTTAATTGACAAAAACTCCTAATTATTAGTGTTGAATGGTCATTACCTACTTATTTGTCTCTACTGTCATTAACAACTGCTAATCACTTTTCATAAAAATATTGGGCAAATTTGTCATAGAAGGTATTTCAGCATCCGACTGCAGGAAACTTGAAGAACTATGATAACTCATAGGAAGTGCTAATTTTTGGATTATTTTGCACAATATCCAAAGATTTATCAATTTACTTTTCTAGTTGGCTGTTGTGAAGTGTATAGCTCATAGGAAGCATTAATATTTGGATTCTGTTACACTGTTTCCAAAGGTTTATCGACTTAGTTTTCAGTTGGTGCATTGTGAAGTGTCTTGACCATCTATAAATCATGCTTATTGAAATCTCAATTTCATGAGGCTTCAGTTGGGAATCTGGGACATTATAGTCATTGATATCATTGTGAAATTTTGTTTACATTTGAGGTCTTGGAATTTAACAGATATCAGCCCATGTGAAGATATGGTTTTCAAGAGATATTTGAGACATAGTTGTATGATTGAAGATGATATACACTCTTCTGTTTTTTGGTGTAATTCTTAGGTACTTGTCTGTTTCATAGCCAGTAAAATCTTGTATATAAAATTCATGATGTATTTGCCGATATAATATCAGCTCAAACGGTTTAACAGTGTTGATTCCTGAAAGAATGGGAAAGCATGTCCATTAGAACCACACTTGTCCCAACTCGTAATATCCTGCATCAGTCAAGTGAATGAATTTAACCTTTCTTAGATGGCACCCAAACAATTTTTCTTTTGCATGCTCAAGCGACTTACAAGTTTCATCAGTTGAAGATCATAATGCTTAAAATGGAATGCAGCTTCTACAGTATGCTGTTTTTTGTCAGAATAAAACCATTTTTATGATTTCTTTTGTTGATGTGAAAATCTTGCTCTTCTATGCAGGTATGGAACCATTACAAGACTGATTCATTGGAAGAGATCATAGACCAAACTATTTACGAGGAGAGCCTGAAAGATGAGATTGTGCATGTTGTGAAGACCGGGCTTTTCTGCACGCAAGCCGATCCACGTGATCGGCCAAGAATGGTGAAGGTAGTGGAGTTGCTGAGAAACAGCAGCAGTGGGGATTTTCTCCTGGCTGACCCACCATTCTTGGATATTACTATAGATGATGAGGAAGAAGGTGAAGTCTCTTGCCTGTTGTCAACCACCTCTGCTCCAAACTTCTCAAGATCAACTGAAAGTCTGATGAGCGGGAGATGAAACCATATTCTCCAAAGGAAGACCCTTGAGTTATCTATCAGCTCCAAACTTTCAGAAGGAAATGTCTTCTGCTTCAATCGCTTGTTTTGCTGTATCATACCCGTTGCTTGTATTATATCCATTTTGATTTTGGCAACCTATGATTATATTATACTGTAGATTATAGGGTAATGCCAAGAGTATTGTATCAGAAATGTGATCAGAATCTTCTGCATTTTTTTGGAACTTAATCTATCAGCTTTTGTTTGTAGTCTAATTATACCTTTTTGAGCAATGGAAATGTTGAATTGTCAAAGAAAAATCATAATGTAAGATGTGACAATGACAAAATTTCTGAAGTGTTATATGTAAATTTCTCTGGTAAATTCACGAGAAGAAATAGGGGTTTTTGGCACTTAACATCGGATGCTTTAAAAATTATTGGTAATTAAAATGCCAGAAATTGCCTTTTTTTCATAATTGTCAACAATTATTGGCGTTTCTTAAAAAAGAGTTGAAAATTGTCTGTGGATGTTAACCATTAGCGCGAAAAAGCAAGGGGAGAGCACAGCGAAGAGTGGGAGGACACAAGGATAGGGAAGATAGTAGTAAGGGTATGAGGATAAAGATATAAAGTCATAAAGATAGAGAATTGGAGAGGACACGAGAAAGCAAAAAAAAAGCATATAAAAAACATAGGGAGGACATAGGCCTATAGACATGAGATCACTAGAGTAGAGATATGAGGAAGGGATTGGTAAGCAAGAGGAGGGCACAATGATAAGGACATTGAGAAGCATGAGACTATTGTGCTAATTAGCTTGAAATTGACTTACGTATATTTGTTTTTATGGATTTTCTTACATGTGTTGATGGTTTGTTTTGATGCAAATAGATCCGAACTTCCATATGATTTAAAAGTACTAGAGGAAGCACAACAAGAAGGATGGAGCTTTGAGAAGTCAAATGCATGAGTAGATACATATGCATTTTTTTGGAATATTTAAATCTTATTTTGGAAATTATAGTTGTTTGAATGTGATTTTAATTTGGAGTTTGTGGATTTGATTTTAAATTTGAATTGATTTTGAATGGTTATAATTAATTGTTTGGAATAAATGTAAATTTTTTTGTTCGTTTAATGTATAGGTTAAATTGAATGCAAATTTTTTAAATGATTTATGCTAGATAATATTTGCAATAAATTCACATTATTTCTAAATCTTTTGATGAAGCACCGACAATAAAAAAAGACATTTTGTCAATATTTTTACCATAAGCATTGGCATTAAAGTTTCTTCTTGATATTTTTTTAATGAGCATTGATAATACTTGTCTTTTGCCGACACTTTCAATAAAATACCAATAAAGGTTTTTTTATTGTCGGCATTTTTTCAATGCAATAAGAAGTGTCAGAAAAAACTTTTATTGGCACTTCTAAATTGTAATGTTTGTGACACTATTTTCATTGATATTTTAAAAACATTGCAAAAAAAGAGTTGATATTGTATTTGTAGCACTTTTTTGAGTATTGGTGATATTTTAGAAACTTCAATAATACTCCAATATGTTGTAATAAAAAATATTGTCTTCCGCCACAACCTTTAATCTAAGAAGCTGGAACTCAGTACCACAAACAATTGAATTGAGTTCAAAGCAAATGAGACGTTCAATGTGTAACTCGTTAATGCTCCAAATTTTTTATGGTAATCTCTCTTAACTAATGATAAATGCCTACAAATAGAAGTCAACAAAGGATTGAGCGGCAAGCATTGGCCAAAATGTCAAAAAGCTGATTCCAATTCCATTCCTCCAACCATACAATACACAATTAAGCTCACCAACAATGAGTTTTTGTTAATGACAAGTTTCTTTGCTCCATACACCACCCAACACATTGTTAAGTTTGCTGATAATGAGATAGATGACGATGACTTACAATGACTTTGTAGTGGAGGATTGAGTGTTGACTGTTCACTCCAACCATAACGATGGCTGTTATAATATCAAGTGTAATGAATTAGTATCACATCGAGTATTGGATAGATAAAGTCCAATATATATAGTAAAAAAGACATATCCTACGAGCTTAAGTTTTTAGGATGGTTTGGTATTTAATCTACTATATTGATTTGGTTTAACACTCTTTCGACTCCTCCAATAAGTCATATCAGAATTTCAGGTTCGAAGCTGTGCAAACTCTTAAGATTAAAATTATTGTGATGATGCGACTGAATTGAGTCACATGTTAGTCTCTCTTAAAAAAAATCAAAAAATGAGATAAAAACTCGTTAGTATGGGTTACATAGTGGAATTGGTCAAGTAAAAGAATACCATGATAATGCGACTGAGTCGATTTGCATGTTAGTCTCTCTTAAAAAAATCAAAAATGGAGATAAAAATCCATTAGTATAGATTACATGATAGAATTGGTCGAATAAAAGAGCTCTTGATTAAAAGTGTTAAAATTAATGTGGTCGAATCACATCTGAAGGGGGAGATGGTTATAATATCAGGTGTGATAAATTAACCCGATATCGGATATTGAATAAATAGAGTCCAATATTATAAGTAAAAAAAATGTTCATATCCTATGAAATTAAGTTTTTGGGATGGTTTGGTGTCCGGTTCACTATATTGATCTAGTTTGACACTCTTTCGACTCCCTCAACAGATGATTTCATGATTGTGGACTTTAACTATCAAAGGAACACAAGTGGTGATTCGAAACATGGGAAATACGAAGCTGAAGTGGCCACTCTATGACTTTGCAATAGCAAAACTACTTTTCTTGGTAGAAGAGCAAAGTATGATAATTCTGGAAAGACAAGAAGGAAATATTCTATTAGTCAAGTGCAAAATCGGAGAAATTTTCACTGGAATCATTGAGGAAGATCACTTTAGAGGAACATGTCAATAGTGATCTAATTTTTTTGATGTTGACAAAAAAGAGACGCTAATAAGGAAATGAAACAATGGAAATGGCTAAACATGAAACTAAATTTGGGAGAGTGACTGATAATTTTTTCACTTAATATAAGTTTTTTTCACAAAAAAATTGGTTTTTTTAGAATTATTACATGATTAATCTTGCTCGGGATAAGTGGGGAGGCATTATGGTCATGTGGCATAAAATATATGATTTGATACATTATTTTCATGTTTTTTGACAATCTATTCATGCTATGATCACCTTGGAGAATGGATTACATTTTGCGATGTTTGCAGTCTATGCAAATAAGTATTATATTTGTAAAAAAAATGTGGGCTAAAATCTTTAACCTTATTTATTTTATATTCTAATGTCCGGAGTGAGAGATTCTCCAGATTTTGTTGACTTCAATGGGCTTGTCTCTTTGAATGCTATTGGCTTGCCTTTTACATGGTATAATAGGTAAGGATAAGGGACTCATATTTTTGCATGTTTGGATAGAGCTTTTATCAATTCTTTGTGTTCAAGCTCTTTAATTCTCTTATAATGGCATCAAACATTTGATTTGGATAGCTTATGACCATGCTCCAATTATGGTTGAGAACTTTTAGTTGAAAAGGAAGGATGACCAACCAAAAATAATTAAATTATGGAATAGAACTAATACGACACTATCCTTTCATGAGAAACTTAGATCTATCCAAAAGCCTCTTAAACTTGTAAATAAAGATTGGTAGGAAATCTCGATGAAGTGCATGCCAAAATCAGTGATGAAAATCAAGTTTTCTCAGGAAATAAAATCTTGAGATGCTCTTAGCTGCTCACATAAATATACTCTCAACACTCTTTTGGGACAACAAGAAAATCTACCTTTAGGAGGAAATCCTTTGAGAACATAAGTCTAGAGAACAATAGATAAAATGATATAATAATACCAATTATTTCTATTTAATATCTACAAAAATTAGAGGACATAATAATAAAATCAAAGACATTAAGCTTGATGATGGAAGGGAAGTCTCAAATCTTATAAATGAAATATAGTTGCTTTTATTTCTTATTTCACCAATACTTGACCCAAATTGTAGGTTAATTTTTCTAGTAACTCTATGGGTCCAAAGAACATTATTGATGATAAAGTTAACATAAACTATTGGTTGTACATATATTAGCGACGCTAAATGTTTAGCACTGCTATGTACATATATTATTGGCAATATTATTCTTCATACTAGTGCTCACTCATTTGTCAAACAACAATATCAAAAAGTCTAACTCGGCAAACTATTTCATATGTTGTCTTAGAATTACTCTAAATTAAATTATGTAGAGAACAAACTAAGAGCAGTAATATTCATATCAAACAATTCATAACATAAGCTAAATATTAGTTAAGAGCAATAAATACCCGAGAAGTGTTGGAAGTGAAAGGAGCTTGTATGCATCTAACTTTGATACCACCACCAAGGATGTACCGTTGTGATTCGATACCTCGAACCTTATATTAACCATAAAAATATGTATTACTCTTTGGAGTAAATAATATGTATCGATATGCAATAATATTAATTAAGAGCAGTAAATATCTAAGGAGTGTTGAAAGTGGAAGGAGTTTATGTGGATCCAGTTTCAATACCACCACTAGGGACATGCTGTTGTAGTGTTATTATTTGATTTTTCATTATACAATCCTAGTCCATATGGTTTATAAATAAGAGTATAAACATTGATCCTGTAAGCTTTTCTATTTTAAAGATTCTAGTGTTGGTAAGTTGTGTCTTCTTCTGAGATTTGTGGTAAAGAAAAAAAATATGCATTTAGCAAGAAATATGACATTTTTCCAGAAGGAAGGTCAATTAGCTTTACTAAATTTGAAATAAAATTATTTTTCAAAGAGATCCTTGTAGACTGCACATAGTATAGTTGTCATCTTTAGAAGGTTCTTAGCATATAGGAGGAGCCAAAGAAGTTGATTCTTTGAAATTTTTTGTTTGATTTCTGCATTGTGTTTTTTTATAGTTATGATGCATTAGGATGTGGTTCTTGGACCCGATCAAACAAAAAAAAAAGTTTTTTGAGCTCAATTTTCTAGAGAAATCTTCATTTTTTTTTTATTCTTTTTGTATCTAAGTTGCAATATGGGCTAGAGTTTAAGTTTGATAGTTGTATAAGCTAGAGTTGTTCACTATCACACAACAAGCCAAAGATCAATTTCAACTTGTTACATTTGTATGTATGGTAGTTTTTTTTGGAGTTTATATATGCCATATTTGGAGTTATACAAATATCATTATTCACATGTTGTGTTTGTAAATTGATGAAAAAGCTCAATCGAACAATCTCAAACCTGAGTAATCAAGTCCAAGACTGATATAAAACACAAATTAGTTGAATAATCACATATGAGAAGTGGGCAAAGAGACGGTAGTGCGGCGAGGAGGCGACATGAGGATGGATTGCAATCAGCCGGAGGGTTGCATGATGACGGGAACTAGGGTTAGATGCGAGGAACATACGGGATTAAGGGCTTCATGTGCGGAGTCACGTCAGAGCCACGCCGGAGGTGAACAAAACTGACAAAGCTCGTTGGAGAAGAAAACAGATACAATTAGGGTTTACCGTCGAGCATGAATTGATTTTTCGAGAGGTGATGATAACTTAAATCAATATTATCGGTACTAACAAATTAGTGCAGGCAATGTAGGCATTGCCAGCACTAATAACTTAGCACTGGTAATTTTTAACTTTTTACTGGCACTAATGACTTCATTAGCAATGCTAACTTGATAGCACCACTAATGATTGATCATAAACAATCATTGTTGGTGCTAATTTGTTAGCACCGATCAATTTTAATTTTTACCGGTGCTAATGATTTTCATTAGTAGCACTTATTTTCTAGCACTGCTAATGATTGATCATTAGTAGTGCTAAGTTTTAGCGTCACTAAAGAACTCTCAATATGGGCACTAAATTAGCGGCTGTTATTTAGTATCGCAAAAATTTATATCGTTATAGTGGTCTTAGAGATCCAAAATTTATATATTCTTAATTGGTGATATCAATAAGGTTTGAAATCAAACTTACATTACTTTAATTTTTTTTAAAAAAGTAGTGCTCTAAATCTCAAAGATGTTCGTCCAATAGGTCTTTGAGATTTTAATTATAAGATAATCTCTAAAATATTGACTTCTAGGCTTAAGAATGTTCTTGATAAAATCATTTCTAAAAAACTATTTGCTTTTCTCAATGTAGACAAATTCATGATAACATTATTCTTTTGCAAGAAAAATTTTGTTCTCTTCATATAACCCCTAAAAGCAAATACTTTATAGTTATTAAATTGGACACCTCTAAAGCTTGTGATAGAATTGATTGAGGTCTCATTGTAAATTATATGAAATATTGGGCCTTCATGAGAAGTACACTAACTGGATGTTAGTGTACATTTCTATTATCTCACATGCAATTTTAATTAATGGGGAACCCTTTAATTTGTTTCAACCTACTAGAGGGATTCAACAAGGAGAACCTATTTTTTTTATGTTTTTTTTATTTTGCATAGTCAAATTATTTCCAATATTATTCACTCTAAACTTCTTCATGGTTTTTTTTTATGATATTCTCCTTTAATATATCTAAAATAGCTCTTGTTGCATAAGCAGATGAGATGATCTTATATTTTTTACTAAAGTGTATATATATATATATATATATAATTTTATATTATATTATTGGTATTATTGCTCAAATCACTAGCTTTACTTAATTATAATAAAAAAAGATAAAAATAATTTATTCTCCTTAGGCTAGAAATGAGCTTAAAGATATCATATAGTGACTTCTTGATGATAAAATTAACATAAACTCTTGGAGACTCCTTGGCATTTTCATGGATGGAGATAAAAACTTAGTAAAATATTATTATTTTTCTTGTGCACAAAGTTAACTTTAAACTTGTATGTTGAGCTATTTTAAACTTATCTTAGGTTAGTAATTACTTTGATTGAGCAGTGGTAACAGCTATTCCTAATACTATATGCCTTGATCTCATATTCTTGTATTTGTTTTTAATATAATAGATTGGAGAAGATAATGAGGAAATTTTTTTGAGGTAAGGGGAATGATGAAGACATTTTACAACTTCTTACTTGGGAGAGGGTTGTCTTACCGAAACAATGGAGTGGGTTGGGTATACGTCCATTCAATATTACCCAAGAGATTATGATGACCTAGAATTTGAACAAAATATTCTCCACTGATGGGAGCCTTTTATGAATATTAAATATATAACTAATGGTAATGTTTGGGAGTACAATATGCAAGCAAATGTTCTAGTATACATCATTCTATTTTTTATGCGAAAGAGTTGCTTCATTTTAAACAAGAGATGGAGGATATTTCTATACTTCTTAATTAAGTTTGTAACTTCAAGTTAATTTGAATATTTTAATTACATAATGATTTTTAGCATAATATTATCTTTAACTTGAGTACAAAAGTTTTACTTGTTGTGTTTTGGATATCCTTTTTGACATTAAAAAGTGTTTAGTGTACAAAATAATTAGAATAGTATATCTCATTATCTCGATAGAATATCAATGATTAATTTTAACATTTAGGAATTTTTATCAATGACTTGTATATACAATCTTTATTCATCTTGATGTCAATACAATTCTATTGTCATTACAAGAAAATATCCTTCTTGATGCATAAAATAAAATAAGATTAGTATTTTGAGAAGCTAAATATAGTATGCATGATTTATTGAATTTTAGTGATCTAAACTAACAACTTCTAGATTAGCCCACAACACCCACATGTTCTAATAAGATATATTCCATCTATCAATATTTTTTCAGTTTAAACCAAAATGTAGGTAATTTTTAAATAAATTTGTACTTTTATTTTTCTATAATATCAAGTTTTTTAGTATTAATCATACGTTCTCTCAATCCTATTTAAAGAATCTCAAATATATTCGATGTATTCCTTGTGTATTAAAATTTGGTTATATATATTATGACATGTATCTATATTAGATCTAGCAATGCTTAGACCAATGATTAGTTAATTACAAGTGCACTTTTTTATAGCACTAATTTTGTGATACATTTAATGGCTAAAAAATTATTAAATATATTAGTTCATATTAAACACTTTAACCCTTTAAAAAAACTTAAACTCAAGTTTGGTTTTTTATTTTATTTTGTGTGTATGGAAAAAACCTAATCCAAATCTTGTTTTAAATTTAGAATATTATATATATTTGGCATAGTATGTCTATTTCAATGTTTTGAATGCATTATTTGATAGATCTACTCACATACATGTGACTAAATTTGTAAATTAGATTGAGTTACTACCATGAAATATGATTGTTGGATTTGAATCAAATTATCTATCCAATGTAATTTGTTGGAACCATAATTCAATAGATTGGTTTTGTCACTATTATTGGATCCATATCTAACGATGCATGACTTATTATTGTGGTAACAATCAAGTTCAGTTTATTAGATTTTTACTTAAAATCAAATTATAATTTTGAAAAGATATTTTACTCTTTTTATAACATAGTTGTTGTGGTCAACTAAAGTATCATTTGTTGATACTTTTCGCTTCAGTATTAATTTGGATCGTCAGTCCCAAGGTCGTATGGAATCCAACACACAATCAATATACATAAAAATATTGCCTAAAATTAAAATAAATTGATCCGCAATACTACCCATTTCTGGGTTCCCGAACCAGGCCATCCAAATTGGGTTTAGCCCGGATCCGCCCCACCTTCTCCTCCTGCCCATTTCCTCTGGCTTTTCCTCCTCTCCTCTTTCTCCTTTCTTTCTCTCGCTTCCGTTTTCTTCTGATCTAGATCCCTTCGTGTTTCTTCGATGGGGAAGGAGCGGAAATCAAGGTGCCACAGCAGCCCAAGCCATTCCGAGTCGTCTTCTTCATCATCCTATTCCACCTCCGACAGCGAGAGCGACGAGAGGCGGAGTAGGCGGCGGAGGAGTAGAAGATCCAGCCGCCACCGGGACAGAAACCGAAGCTATCACCATTCCTCTAAGCAGAAGTACGAGGAGGAGAGGCGTGAAAGATCGAGAAGGAGCAAGATAGGAGGAGAGACAAGCATAGGAGTCGGAGGCGCGCCGATGGGAGCGACTTCGAGGATTGGCCGAAGGAGCCCGCGCTTCTTGTCCGCGCCACTCTTGAGAGGTTCCCCGGTGTCTCTGGTGATCTCAAAGAGGTTTTTTTTGCTATTTTGATTTCATTCTTCGTCTAAATTTTGGACATGTGGGACAGGGGCTCAAATGTTGCCTGCAAAGTGTTTGATGAAATGCCTCTCAATTGACGGAAGATAAACAGTGGGTAGTTTAGAATGCTTTAGGAATGAGGACAGTTAAAAGTGTTCCAAGTTGTTTGGATTCTGTAGGAGCGTTTAAATTACTCAAACATATTCATACCCAATTGTTGTTGCAAGAATTCAAATTACATTCTAAAACTGGGTCGTTAAAGAGTTCCAAAACTTGATATCTTTCTAGGCTGATCTTAGCACATTTTAAGGGATAACTAGACATCTAATTAAAAGTTGAGTTGGTGCCTGACATGTTTTTAACTAATAAGCATAGTAAAACACGGTTGATTTCAAACTATTTCTTTTGTCATCAATGCTTAAAAGTATGAATTCATAATAACTAGAAAATGTACTAATGGACGTGGTCATGTTTTAACTGCATTGTAGTTTTCTCCTGGAAATTGATTCCAATATTTTGCTTGTTGCAGCTTCTCCCAATGATTGACAATGGACAGGGAGTGGATATAAAGGGTATTTCTGACAGATCACTGACAAAACTTTTGAAGAAGCTTTGTTGGTCTTTGAATAGTGAACAAAATGAAAGTGGGGCTTTCTTGCTGCCTACAAAAAGAGTTCTATTTATTTTTATTTTTATTTTTGAGCAACTTGGATGCCTACAAAGGGTGTTCCTACTCTGGAAGTCATTGGCACATTAACTTCTTTTCTCAAGACCAAGGATGATAAGTTGGCTAATTCTGAATCAGCAAAGGAGCAACATCTTTTGCCATCTGATGTACACTGTGCAAGGCTGGCATCTGCACCTGAAGAGGAAAGTACCTCAGCCCCACCCAGAAGAAGGTATGGTGATATATTTTGTCCTTTTCTTAAGTTGCTTACTTCACTAGAGCAGAACTTTGTTACTTTTATTGATTGGGTCAGACTGTTCTATGTTGTCAACTGTTATGGATGTCAATTCTCTAATAAAGCAAAATCAAAGTTGCTATTTTATTTCAGGCATGTCTTGGAGTCTACAATAGCCAACCAAAGAATCTTACTTTTTCTGGAAATAATTTGACCATTCAGGGTGCTATTATGGCCCATCAATATTATCAGAGTGCAATAACCATTCCAAATTTTTTAGAATATATGTATACAATGCCTAAAATATTGTATAAAGGAGTTAGTTTGAAGCTGAAAGTCGAAATATAATTTCAACTGTCTTATTGTCATGGAATAATATGTATCCGTTTAGTTCTTCAGGAATGTTTTATTGCACTTGATGCAAGTTTGTGGCAATTTTGATGACTTATAGGTAAATCAGCCTTTTGTTAGGTCTGTGGCCAATGACTATTACTGTATTGTTTACCTTTTGCTCCTTATAGTTTGAATTGGTTCCCTTTTTCACTCATATATTACTTTGCAAGTGCCAAGCACTGCAAGGAATTTTTTTCCTCTAGTTCTTTAGCCAAATTATCTCCTTTCATGAATTGCCATTTCCACTGACTTTACATTTTATGTTTGGACTTTTGTAATTAGAATTGTGACGCCCCCAACCCAGCACGATATTGTTCCTGGGCGTCTGCGGCCCGCGGCCCACCCGACCCCAGGATTTTGTTTTTCCCAGTTTCCCAGGAAAAGGCCTCGTTGTTGGGTCTATGGTAGTCATCATATTTAGCCCAGTCTCAACTCCAACACTTTGTCGATGTGGGACTAAAGACAACTGCTACCAGTTACAGGCCCATTGCCTGCCTACTGGCCCACTGGCCCCACCGGGCCTTACAATCTCCCCCCCTCAAGGGTTCAGCGTCCTCGCTGAACTAGCCCACATCGATCAAGAGGTGCGGAGTGGCTCTGATACCACTATGTGACGCCCCCGACCCAGCATGATATTGTTCCTGGGCGTCTGCGGCCCACAGTCCACCCGACCCCAGGATTTTGTTTTTCCCAGTTCCTCGGAAAAGGCCTCGTTGTTGGGTCTATGGTAGTCATCATATTTAGCCCAGTCTCAACTCCAACACTTTGTCGATGTGGGACTAAAGACAACTGCTACCAGTTACAGGCCCATTGCCTGCCTACTGGCCCACTGGCCCCACCGGGCCTTACAATCTCCCCCCCTCAAGGGTTCAGCGTCCTCGCTGAACTAGCCCACATCGATCAAGAGGTGCGGAGTGGCTCTGATACCACTATGTGACGCCCCCGACCCAGCACGATATTGTTCCTGGGCGTCTGCGGCCCGCGGCCCACCCGACCCCAGGATTTTGTTTTTTCCAGTTCCCCAGGAAAAGGCCTCGTTGTTGGGTTTATGACAGTCATCATATTTAACCCAGTCTCAACTCCAACACTTTGTCGATGTGGGACTAAAGACAACTGCTACCAGTTACAGGCCCATTGCCTGCCTACTGGCCCACTGGCCCCACCGGGCCTTACAATCTTGTACTGAGAAACGAGAGCGATGAGCCTCGTTTAGCAATTCTTGCTAAACTATATATGGAGGAAGTAGTAAAACTTCATGGAATACTTGTTACCATCATTTCTGATAGAGATCCCAGATTCACTTCACGATTTTGGGGTAGTTTTCAGGAAGCTTGCTAGTGGTGGATAGCTTGACTATTGATGAATTTCCTTCTCTGCCGCGGTTAAGAATCCATAGCGCAGATGTGGCGAGAGGGGTTCTTCTTTTTCTTGGACGCAGCTACGTTTTAGTACTGCATATCACCCTCAAACTGATGGTCAATCAGAGAGAACAATCCAGACCCTAGAGGACTTGCTGAGAGCGTGTGCTCTGGATTTCAAGGGGAGCTGAGACTCTCATTTGTGTCTAGCTGAGTTCACCTACAACAATAGTTATCATGCTGGTATTCAAATGGCACCTTATGAGGCTTTGTATGGGAGGAAGTGTAGATCCCCTGTGTGTTGGACAGAGGTTGGTGAGAGGCAAATTTTGGGACCAGAGTTGGTTCAATTAGCTACCGAGAAGATTGAAGTGATTCGAAAGAGGTTACTCACAGCACAAAGTAGACAAAGGAGTTATGCTAATACCAGAAGGCGGGATCTGGAGTTTCCCGTGGGCGATCATGTTTTTCTAAAGATCTCTCCAACAAAGGGCGTAATGAGATTTGGGATGAGGGGCAAGTTAGCACCTCGTTATATTGGCCCCTTTGAGATCTTAGAGCGAATTGGAGCAGTTGCTTATAAACTTGCCTTACCTCCAGCCTTAGCTAATATGCATAACGTCTTACACGTGTCAATGCTGAGGAAGTACATCCCAGATGCCACACATATACTATCATTTCAACAATTACAGCTGAGGGAGGACTTGACATGTGAGGAGCCGCCAATCCGGATCTTAGAACGAAAAGAGCATGTGTTAAGAAGAAAGGTGATCCCTTTGGTAAAAGTACAGTAGCAGCATCACTCTGTGGATGAGGCCACTTGGGAGAGAGAGGAGGACATTAGGGGCAAATACCCCCATATCTTTTGAGTTATGCTCATTTTAAAATTTGGGGACCAAATTTATTTAACGGGGTAGGAATGTAACCACCCGTCACTCCATAACGGCCCATTACTCGGGCCCACAACCCACAACCCAATAACCACCTCTATTTATAGGCAGCAACCACCCACTAAATCCGGACGGATAGAGAGAGTCAAGGGACAATCATTGGGGAGGCTTACGGAGTGGCAAGAAGATTTGGGACGATCGTTATCGAGATTCGAAGTAGGTTAAGTTACTTTCATTTGTTTTCTCCTTACCTCTATTCGAAGTAGGTTAAGTTACTTTCATTTGTTTTCTCCTTACCTCTATTCGAAGTAGGTTAAGTTACTTTCATTTGTTTTCTCCTTACCTCTATTCGAAGTAGGTTAAGTTACTTTCATTTGGTATCTCCTTACCTCTATTCGAAGTAGGTGGTATTACTTTCATCCGTTTCTCTTTGTCGCTATGTCCGAGACAAATTCATGTTGAATAATCGATAAACTTAGTGACCCTTATGATATTTAGGAGGATGATGATAACCTAGATCTAAGTAAAACTGAGTACAGAATAGATATGTTTGTGTTATACCAATCTATGACATGTTTTGAGAATAGAAAGATTAGAGGGCTAAATTGCAAAATTCCCATCTTCTTCCCCGATCGTCCGCTGTGCTCCGGCGGCCGGCAGCGGAGGCGGCGGCGTGCGGTGCAGCGGCGTGCGGCGCTGATGCGTGCGGGCGTCGTGCGCAGGCAGCACGGACCCGGTGTCGACGCAGTTCTGGCGCGTGATACGGCGTCGGGAGCGGCCGGTGGCGTGCGCACGACTGCACAGGCCGGAGTCGGCCAGAGGCGCGGGGCAACGCGGGTCTGGCGACGCCGGAGGCGGTGGTCTGGCGGCAGCCACGGCCCAGCGGAGACGTCGGCGTGCGGCGTGGCGGCGTGGCGGCCTGGCAGCGGGGCGGCCTGACGGTGGGATGGCCTGGCGGCGGCGGCGGCAGTAGAATTAGGGTTAGGGTTTTGAGGAGGAAGAAGGATTAGTTTAATTAAGGTTTAACTTAAAGTTGATTATGGTTTTGGTTTAATCCGAAAGTTGGTTTCGGTTTGGTTTAGTTAAAAGTTGGTTTAGGTTTTGGTTTCGTTTAAAGTTGGCTTTGGTTTAGGTGGGGCTCAGAATCGGTTTTGGTTTAGATTCTGGTTTTGGAATTGGTTTAAATTAGACTTAAGGATTAAATGTGGAATTATTAAGGACTTGGGTGATGAATCGCTGGATCAATGGCTGTTGATAATAACATGATAAATTGGAGGTTCATAAGGTGGAATTGATGGAAATTATTTATCTTGATGGCGGAGTTATAGGGGACGTGATCTGCTGTGTGATTACGGATCGTGACTGCATCACCACTCCATCAAACGTGATCTGCTGTGTGATACGGATCACCACTCCATCAAACGTGATCTGCTGTGTGATACGGATCACCACTCCATCAAACGTGATCTGCTGTGTGATACGGATCACCACTCCATCAAATGTGATCTGCTGTGTGATACGGATCACCACTCCATCAAACGTGATCTGCTGTGTGATACGGATCACCACTCCATCAAACGTGATCTGCTGTGTGATACGGATCACCACCCCCCTCAACGTGATCTGCTGTGTGATACGGATCACCACTCCATCAAATGTGATCTGCTGTGTGATACGGATCACCACTCCATCAAACGTGATCTGCTGTGTGATACGGATCACCACTCCATCAAACGTGATCTGCTGTGTGATACGGATCACCACTCCATCAGCGGTTGGGAGTGCAGAGTGGTATGACTCTGCTTGATAGGGGACGTGATCTGCTGTGTGATTACGGATCACCACTCCATCAAGCGTGATCTGCTGTGTGATTACGGATCACCACTCCATCAGCGGTTGGGAGTGCAGAGTGGTATGACTCTGCTTGGTAGGGGAGGCAGCCACACCCATAAGATATCCTTGTTGATTCATTTCTTGCTGTGGATGTTAGTTTACCTAATCACCTTTGTCGTCGAATTATTGTTGTTGCCACTGTGTTAATTTTATTGTTGCCACCAAAAATTGATCTCTCCTACTGTTTGGAGGAGGTAACTTCCTACTGAGCATTCGTGGCTCATTCTTTGATTGTTCCTATCCACAGGAGAGTAGCAGCCTGGCACAGGTGTCTACGGTAGCAAAAAGTACGTGCGCAACTATCTTTGGAGCTGATTTATTTACATGTTATTCTATTTTATGTAGGGGAAAACTTTTGAGGACTTGAGTATTTCCAGTGAGACCACGTTTTGTTATGTTATCTGAACTATATTCGTATTGATGAAATAAATTTTAATTCTATGTATTCTGTAAACCTTTTATTTGTATGTTGTCCACTTGTGTTGTGGTTCGATCGGACACGACAGGGGCGTCACAAGAATGGTTAACTTATTTGTAATAGGTATTCATACTAAACTAGTTTAATGATCCTACAGGTTTCTTGGACCTGAAATGCAATCTCGGGAAGTGTTGGCTGCAGCAGCAGAACTAACAGAAGCGGAGACCTTGTTGAGGTATGGTAGAATGACTCTTGCCATCAGTGTGCTTCCCACTTGGTTATAACCCATGGATAAGTTTCTCATAAATGAAAATCAGGAATATTTTGGTCATTCATTTGAAGTGTTAATAATATACTACTGTAATTTCAGGGAAGCTGAAGTAGAAGTTGACGGTGATTTCTTTATAGGCCCTCCTCCTCCAGCTATTGTTTCTGAAGCTGAATCAGCAAATGAAGCTGAGCGGTTTGAAGAGGTACCTATTAGCAACTTCCCATAATTAATCTGTATTCATCCTCCAGCAATTCTGAAATAACTTCATAACCAAAATTTACTTGTGCTGCCTGCCATTGCCACCACAATTTTATTGAGGCACATTAATCTAAAAGATTTTTATGATGAAATTGCCAAAAGTCAACTTCATGATTTTTGTATATCTATAGATACTTCTAGTATGTGTCCATGCTTCAATTTCCATTTCCTTTTAGATTTTAGTTTTCATTTCCCTATATTCTCTAGGTTCCAGTAGGCAATGTTGCAATGCTGCTTGTCTAGCTGTTTATATTGTTTTAATCTTGTGATGCTTCAAAATGATTTGCTATCCTCAGTAGAGTAGTACTTTTTGCACGACACCAAATGTGACACATGAGTATCATCATCGGGAAGAAAGCTAGTTTTTTAGGAGATTCTCTTTTTTAATAATATTTTATAAATTTTTTAATGTATTTGAAGTTTTTAGTTAAGTTTATGAAGAGATATTTAATGAAAATATGCTCTATGATGCTAATTTTATATAACTTATTCTAAACAGAAACATCTAAATTCTATTTTATATTGGATTAGAACTATTATGAATTTGGATTAAAAAATAAATCCTAATTTTTAAAAATAATAAAATTGTAGGAGTTAATTTTGGCTTTTCAATAGATGGTTATTTAGCTGATTTGGATAAATATTCTAAAAATTATGACACTTGCAGTGTAGTTATAATTGGCAAATATGAGTAGAAGTTGAAATTTCATTGACTTTACCCCTAATTTGTTGTAGAAGGATGTAGTGCTACATCATAAGAAATAGGTGGAATAACTTCAAGAGCATCTGACTTAAACGAAGAATGCCAACAAATGATGATGGTCATTGTGAACCAAATGTATAAGACCCTTCAAAAGATATCAATCCTTTTCACCAAAGTTTTAAGTATCGGTTTTGACGACCACCGAAACTGATATGTTTCAATCGTTTCCGTATGTTTTATTTTTAGTCAAATAATTTTTCAATTTTCTTTACTAAAATTTGATTTTAAATTTAAAAGGATTTAAAAATTTTAAAAATGAGAAGAATTAATATACACATATTTTTAAAAAAATAATGAAAATTTTCAGGTAAAAAAATAGCTTAAAAAATGCAAAAAAAATGCAAAAGGTAGGATTTGATCTCGGGTCACCTTGATTCGGGATCAAATCTTTAACTATTGGGGTAAGAATGATTTGTGATATAATTATAATGTACAGATATAAATAATATATTTTTGAAACATTTTGGTTTTGGCCAAGATTTCAATCCATGCTTTTCACTATGTATATAACCAAACATTAAGTAAGAATATCATCAACGATATGTTCGCTGGGAACGTGGTGATATCTATCGAGATTTTGATATTAGGATTGATAATCCTGAATTAGAAGAGAGAATTTAACCCAATTAGTTCATTGATTGGCTCAACATTGTTGAGTGTATTTTTAAGTATAAAGATATTTTTGATCATTGAAAGATAAAGATTGTTATCATTAAATTCAAGAAGTACGTTTTTATTTGGTGGGAACAACTCAAAATGCGGTGAGCTTGAGAAGGAAAGCCTAAGATCAAGTCTTATGAGAAAATAAAAAAGGCTCTTAAGATAAAATTCTGTCAGAGTTATACACCATTTTGGGTAAAGATCTTTTTTTATTGAACTATATAACAAAGGGTTTGATCATCTTCTAATGTGATGTGATATCTTCGAGTCCGAAGAGCAAACTGGTGCTTATTATCTAGGTGATTTATAGCGTGAGATTTAAGATATTATCCCTTTAACCGTATTGAACATATCATAATGTTTTTAAAGTTACACTACATGTGGATAAGCAAATCAAGGTCATAAGGACTACTAGTTTGAACTATTGGACTTGCTAACTGAAGGAGCAACTCACTTATTCGATCCTCTCTTACTCCTTTGATAGCATCAAAAGCATTCAATCCTTTAAAGTAAAGCGAGACAACATCAAGTTAGTTGCGACCACCAATATCAAAGCTTATCCAATATTATTGGTGTTGAGATTTTGAGTACATTGGCTTTAAATATTCAAATCGCAAAATTGTTGCTTTTACGGAGGCCAAAGAAGAGAATTATGTTGATGAAGTGACGCAGTGGAAAAGTGTGAGGGATTGAGAAGATCACCGATTTTTGACCATAATAGGTCATTGAATCCACAAAAAAGGTATAAAGGGGAAAGACAAAAAATAAGAAAATATTATTGATGAGAAATTTTTTTGTTACAATATTGGGATTGTATATATAGCTCTCTAATAAATTTAGAATTTTTTTGAAATAAATTAAAAATAAGATTTTAATTCCAATATCAATCATATTCCATATTGGGCTAAAACTGTTGCAGACTTGAATTCAGAAATAAATTCTAATTTAGGCTGTCATAGAAACTGATTTAATAAAATTACGAAAAAAATGTATGAATTGATTTCAATCTTGCAATTAATAATTATTTTTTTATTTTCGATAAATATTTTAGAAGATATGATGTTCATACTGTAATTGTATTAATATTGATAAATCTTAATTAGAGTTGGAATTTAACTTGTATCTGACTTTCGATTTTGTTCGAACACTACATCACTCCTCCCCTTGTAAAAGTCAAATAGTGAAATCTTTATTGTTATAATTGTATTTTTCTTAAACTATTTACAATATAAAATTTGATGATAAAGACTAACAAAATCTTACCGAAATATTTTAATTTTTTAAAATTTTTAAATATGATGAATAATGATTGAAATTAAGTGTTATTTTATTATTCTTAAGTGATGATAAAATTGGTGGTATTTTTACATTTTCGCTGGTGTATTGAGAGAAAATAATTGATATCTCCAAAACTATTATTATGATTTGTATCCATAACAACTTTCCAACTTTTATCGAAATTCTCAACACGTGGATGATTTCTTTTGTGAATTGAAATTTTCTTGAAAATTTTTAGTAGGTATGTGCAAATTGTTGTTTGAACATTTTTCATCCATCATAGAAGTATTCAAAATTACTTTTTCGCTATCACTTTCTTTTTTGATGTTCATTATTGTAGAAGAATAATGTTTAATACATAAAGAAATTATAGTAGAATTCATAACAATAATATTTAATTTTTGAACGATTGGTCTCAGAATTTGCAACTTTTTTTCAAAATTTTTAAAAAATTAGATTAAAGTTTAACTTTTTTTGAATTTTATGCTTCAATTTGTGTGTAACTTCTCATAACGATTAGAGTAGATTTTTTGCAAATTTTTTTTTTTAAAAAGGCGTCTCATCTCTAATCAAGTTTGGATCTTTTGACAACTTTTTCTTGCATATTCATGTTGATGTTGTTCCTACCATAATGAAACTTGTGATTAAGTTTTATGTTTAACGACCTTAATTTTCATTATATTAGGAATCTCCATATGCCTTAAAAGTCTTCAATGGTGGGACTTGTGAGAGCGTTTTCTCATCAACTATGAGGAACAAATTTCATTTGAAAAATAAAAATACATTCCTTTTCTTACAAACTATCTTGGGTACAAAAGGAAAATGCGATAAAAATTTTCAAGAAATGTCTTATTTAATTTTTTATCAGTAAATATTACAAGGACGAGATTTGGTGTGATGTCGTCCTATGAATGCATGCCATTTACTTTTAAGTCGTCTCGAAATGTAATCCATAATGGCTTCAAAAATATGTCTTTAGCAAAGATGGAACAAAGTTCATTTTGGTTTTGTTAAAGGTTGATAATTTACTTAAACTGTCTTCAGAGGAGAGTAGCAATTATATTATAAATCGGAATTTTTAGAAGAGTTCTAAGGGGCAAATGAAGCATGTACACTAGTGATGGTTGAAAAAACAAGTTAAGTTTGATTATCCCACCAATTCTCTAATACTTATTTGAAGAATTTGAGAATGTCATTGTAGAAGAGATTTTCCTTGGTTTTTCTCTTATGAAAGATATTCAACAATAAACTGATTTTATACCAAGAGTTTTTCTTCCCAATAAAGTTACTTATTGTATGAATCCAAAGACTATAAGGAACTTCAAAAAGTGGATGCATATGTTAAGAAAGACATGATACGAGAAAGTATGATTGCTTGTGCTATATGTGTTTTTTTTTTCAAAGAAAAATGGCACACGTTGCATATGCGTGGATAGTGGAGCTGTAAATAAAATCAATTTCAAATATTGATTCCTTATTCCACATTTTGATGATTTGTTTGATCAATTATGTTGGCCTACTAACTTTTCCAAAATTGATCTCCAAATTGGCTACCATTAAAACAAAATGAAGTCTATGATGAATGAAATCTGACTTTTAAGACAAAAAGTGATATCTACGAGCCGACATTCATACTATTTAGATTGTCCAACACACCAAACACTTTCCTCCAATTTATGAATCAAATTTTCAAGTCATTCATTGATCATTTTGTTGTCGTTTATTTTAATAATATCCTCATCTATAGTGAAGATCTTAGAAAGTATTTGGAACATTTTTGACAAGTTTTTTAACTCCTTAAGAATCAAAAGCTCTATGTAAATTTTTAGTAAATAATTTGATTTTTGGGATAATTACCTATAACCCTCTGTAATTAGCCTTAATTACCTACAATCCTCCGTAATTTTCGAAATTACCCACACCCCCTTCTTTCTCAAAATATTTACCTGCATCCCCCGATTGTTATTTGATCAAAATTTTTCCAAAAAATTCCGATTTTATCCTCGGTTATTTTTACAATTAAACCCCTAAAAACTTACTTTTTATTATTTAACACCCCGAAATTCGATTTTTTGTAAATAACATTTCGAAATTATTCAGAATTACAGAAAAGTTCCCGAAATTCGGATTTTTCAAATAATACCCTGAAATTATTTTGATTTACAGAAAAGTTTCCGAAATTATTGCGACGGTGGCGAGGGTGGCGGCCCGCGGGTGGCGACGCCGAAGGCCAGCGGCGGGGGCGGAGGTCGAGGTCGGTGCGCCGTCATGCGGGCGCGGACGGCCAAGGCTGAGGCCATCCGCGCCCGCGTGCTGGGGACGGAGGCCAAGGCTGTCCGCACCCGCTGCAGACAGGCCGGCGCGCCGGCCTTGGCCTCCATCCTGCGTGCCAAGGCTGAGGCCGTCCTCGCTCGCGTGCTAGTGTGCTGGCCTCGGCTTTCGTCCCCGGCATGCGGGCGCGGACGGCCTCGGCGTTGGCGGTCCGCGCTCGCATGACGGCGCGTCAGTCTTGGCCTTCGACATCGCCGCCCGCGGGCCGCCACCCTCGCCGCCGTCCCAATAATTTCAGGGACTTTCTTGTAGATCGGAATAATTTCGGGGTGTTATTTGAAAACATCCGAATTTCGAGGATCTTTCTGTAAATTGGAATAATTTCGGGGTGTTATTTGCAAAAAACTGAATTTTGAGATGTTAAATAATAAAAAAGTAGTTTTTAGGGATTTAATTGTAAAAATAACCGAGGGTAAAATCGGAATTTTTTGGGAAAATTTTGATTAAATAACAATTAAATGGGTGTAGGTAAATATTTTGAGAAAGAGGGGGGTGCGGGTAATTCCGGAAATTACGGGGGGTTGTAGGTAATTAAGGCTAATTATAGGGGGTTATAGGTAATTATCCCTTGATTTTTTTGAGATATGTTGTCTCGACGGAGCGCATTCAAGTTAATTCAAAAAATGTTAAGGATATAAAAAGGTGACTCACACTAAAAAATCTCTTTGAGACATTTAAAGTTATTTGGAATTTTCATGAATTGATCACTTTCTATTAAAGATTCCTCAAGGGTTTGTTTTTTTGTTGTTGTCCCTAGCACAAAGTATTTAAAATGTGGAACATTCAAGTGAAACAATAAAGTCCAAGCAAATTTTGATTTCATCAATCAGAGAATATCTAAAGCTTCCATTTTTGCGCTCCCAAACTTTAACAAGATATTTGAAGTTGATTGTAATATATCTAAAGTTAGTATAGGAGTTGTGTTAAGTCAAGTAAACTTATTGTCTATTCTAGTGAGAAACTTGGTGTAGCTTGCAAGAATTATTCAATTTATGATAAAGAGTTTTATATTATTATTAAAGGTCTATTTTATTAGCGACACTATCTTATTTGTAAGGAATTCATTCTATTTTCTAATTATGAAGTGTTAAAATACATAAATGACCAACAAAAATTCAATAGTCGGCATGCCAAATAAGTAAAGTTCTTACAATCTTATATTTTTATTATCAAACACAAAACATGAACTTAAAAATCAAGTAGCGGATGCTCACAATTATTGACATTCTCTCCTTCAAACTATGTAAGTTAATGCTGTTAGATTTGAAGGTATAAAGGAACTCTACAAAGAAGATTTTTTACTTTGTCAAGATTTAGTCCAAGTGCACTAAGTGGATGTTTATCTTTTTAAAAATAACTTTCTTTGTATTTCTAAGTATTCATTGTAGGAGTTCATTATTAAAGCACATGAAAGAGTATTGAAGAACAATTTGGAAGACAAAATATTGCCCTTTCTACATGAAAAATTCTATTGGCTGTGTATCATTTAGGATGTCTCCTACTAAATTAATCGGTACCGACCATGCTATTTAGTTAAAAGTCATAATTAAAATACTGAATTATATACTCCTTTATTACTATGGTAGACTCCATGTTTGAATATTAGCATTGACTTTGTTCTTGATTTTCTAAGGACACAATGAAATAAAGACTGTTATAGTGATGATCTATCGTTTTTTCAAGATGATTCATTTTGTATCTTACTCTAAAAATTTTTCGATACATGTCACATTATTGACCTCTACTTCAAGAAGATAATGAGATTTCATAGAATTCCCATAATAATTATTTCAGTTTGAAACTCAAGATTCATGACACTTCTAGTGTACCATATGGGGAAAACTAGAGATTGAACTCAAATTTAATTCCTCTCATAATTCCCAAACTAATGAATAAATAGAAGCTGTCAACCAAACTTTGGGAAATATACTAAAGAATCTTGTTGATGATAAAATTTGCCAATGGAATTCAATGTTAACTCAAGCAAAATTTATATATAATAGGCTCATGAGCAAACTAGTGATTTGACTCCGATTAAGATAGTTTATGGGCAAAATCCTCTAGGTTCATTAGTTTTGATATCATCTTTACTGTCAAGTATTTCAATCGTAAAGCTGAAGAATATGCCAAGCAAATCAAGTAATTTCATCAACAAGTTCACAATTAAATAGAAAAAGCACAATCAATGGTATCGACACAATGCCAACAAATAATATAAGTCAATATTATTGAAAATAGGAGACTTAGTGTGGATTAATGTTAACAATGAGTGCTTCCCTCGTGTCAACATAGCAAACTTAACGTGAAAGTTGATAGTCCACTCAAAGAGCTTAAGACGATTGGTGAGAATGCATATAAAATTGATATTCTTGCTATCTGTGGTGACTCACCAATTTTCACTGTGTAGAACTCCGCATCATATCATAAAGATTCGAACTTGACGATAAGTTCTACTCCATTAAAAGAATATGAAGAAGTGTTTTAATGAAAATGTGCTCTATGAAGTGGTGCATGTTTTAGAAGATCCAATGTACCCATTTTTTGAGTAAATTATAAATCTTTGAAGAGGTGCATATGAATAAGTGTATATATATTTTAAATATATGTGTTTTGAAATGATAAAACAATGTCAATTTAAATTAATCAAAGGATCTTTTTGAAAAAAAAGACCTTTTTTGTATTTGAGAATGAATCTCTTTAATTCTCTTCTAATTTAATAGTGAATTCTGTTAGTTTTAAGACTTCGCTCGTAATCTTCATGGTGGATCTCCAAAGGCATCAAAAGAATTATTTTTCGTGATGGATCCATAGAAAAAGACGTGTGTCTACCCGTTTTAGTAATAACTCCATTATCATCATCATCTTTACGCTTTCGATGTCAGAATGACTTGTAGAAGATAGTGCTATGTTTCCATCTTTGTAGGGAATTAAGATTTTTAATGCTTTTATATTTTTTCTTGGTGCTGCATTGGGCTTTGAGTTATGCTTTGCAAACTCAATCCATTGGGTTGCTTATGAAAACATGCTATCATCAAGTTGGCCTTTTTCTCTTTCTATGAATTTGAATTTTATATGCTTTCTGAATTTAATTAATTTTATTTGACTTAAAACAAAAAGTGTCATTTATCGATTGAGTTACATCTGGTGTCGAACATGCTATAAAAAAGCTTTGTTTAGGATTCTGGTTGTTGTAGGGGAATAGTTGGAGATTCTAGATAATTCTTCTTTTATTGTGTTATTGGATTTGAAAGTTAATTTTTAGATAAGAAATTGAAGCTAAATATATGTGATCTATTAAAGAATAAGAGTTAAGACTCAATTAGCATAATGCGCCTGAGTTGTACAAATTTTGATTGTACCAGAAAGTACCTTACAGAAGCTCATATACCTCGGGTTCATTATAGTCCAATAAATTTTGTAATTGTGCCATTAGTAAAAACCAAAATCAAGTCCAAGTCTAAACAAAAATCTAAGTTAAATCCTAATGTGCTAGAGTTAGCACATATTTATATGCATATACTCATGATATATCAATAAGAATTTTTTCTTAGAGTGCATGATACTTATCATTGACCACCAAATTTTAGCCTTCATTAAAAGAATAGAAATCCTTGAATCTCAAAAGTTGACACTATCTTGATTGTATTGTCAAATAACATTTGGTTTCAAAAGCATCCAACGAGTAGCTAGTTAATTATGGTTGTAGTTTGAACCTTATGTTGGTAGCTTGCAACCTTTGAGTAATGGTAATTCTAATTTATTAAAAAAAGAGTTTTTAATAGAGAATTACTTGTTTTATTGTGAATTTATAAAAAATTGCTTATCTATTATTATTAGTAAAAAATTGCTCGTATTATACTATAAATTTATAAAAAATTATCTTAATTAAAATAGTAAAATTATTTTATTTTAATTCAATTTTACTGATTAAAATTAATATAAAAAAATCAAACTATTTTTATTTGACATTAATTTGAATAACTATTAAATTAATATAAAAAATAATTTATTTTATTTTGGTTTTTATACAATATCGATTGTTCAATTTTATGAAGTTGAAAATTTAAAATTTAGATTTGTTAAACCGATTGTCTTATCATTGTGAATTGGTTGTTCGAAATAACTCAAATGATGGCAATTTAATATTTTATATTAATTTAATTGATAAAATTTAATTAAATAAAATATTTTTTAAATATTTAATTTAGGTGATTTGCAAATTTATAATATAATGTGAGTGCTTTTTTACTAATATTAATAAAATAGGTGGTTTTCTCACAAATTTATAATAATACTAGTGGTTCATTGCTAAAAACTCTACGAAAAGAAAACTGGTTTCATAAGCATCTCATAGTCGAGATTTATATCCTTGGTAATAGCTAATTGTTTGTCTTAAATTTGGGACTATGACTATTTCATATTATTGTTCCAACCTGTAGGTTATTGACTCCACATCATCCTTTGTTACTGTTTATCGAAACATTGTCTTGTGCAATGGTTGAATTGGTCGAATTTTGTTGTTACTACCTTGAGTTTATATACTCTGCTAAGTGGTAATACCAAATTATTTATGGATATGAGAGGAAAAGGCTTTCTATTCTAAGGCTTATGAGAGACAGTGACTTCCTACACTTGATAGGAAATACTGCAGCAATTTTATTTTGTGAAAGAGTTTTTCTCTGCTTATGTGCTTGGTAATTGTTTCGTTTCATATGTTGAATAATTTGCTACTCATGACCAAATTATAGTTTTTGGTTAGTCTCTATGTTTTTGATGATTCAACGTTTATGGTATTTTTGCTTGTGTCACACTTTTGCTAGTTGACCACTTCTGAAGATAGTGACTTCCTTCACTTTATATAAACATTGTGAAAGAGTTTCTGTTTTGCTTATTTGATTGCTAACTGAATTAGGGGAGGGTATTTGTTCCTTATTATACATTAGTTTTGTTAATATTGCCTATTCAGCTGTAATCATTTCATAGGTATTGCCTCTACTTTGTATGTGGATTGTGGACTTCAGAAGGATGACGTGCTAACCATGCAACCCAAGCCAACTATTTGTCTTAGATTTTATATGTTTCTTTTAATTTGGGCAAATGATGTCTTTACACTTGATCTCCGAACTTCTCAGGTAAGTTCATATGTTGGACAATTTGTGACTGATGCCCAAATTACAATTTTTGGTTAGTCTCTGCGTTTTGATGGTTCTATGTTTATGGTATTTTTTGCTGGTGTTGCACTTGCCAGATGACCACTGGTATAGTGCATGTGCTGGAATCACAGTAGGCTTGGACATTGAGGAAAAAGTAATGCAACTAATTGTTGCATGTTTAACATGCTTAGTGCTAAAAAATACAATTCTTGATCAATTTCCTTTTTAAATAAAAAAACTTGATCTTGGTCTTGGGAAATTTTGAATGTCAAAAATATGAAAAGAAATAACTAATTGTTCTAGAATGTCAAAATTTTGGTTAGTTACTAGAACAAAGATCAATCAGTTGAAGAGATAGTTCGTGTGCTACGTCTGAAATCCTTCATTTGCTATGTACGAAATTGAAACAAAATTTGGAATGTTTTGTCAAATTTCAAATGATCCTATTTGGTTGATGCTGCTGATTTACTTTCAAATAATTTGTCTGTTCGACTATTCATGAGCTATTTACACATGTTCTGAAATTGGTGAGTTTATTTGTCTATGGCTTTCCTTTCTTTACCTTGTGTAACTGTTGTTTTCCTCACTGGAATTATACTTCCAGTCAATAAAGTAATCCTGGATTCTTATTTAAAAATTCTTTTTGTTGAACTGATACAAACCTATGGCAATCTGTCTTCTGTCGATGTTGTCCATTTTAAAGCAACTATGTGGTCTGCAAAGGCTAGACACCTTTTCCTTTTTTCCTCTACAGCTCTCTCTCTCAGAGAAATTCAATTGGATAATTTCTTTGGCTTGAAATTGGCATTTCATGAGCATTTTACAAGTTTCTGCAATAAAACATGGATGGTGCTTAGTTATTATGGGGGTTTATAGCAATTTTTTGACTGTTTTTCCTTGGTTTGCTACTTAACTTCAATCTAGGAATTAATTGACAATTGAGTCACTGATAAATTTGAATCTTATTTCTAGAGAACATAAATAGTTCAAATGTAAGGTCTAGCTAGCCCCCAGAGGTTATCAATATGTTCAGGTCTGGGCTTTTATCTGTGGTATATTGGTGGGACTTGGCCTTGCTTAGGACTGAGCTTAGTTCAGCCTACTATAGGTTTATGTACACCAAGCGAACCGCAAGTTTTTGGCTTCAAATAGATGTTGCAATAAATAATTGCATTAAAATTAGCAAAAGTTTTCATTTTAGCAAAAGTTTTCATTTTCTATCATATGAGAGGAAATCAAATTTAAATCACTTTAAAGCATGAGTTCAATAAGCACATGTTCCCATTGACTTGTTAATATGCTTCTAGAAAGACCGTGGTCATAACCATATATTTCTACACTTGCTTGAGTAAGCGTGAACGTGTTCATTATGATCAATGTGTTTAATAGCCAATAACGGCCATAATATAAAAATGTCATTTTCTGTTAGGCTTATGTTGGGTGTTTTTTTATAATTATCATCTTCTGAGGTCTTACTTCAGCTAATCTAAGGTTTGACAAAGTTCAAAATTAGTCTACATTGCCATAACTATGATTTTGATTTAAAGATCTCTTTCATGGAGTACTGTATCTTTACAACTAGGCATTCTAGTTAAGGTATTAGTTCATTGGGTGTGCATTTTTTTGTTTTTTGTTTTTGCTTTTTTTGTTTTTTGATAGATATCCAAATTGTCCTTGAAATCTAAGATCCTTAATTGTTCTAAAATATTTGTTTTTTCCTTTTCTCAGTTATCTTCCTGGTGCTTTTTACCTTGCATTCCTGTTACCAACTCAGGTCTACCTCATGATTGAGAAAGTGTTTTTTGTGCGCTGCTGTGTTTGTCTGATATGATGGTTATTTTTTGTAGTTTTGAAGCTCTTTTAAGTTGATAATTGTTTAGTAGGACAACTTTCAACTGATAAGTGATTAATGAAAATTAGCAAAGTCTTCAAATTTGGAGAATATCATATGTATCATGGCATTTTGTTGGATGCAATTAACTATTTCAATTTTTTTTCAACAGGAATCAGTTGGAAAGTTGTTCAAGATAATTTGACAGGGCTTTATCCTTTCACAATGAACTAATTTCAATGAGGATACTTTTTTAGCTTTTTCAATCCCTGTTTCTGTTTTTTTTCCCTGTATTTACAGTCCAAGGTTGATCCCCCTCCTCTCCCAGTAATTTTTGATATTTATAATTACTGCTATTTTATTTTTAACTGTTTGCATTTATCTGGACATGAACCAATTTTATGATTGGTGTGGTTATAGGTGTCACGAATTGCTGGGGCTGATATTGATAAGCCATATGATGTATTTGGGGTGAACTGGAAAAATGCCATTTGACAACATAAAAAAGAGGTGATAAAATTTGTCAGTGCTTCATGCCTTAACAATTTGTTTCCTAATTGAGTTAATGAACTTGATATATGACATGATATAGAATCTTGCATAGGTGAAAACATAGAATTAGAAGAAAGAAAAAGTCCTTTGATTTTACATGCAATAACCGGGCATTACAGAATGGGATTATGAGTAATTTTGATGAATAATAGTTAAGTATGATAAGTCTTGCTCACAATGGCGTGTAATTAGAACAGAGGCAATTCAAGGAAGCAGATTGAATCTTGAAAATTTTGGCATTGCTTGTTAGGTGGCCTTTCCTTGCTTTTAGTGTCTTAGGCAAGTACTTGAAGACGTCTTTTTGTCTTCGCACCTGATAGTTTGTTTGAGGTAGTCTAAAAAGCCTTCAAAATGGGAATAGATAGACATCTTCTAGTTTGAGTTTCAGTCCTTTTTGCCCAACCTTCCCTTGTGAGTTTCAGATGATTCAATGTAAAAATTTTGAAATCAGTGTTCTAAGTGAAGACAAATTTATGATGAATTGCCACTGAAAGCCTTTTATAACATCTCTCCTCTCACATCCTATAGATAGGCCATGCACTTCTTGTCACAATTCTGCTTTTCCTTTTATATTTGATTGAGGTTATTGCTCTTATCTAAGGAGACTATTTTTCTTTAATTGTTTCATAACTGAAACCAATTTTTCTTTTGTTTGCTTGTTGTTTAATGCTCTCTAGTTAGAAAGTAGCAGATTGTATGGTGCAATACATGCCATTGGATGGTCGAATTCAGGTATATGATTTGTGGTCATGTGTCAATGTAAAGTCATATTTAATATTCTTTGTCAACAATAGACATTCGGACAGAGATCAAAATCAGTTATTCTAAATTTAGTTATACACTAAGTCAATATTTATACAAATTGTTTGATTAAGTATGATCAAAATATATAAGATCATATGTGGTATCCATGCCTGCATCCCTATGTTTCTTTTAACTATGTTTGCATTCAACATATCATAGCTTTAGGTTACTTCAGGCTCTAAGTGACCTTAGATCTACTGGGTCCAGCATATACAGGTAATCCTTTAGAATGGCTTAGGATATGTCTTAAACTTGAGAATGGTTTTTCCTGTTTGGCAGTTCAAATATTTTCTATACAGAACTTTTAGTCTAGGTGCAATGAATGCAACATGTCAAGCACTTGGCATTTTCTTAGTTCGATTAGGCATGAAACAAAGAAGTTATTCTCATTTGCTAAACCAAAATGTACATTTGGTATTCTAGATAATACCAATTTATTTTCACAAGCAAGGTAGTTGCTGAAGAAGGCTATGCGTAAAATAGAACATGAGAGAGATTGGTGGCATGTTAATGCACACACATACACACAAAAAAAAAAAGAAAAAAAAAGAGATGATGCTTATGTGAAAAATGTTACAACTAAGATAAGTAGCAAACTTCAGCATTCTCTAGCTCCAATCCCTGGTTTGCGGGATCAAGATTAGAAATCAGGGGAACCAAGTAGCTGAGCCTCAGTCACTTCAGTCATTGGTTATGGATAAAGATACTAGATTTTATGTTCCATGATTTGTATGACAGTTGAACTGGCAGAGCTTGTATGTTCCTAAGGGGCTGTTTGGATACCTTAGAAAAATCCTTTGGAAATTTTCTGTATGATTTTGGCTTACCTGCAACCTACTTTCTATGACAATTCCTATGGCTACTGATAATTCTGGTAGGTGGTTGTTTTTGATGGTTCAAAGAAAGTACACGCAAGCAACAAATCTCTTGAAAAGATATAAGTAAAATGACCACTTTTGCATTTCTATGGGGTCACATGATCCGAAGGAGGTATTAAACTTCCTCATAAGAAAAACTTCCTGGAAAGAACATAAATCCGTTGGAACCCCCATTTTTGGTATACAAACAGGTCCTAATTGTCAATTTAGCTGGCATGCAGTATGCAGCGACATGCTGGTTTCATCTCATTGATAGCTTCGTGTTATACAGACAGATTACAGACTGCTAAAACAAGAGGTCATGATGTGGTCATACGGGAAGTAAAGTGATAAAAAGAAAAACTTATTTGTTTTCCTTGTTCAGGGCTTGGTGTGCTATCTTGTCAATTGTTTGTACTATATTTATTGGACTTGCCTTCTTTCTATTTTTTGATGTTCACACTAGCATTTCAATGACACTAGTGCTTCTAGGACTTGGAATATTACAACGCTAATGTTGCATAACCATGATTGTCGGTACCTCTTTTGACAATTTGTTACAGGTATTTTGTTGTTTCTTAAGCATTTGGTACTGCAGTATATTTTTATCCTAATTTTTTTGAATATGATAGGTTAGAAATGTTAAATTTCCTTTCTCAGCTAGGTATGTGAGATGAGGAGAAAAACTAGGGTTTCGAGGCAACGATGTGAGAAACTTGAGAGCTTTTATACTGAGTCTCTTTTCTCTCTTTTTTTTTCTTATTTAGTAAAGCTGAATTTACTTGTTTTTATAAATATTTTTGGTTTCTTTTTGGACTTTAAACTATTGATTTGTTTACATGAGGTAGTTTTGGATTGTGATGAGCTCGGGGTATTAGAGCATCCAGAAGATACTTTCTAATGCAACCATGTTATGTATTGCTCGGTTCACATGGGAGCTAAGTTCTGTATTTGTATTTCAACATCCCTTCTCAAACTGGATAGTAGATATCATACATTCCTAAACTTTTTTTTTTCTATCCAGCTTGTTTGACTATAGGACTTCGGTGAACATGTCTATTGGTTCGTCTTTTCTTCTTAGGTAACACTATTTAATTTATTGATTTTGAATTTTTTATCAGATAGAGTGTAAATCTACTTCTATATATTTAGTTCTTTCATGAAAGACTAGATTATTTTAGATGTGAAGGGAAACTTTGACACAAAATAGTACTGTTGGTTTTTTAACTTAGAATCTTAGTATTATTAATCGAGTTCTCAACCACAGTACTTTATATGTTGACATTGTAATTGTGCTCTATTTAGCTTTAGCATTTAATTTGGCTACTACATTCTGTTTTTTATTCTTCCGTGTAATTAGATTTCCTCCAAGCTGTATGCACATTCTTATGATTGATTTTCTGTCATTTGGTGAAACAGTCCAATTAGCATTTGAGTATGTTATAAGGTCCAATATTCCATTATTCCTATACCATAACCCTACATTAGGCTCCATTATGATATATCTCAAGATTTAGTAAATTGCTTTTAGATGGATTTTTTTTTGGATTTTGCATAAATTGGCCGACAAGACTCACAATTTGTCTTATATCCAGTGTAGTAATGGTCAGGCAAATCAATTTTTTCATTAATCTTTTATACACAATTTGTCTTATATCCGGTGAATTAGGTCAGCAAATCAATTTTTTCACTAATCTTTTATACATTTTAGGTTTTCAAGTAATTCCCCTAGTTCTGCCAGTAAAACTATTCATGGATACCTGAACTATTTTGCTTCCCAACATTCCTTTTTTTTAATAGGTCCAATACATATTTGTTTTGTGTTATTATAAATCCATGACTTGAATATACCACCTTAATTCGTAGAAAATAGCATATTTTTTTCAAGTTTTTGATTTTAAATTTTATCTTCACAAATTTCTTGAGTCTATTTATTCCAATTGTATTGTTTTCAATGATAATTATGTCATTTATATATATCTAAAGAAAATAATAATGTCTTTTCCCATGACTATACTGAATTTCTCAAATTAGGCTTTTAGAGATTGTTTTAATCCATAAAGTAATTCCTTTGTTTGCATGCATGTTCTTTTGTACTCATGTTAAATTCTGAAAGTTTTGTCATATAAATCGCTTTATGAAGGTCTCCATACAAAAAATATTTTTGACATTAAGTTAGACACATTTTTCAACGTTTGTTAATTGTAAGTGAGATGATTATTCTAATTATACTCATCTTGACTACGTGTGAAATTATCAAAATAGTTAATATCTTGAGTTCGATTATATTTTTTTACAACTAGTGTTGTCTTATATTTCTTAATGGATCCATCTGACATGTACTTTTCTGTATATATCCACTTATATTCTATAATAGGTTTATCTTTTGAAGAGTTTCTATCTCACTCTTCATAATTTTTCTTTATCTTTTGTTTGTTAGAATTTCTTGTGTTATCTCTAATACTTCTGTAACTAATAATTTTAAAGTAAATGACTTATATGCTTGTGCCAATTTGTTATATGAGACATTATTGGAGACAAGATGTTGGGTAAATGCTCTTTTCCTCTTTTTCAAGGGTATTAGTAGGGGTGTCAATTTAGCTTATAGCTCTTGAGTAGCTCGAGCTCGAGCTGAGCTTGAGATTGATTTAGAAAACTCAGTTCGTTTATAAACTAGCCAAGCTTGAGTTGGACTTGGTTTATTTGGTTTCAATTCGAAAACTTATTTATTTTTTTAATATATAAAAAAATAATTTATAATATATAACATATACTTAATTATTTAATTATAATGTGATAGTTGATATAATTTTTTATTTTTTATATGTAGATATTATTTTATTAGCATAGTTTATTTAATATTCATATTTTCTAGGTTACATATATTATTTGCTTATTTATAAAATTTTTAGATTTAATATTTTTTATTGTGAATTTGTAAATTGTAATTTGTGATGTTGTAATTAATTTTGTTATGATTTTTTATAATTTTTAAAGATTATTTTAATGTGATGTCTTACAAGATCATATGATTAACAATGCTTCTTACTAGATAAGTTTAATATAATAGATATAGTTTTGAGTATATATAGAGATAGATGACATAATTTGTAGTGTCATCTGACCATGTCCTCTTGAGTCAATAATCCTTTAGGGTTGTGTTCTAGGGTGAAAAATATAAATGCCTTTGTTTTCGGTACCCTAACTAATCTGCTTCCTTGTTAGAAAATCCTGAAAAACACTATGTGTTGGAAAAAAATGACATAATAATTTAATATTTTAGTTATTTGATTGACATATAGTAAGCTGATTGAAAATTTGAAAATTAATAATACGGAGGAAAAATCCATGGAAGAGGTATGTATATTTTCTTTTTTAGTTACTTGTGAGTGAATTTGATTGACAAGTATGATATATCTTGATGTAGATGAATTGTCGAGTAGAAAAAAGAGTATTAAATCACCTGTTATATAATTTGAAGCTCTTAAATTTATAATATAGGAGTTTTTTTATGGAGATTGATTTGTAGATAATGACTGGAAGGGTTTAACATGTTAGTTCTGCCTTGGAGCAGCTTGCTATGTTCTTCTCATGAGATAGTAACTTGATCAATTTTTGACTTTTGCTTCTCACTGTCTTCTTGTCTTTTTGATAAATCTTATATATTATTTAACTATGTTGGATTGTCTATGACAAACCAATATTTGTTAATTGTAGGACTTATTTTTTTTTCATATTTGGTACACTTCAAATTTGAATTTCCTCGACCTCTACCATGTCCTTGGCCTTTTTTTCTATTTGCAAATTCACCTCTACCATTAGTTATTACCCCTCCTGAGGTTACTGTTTAGTTCTTAATTAGATTTTTTTGAGTTGAGTTGAAATTTTGTTCATTTAACTTTAGTAGCTTCTGAAATATTTCAAGTAAGGGAATTTCATTTCTTATTATGAAGTTTACCTTCTATTGATAATATTTGGCATCTTGCCCTTTTTGTTTTATCTTGGTGTTTCTTCTACTCATCTGTTGTTGCTAATATGTAGTATTCTAGTTTATCCCATAGTCTAATTAAGATGCTATAATATACATGATTTCTCTTCTATCTAGTTTTAAGTTGTAGATTTGTTCTCGTATGTTGAATACTCGAGTTAGTTATTCTTGCTGACAGACATCCTTTGAAGCTTTTCCTAAATCACTTTTGAGGTCTTGCATCTAAGTAAACCACGACTTATTTCTATTTTTATGTTGACTATGAGTGCAATCATGACTCTCAAATATAAGACAACTACATCTTTTTTACAGTAAGATCAGAGATCGAGTTTCAGTTGAATTTCAACTTGAATTAGGACTCATCAAAATTTGGTACAGTTATAGTTTGAAAATCATATCTTCTAAGATATTCATTTAAATTTAATAAATAACTGTATGTTGGAAAGTTGAGATCAATTCATACAATTTGCTTATTTACTATTTTGGCTAATTCAGTATTTATATCAATCAAAATTAGGATTTACTTATGAGTTTGAGTCAATAACAGTTCTAATCTAATAAAAAATAAGATTTAGATTTTTTTTATTTAAAATATATTAAGTAGAATTAATAGTAGAGTTTAAGTTTTATTTTTAATATACGCCAAAGTTTATTAAAAGAGTACATATACAATTCAAGATTGTAACAATGTCAAAAAAAAATTTTCTATCAATAATATACTCTTATTTTGAGTTTATTTTTTTTCCATCTTTCTTGTGAATTTATGTTTCTAATCTTTGAATTTGGTTTGATCCTTTGGTGGGTCATTTATAAAATATTTACTTGTTTTTCTAGCTTTGAGGCAAATTTTTATGATTGCTATCTAAAGAAGATAGTTTTCTATTTCCTTGAGTCTAGTAGTTATAATTTGCAAGATTGTTCCTTCTTTGACCTGTTGCTTGTCTTCATTTGAGGCTATCAGCTCTCGGTTCTTTTGTGATTCTATGCCTTTGATACCATGCTAAATGTTTTCTATCTCATCTAGGTCTTTGAGCTGAGGAGAAAAACTAGGGTTTCAAGGCAATGATGTGAGAAATTTGAGAGCTTTCTTACTGCATCTCTCCTCTTTTTTTCTTATTTGGTAAAACTGAATTTACATACTCTTTTAAGTTTCAAGCTCCTACTTTACTACTACTTGGACTTAGATTTTGACTCGATTTTGGGCTTAACTATTGACCTATTAGCATAAGTTAGTTTTGAGATGTGATAAACCCGGGATATTAAAGCATTTGGAAGATGCTTTTTAGTGCAAACATGTCATGTATTACTCAGTCCATATAAGAGCTGAGCCCTTCACTTGTTCAACAAGAAAATATCACATCTCATGAGTGGGAAATTTTGTCTTCACCTCAAAATTGCATTGCGTTGGCAGGTATAAACCTTGAGGGGGATGATGAACTTCTAGTAGCTACACGAAGCCCCAAAAATTTTGTCATCACCTCTGGAAAGAAAGGTAATGCAACATGAAATTGCTGGATTCCACTTCCCATTTTCATGTTTCTGTTATCTTCATACAACAAATTTCCATAACAGCAAGGAATGCTTGTGCAGTCAACGTCATTCAGCAGAACAACCAAAGAAGGATGTGGTGATACAAGCGAGCGGACTGACCACCCCAGTGACAAAGTAGAAAAAGCAAAGCTCTAGTTTGGAATATGTTACATTCCAGTTTTGCAATTTCTTTTCTGACGCAAACATATATCATCACTGCCCACTGGGCAGACTTATGGTGACTGCATGGAATTATGTAAGAAATCATAATTTCAATGCCTAATAGCGCTATTCCTTTGAAAAATTTTTCACACTGGTATTATTCAATTTTTAGCTTAGTTATAGTTGCAGCACAGAATGGGTCTCAAAAGCACATCACTTTCATGACAATTCTGCATGTCCTCTTTGACCCTGGTAGTAAGATACAGAATTTGGCACTTATTGCTACATTGGCTACAGTAACAACATTGGATTGGCAAAATTGCAATTACTTTGTTGATTGTCTGCCTTTTACTGGACTTCAGGGCAAAGCTAATTTAGTAGAGTTCAAATCAGACTCACTTCTGATGAATGGGCACCTGTGCTTGAATTTCTCTTTTTTCTTCTGAACCCAATTCTTGTTCCTTCCCACGACTATGGATAGATGCCAATATACAAAAGGATAGTGCACCAGGGATGGAATTTATTTGAGGGAACTGCATGTATAGCCATAGTTAAAATGGTGCTGAAAATGAGGCTTTAGTTTGGAAAAATGATGGATTATGGAATAGGTTGGTCATCTTAAATGAGCTCTCGCCCTCCCTCAGTGGTGGCCAAACTGGATCAACCTCTCTGATCACCCATCATATGATAAGCTGCCTTTTTCCAACTTCTGTGTTCAATTGCTACCAATCCTGCTGGTTATCATAAACTACTTTGGCATAGAGTGCTTGCATGCATTTCTACTGTTCATCACATTGGTTTGCCTTGTCCTTTACGGTGGAAATATATTGGATTTTACATCTATTAAGAAAATTGTGTTTTACTGGATTTCTTGCTGCTTTCCTTCACTCCAGCACCAGTTTAAGGAATTGCTGACCACAGTTTTTGTGTTGAGGTTTGTTTTGTAATGGATTTCTCTTGTTGGTTACAGGCAGTGGAGTGGGTTATATTGGTGTATGATTCTCAAAAACATTTTACGTCTAACCGTAACAAAAAACTGAATTAGATTTCATGTTCATTGGAGTACAAAGAGGCCATCATTCTTGATGCTAGTACTTATGTTATTGTTGTTTTTTCACCATTATTCTTTTATGATAGGTACAAATCTAAGAATTGGTTAATGGAGCCAGATAACAATCAGAATGTTGAATTTAGTATAAACTTTATTTGCATGTATTTACATATATTCGGTTAATGTTATTGCTTTCATCATTACTGTTTTTGCTGTTCTATCTTTTGTGCCTTATTGGTTTGTAATCACAATTATCTTGAAGCCTAGGACAAGACCAAAGCACTTGCTGACATGGACATTGAAAAGAAGAGAAAAGCTTCAAATGCAGATTTGGTTGACAAATATAATGCTTCCAAGCACTGGGTATCCTTAATGCATCCACAACAAGAAAAGAGCAAGAAACCTAAACAGAAGTCTAAAAAGCCAGAGAGAGAAGAATGGGAGGGCCAGCACCCTTGGAAGCCATGGAACCATGAGACAGACTTGGAAGCTGGCCGGAAAAAGGCTAATTTTGATTCGGAGAACATGGCACAGGGCTTATTGTCTCGGTTCTCTTCTGGAACCGTTCGGAGGAACTTCTTGTGAGCAGTTCATGACTTCTATTGGGGTTTCTTTTGTTCCATTTAGTTCCCAGAATCCACAATGATTGTATTACTGCAGCTACCATACTCTCTGAAAGGGGTGTATATTTGTTGCGGTAAATACTTCGGAGTATAGCAATCATATTTCCCTCTGAAACAAAAAAAAGCATGTTATAGCCAGTTGGAAGGGTTCATGTACTATTATATTCCATTCCACAATTTTGGTCACATTACCAATGAATGGATTTGTACAGTTTCTGAGCTGAATTTTCCAACTGAGTGTTTACCTGCTAAAAATGGATGAGTATCTTATAGTAGATTGATCATTACTAATGACTGGTTTTAATAATTAAGGCTGTAACCTAAAAACTAGTAAAAAAGCACATTTGTTTGAAGCTAGGTTGAGCTCCAGGTAAAAGTAGAGCAGGAAATGGTTTAGTCCCTTCTTTTTCTCAGGTAAATCAACCAACCAACCACAAAAGCTTAATCCATAGTCACTGTGGCTGCCATGCTCTTTACTGACTGGCTGAGAACACTAACTAGAGAGAAGCTTTAGATATCAGATGTATTAATGATTTTCTGATTCTTCAGGCATTTACAGAAATTGCTTAATGCAGCAGATATATATAAACTATACAAATTTTCTCATCATTTTAATCCTGCCAAATGCAACTTCTGTATCTTCCAAAACAAGCAAGCAGCTGTTGCTTTAATCCAATGGTGTCTTGCCTTCGCAAAACAGGATCTCAATTGGGGCTCCTGGGAACCTTGAATTCGTGATGGCCTTCAACTAGAGCTGAAAGTGTAATCTTTCCACAATTTCCTGTGTCCAACTTATCAAATATGTCACATATTTGCATTATATCCTTCTCTGCTATCTTTTCCATTTCCTTCAGTTTGTATATCACAAACTCAGATTTACTGCAGACAAAGTAAATAGACATAAGTTCTGGGATGAAGTTCATGAACATAAAGGACTAAAACATATAGTTGTAACTTTAAACAATATGATTTATGTAAAAACATAATAATTTAAGTTCAAAAGAAAAATGTTGTTTAGCATGGCTATAGCAGTTCATCTAAAAGTAGAGCAATTAATTGAAAATGTAAATTCAAATGGGTGGTATAAGTAGGGGTGTAAACGAGTCGAGCTGACCCCAGCTCCAGTTGGGCTCGGCCCCGAAAATAGCGGCTCAAGCTTGCTCGGGAAATCGAGCTCAAACCAAGCTTGCCTCAAATCTGAATTTCAAAAATTAATTTTTTTAATTATGTTTAATTAATTTATATTATTTTTTTAAAATTATAAAAATTACAAAAAAAATCAACTACAACATCACAAATCACAATTCACAAAGAAAAATATTAAACCTAAAAATTTATAAGTAATGCTAATAATATATATAATTTAAAAATATACATATTAAAAAATCATACTAATAGAATAATATCAGCTACAACATCACAATTAAACGAACCATGTCCAATTTAAGCTTAGCTTATTTAGTAAACGAGCTGAGTTTTCGAACTCAAGCTCAGCTCATTTTCTAATGAGTTGAGCTCAAGTTGCTCGTGAGCTATGAGCTAAATTGACACCCTTAGATACAAGAATCTAGTGACAAATGATAGAGAGCCCATGTCATATATGTCACAAATCACTTCATTTACTACCAGTTTATCCCATTGTCGTCAAAAATAATTGGTAACGATCATTCAGAACAACTTATGTAAGGCCTAATAAAAGTTAAACATCTGGTTTTTGATACATGATCAAATGCAAGCATGTTATCTGATTGATTGAATCCAAATTCTGGATGCACATTTTTTCGGTGGTCTGATAACCAATAAAGTTAAAGACAGACCCATATTCAGGGGTTTAGTTTGCATTCTACAGTCAGAAAATTTTAAGTAACCTTTGAAATAGATGAGCTAAAAAGAACTGTAAAGTGGTGTTATTGTCAAGCAACTATACTAATTCTAGTCAGAGTAATCAAGAGTTTGCTGACAAGAGCCTAAGCATGATCATGCATCAGATAGGTTGCTGTATAACACACCCAGAACACCCTGGCTAATACGTAGTTTTGATATAGGGGTTCCTTATGTTGGTTCAAATAGCCATGCCATCTCTAGTTCAATTCTCTTTCCGCCACTTGGGAATTCTTTTTTTTTTACACTTATTTTTGGCATGTGTGTAGATACCATTTCACGATCCATAAACCTGAAACAGCTACAATAGGCTATCAGAAATCTTCAATTGGAGTAGGCTAAGGTTTTTTTAAATTCTAAAATAGTAAACAAACTTAGTCAAAGAAGTTTAATGAATGACTATTTCAGTCATGGTCGCCTTTCCTTTTTAATACAGTAATGACATAGCAAAATCACATCATAATAGGTCATTGACTTTTAAGTGGAAGGCTATTCCTGTGGTCTCCCAACTTGATGTAATTTTTTCGTAAAATGATTTTCATCAGATTCGTAATGATAGATATTTGCCATTAAATATAGCAACATCAAGATGGAACATATGTTAATTTATTAACACAAGTCAATAATCCATCACTCCAGAATTTTGGAGAAGGTAACCACTTCAAGACATCAATGTTTTTCAACTTTTGAAGAAAAATAAGCTTCAACTGCTGACAAAAAATGGCAACGCTTGAAGCTGTTAGTTATCCAATGTTCACAAGTTGAAAATAGCAAGTTAAATCAATGAATTTGGTGATGAGGAGAATATTCACTATAGATCAAGATAATTAGTCTACACCATATTATTGAAACTACAATAACCATTATTCAGATTATTATTTTTGAAACTAAAAAACACTAAAATTTCCAACTAAAGAGGTATAGTTTCCTATGTTATATAATAGGAAAATAATTTATTGCAAATTTTCCCATAAGATCCCATGTAACCCTACTTCCTATATAATTTCCTATGACTGGTGGAATGAGGTAATTAATGAGAGGAAGAAACTTGCATGCAAGTTCTACTTTATAGGAAAAACAAAAAGAGCATGGACCACTTTTATTTTTATATGAAATTACAGGAAATCTCATAACTCCAAGGGAATTTGAGATTATAAAGAGGTGATATCTCCATTGAAAAATTTCCCTATGAAGGAAAAATATCCTATGAAACCCTTAACCAATTCATATGGAATTTGGGGATAGCCAAACGAACCCTTATAGTGCTACCTGCATACAGAAGCTTCATCATCACTTCAAGAGGCAAATCTAATTTATGCTGTGTACCCAAGGTTTCCCATTGTACCCAAGGTTTTCTAATGGGTGATGCTTGAAAAGGTTCAAGTTCAATAGTAAGTGCTAAAATATTAAAAAAAATTAGTGTTCAGAATATACATTAAACTCAAGATTTACAAATATAATTGCACAACAAATTAGCCTCCTATACCTAAGCCGTATTAAAAGAAATCGAAACCAACTTGGAAAAGAGTAGCTAATATAGTGTAAACATACTAAAAAGAAGTCCAAGTAGGAGTTGTATTAGAGAAGAACTCCCACCTATATAAAAGATGAGATATTAGGATTTGATTTACACTTACTTTTTCTCTCAAAACAAAAAATTCTTTTCTTTTATTTATCATTGAGCAACCCTAAATTTATATCTAACACACTTAGAAAATTGTAACATTATGTCAAAGCTTCAGGAAGATCAGATATATCAGTATAGAGAAAGGGTCTAATCCTCCAGAATCATGATAGAAACAGCAGAAGAAAGCAAGAGACATCTCATTGCTGAAGATAATTATGGACAACCAATGGCATCAATCTGATTAACTGGATCCAAAAACTTTTTCTAATAGACCAAAGTAGTGCAGGTGTTCTGCATAGCAAAGGGGAATAGACTATGCATTAAAGGAGACATATTAAAAAAACTAACAGAAGATTGGCTCAAAAGAGATGGTTAAGTCATGACCTTATTTTGAAATAATATGAATCTAATAGTTAGCACGAATATGATGAACTGTGACAAAACATGTATGGGAGGAGACCAGAACATTATACTTAGAAAAAAGACAGTCTCAAAGATTTATGAAATAATAGAATGGATGGTCAAAACCAAATAAACTGGAAAATCCTTCGAAAATAGTTTGCCAAGATGAAAAGCCTTTGGAGTAAGCTGAATGTATATCAACTTTCCACCAATGGCATCGAGAGACAGAACAAGTACAAAGAAGAATTCAAAATGGCTTTATTCTTGACAACCCTAGACAAAAGATACAAATCCATCAAAAATCAGTTCATGTCAGAAGAAAAAGTTTGCCTAATAAGTGTTAATCCTGTGGTTTTATAGACTATTTGTTGATTTATTTTTTTTAAAAAAATAAGTTTGATTGTGTAATTTAGGTTAGACAATTTAGAAATATAGTGAGTGATTTAAATTTAACTATCCGATTGATATTTTATGACAATAAATAACATCATAAATAAAATAAAGTTATATATATATATGCACATTTGGGTGTTTCGTAATGGGTAGGAACGTTTTTTGATATACCGATCATCTGCTCTCATCTTGAGATTGCATTGTTAGAGAAAAATAAATTTCTGAGACTAAATTTGATTAAAAATCTGTATTTAAATTAATTTATTTGGATTATTTGGTAAATAAATTTTTTATAAATATTTGATTTTATTTGTAATTACAAAATTTTAATTTGTAATTATGATATATTTAGAGGGGTTTTTTTTATCAAAAACCAAATCTCATTTACCATTATGTAAGAACAGAGAATTGAAAATTTTTCTATTTTCTTTCGTTTTCGACCTGTTTGTGATTTCGATTTGAAATCTTTCTCTACTTCAACTCTTCTCCATAAAAGAATAGTAAAACTTCAAGCTGTATCAGTTGAAAATTACAGAAAAAGATTTCAAAACTTTGTTTTAAACTATAAAATATGTAAACTCGTTTAATTCAATTTTTAATTTCGTTTTTCTTGTAGGTTTTACACCAAAAAATAAAATTAGAGTTTATAATTGGTATCAAACCAACTTTGATGGTTGGTCTGCAAAAAATCGAATTATAATTTATTTTATGTTGAATTCTCAAAATCTAATTTAGAAAAATTAAATTTTTATCTCAGATTTTGACTAAAAATTATTTTAATAGCCGATTAGTATTAAAGATTTTATTGGTGGGGAGAAATTCGAAATTGAATTCCAAAATTTTGATTTATGATGAATTTTTCTCGAATCAATTGATTTTTGAATTTTTTTATAAATTAAAATTTTGAGAGGGCTTTAATATAAAATTGCAATTCAATGCAATTTGTTTTGAATTGCATTGCAATTGAAATTTAATCTGGATATTGTACTTTCGTTAATCAAAATTTAATCTTGATTTTAATTAAACTAATGACTATGTAAGTTAATGAAAATAAATTTTCATTACTATTTAGTTGTAAGTATATTTATGAGTTAAAATAATCAAATATTCCCCAAAAAAAAATTTTAAAATTTCGTTTCAAATCCTAAATTATGTAAATTTATTTAATTCAATTTTTAAACTTGTTTTTCTTACAGATCTTGCATAAAAAGATAAAATTAGAGTACACAATAAGTAACTTATATGTAATATTACAAAGAGTATAACATACAACTTGTGAGATATAACCCTAATTTTGAAATAGTCGTTGCAGTAATTGACAATAATAGAAATTTTGAAAAAAGAGAATATAACACAAGATGAGGCTATTTAGAAAAAGGAAGAGGACAAACTATTCTAAACTTGGTTTTGGAACTCTTTTAAATGACTATGATAAACCCAAGTTTCTCAAATGTAAGAAAGTATTTTATTATATAACTATCCTTATGAATTTTGAATTTCATTTAGGCATTTTGAGCCCTAATTTTTATTTTATTCTTTCAACATGTGAAGAATGCATTTATTCATAGGAACCTCAATGAGAAAGTATATATAACCTAATCCTCATTCTTTATTTATATTAGTAGACAACAACTAATATGGATTTTAAAAAAACCAATCAAATTATTCAGTCTTTATCAAAGAATAACAAGAAGGATTATACACCTATTATATGTAAATGATATCATTGTGATACGAGATGATACAAAAGAAATTATGAAACTCAAGAAACTTTTGAAAACACAATTTGAAATAAAAGATTTAGAAAAGCTACATTATTTTCTTGGAATACAAATAGCCCACTCATCTCAGATATGTGTGATATTACAAACTAAGTATATACTAAATTTTTTGACGGAAACAAGTCTTTTGAGTAGTAAAGACACAAATATGTCCATAAACCCAAATACAAAACTACATTCAAGTATAAGAGCCAAGATTTATAATCTAAAATAATGTAGAATATTAGTTGTCTAACTCATATACTTAATCATTATGAACCCAAATATTACATTTGTTGTAAACAATGATAATACATTTATATAAAATTCATGAAAACCATGTATGAAAGTACTGTAAAAGATTTTAAGATACTTAAAAGGGGAACTAGGACTAGACTACGTTATAGAAGACATGAAACAATTGACGTGCAATGTTATACATATGCAAATTGAGCTAGCTCAACTTTTGATAGAAAATCAACTTTAGGTTTATGTACATGAGAAAATCTAGTTACTTGAAAGAGTAAGAAACAAAAGGTAATAGCAAAATTCAATAAAAGGCAAAATATAGAGCCTTAGCTCTACAAGCATGTGAAGCTTTTTACCTCCAATCATTCCTAAAAATTTGGATTTTCAATAAAAAAGCTAACCAAAATATTTTGTAACAATCAGACAACACTTCATATGTCCAATAACCCTGTATTTCTAGAAAAGACAAAACACATAGAGTTTGATTTTCATTTTATTAGAGAGAAGATATTAAAAAAACAAGTGGAGTTAGAGTGCACTCCAATAAAAGAACAACTAGCAGCCGTACTAATCAAAACATTAAGAAACGAGTTATTGATAGAGAATACTTCCAAATTAGGTATGCTTAATATTTATACATCAACTTAAGGAAAATATTAAAATAATGAAGATAATTAAGATATAAAATACCCATATGAAACTCAAGATTTACAAACATGATTGCCCAACAAAATACTCTCCTACACTAAAAGAACCTGGGTTCACCACAACCGATTTAAAAAAGCCCAAAACTAACTTACAAAAGAATAGTCTACACAGCGTAAGCATGCTGAAAAAAAAGCCAAAGTAGAAGTTGTATTAGAGAAGAACTCTCACCTATACAAAGGATGAGATACTGAATTTAATTATACACTCTTATTTTTTCACTTATAATAAAAAACTTTTCTCTTTTCTCTGATTCATCACGAAAAAACTCTTGATTTATATCCACTAAGCCTTACAAGGCTTAAGAATCTCACATTGAAGTGACTAAACTTGCTTTGTCTCCTTTGAAAAGAATCAGTGGAGTATTATACTTTACATTAAATGCCACCAATAAAAATAACAAAGTCATACTCGTAAGAACAAGCAGGTGACACATAACATGGATAGAGAATTACTGATCTTAGTTCACATGGTTTAGGACCTATAGAGAATTTGTATCAAATTAAAAAAGTGGGATTAATACATCTAACACGAAGATATTTTACCTTTTCAATAAATTCCTAGAGTAAACTAGAAAAGACAAATAAGGGTGGAGTAAATCTATGAAGGCCTCTCAACAGATATCTTAATTTCACAAAAATTATATTAATGAAGAGTTTTAATAATAAACCATCTGTCTTATTATGAATTTACGAATAACCATCTAAATTATCACTATTAACAAAAAATCATTCGTTTTATAATATAAATTTATGAAAAATCACATTAATTAAAATATTTAAAAAATATTTATTTTAATTTGATTTTATCAATTATATTAACATAAAAGACTAAATTGTTTCCATTTGATTTTCTTCTGAATAACCGGTTCGCGATTATCGGACAACTAGTATGATAAAACTGTATTTTAGATTTTCAATTTCATAAAATTGAACAATCAATCTTTCATAATAAAAAAAACTTACTTTTTATACTATTTTAATAGTTGTTCAAATTAAAATCAAATGAGAATAATTTAGTCTTTTATATTAATTTTAATTAGTAAAATCAAATTAAAATAAAATATTTTTTAACATTTTAATTGAGGTATTTCTTATAAATTTATAATATAAGAAAAGTGATTTTTTACTAATATTGATAAGATAGATGATTTTTTCATAAATTTGCAATAAAATACGTTATTTCTTATTAAAAACTTCTAGAAATAATAATCTTAATACCAATGAAAAATCAAAATAGACACAAAACTCCAAAGACCATATCTTGCATCATGAGTACCATATTATTGGACATCTAATCGAGAAAAATATACTTTAGATTAATTACACAAAATATAAATAGCGATGTTACTAAATTGGAACATATGATTCCTAATTATCAAGTCTTGGTACAAATAACCCACCCATTGCTGACTGGATGCTAACCAATTTATGTCTGGATTCTTCACTAAATATGTCAAGAAGTACGCAGTTAGAACATCAATTTAATCAACATTATGGGCTGAAATTTGATGAACCTTCACCACATTCAGATTTCAAATGTTTTCTTCACAATGATCAACAATTTTAAGTATTTTCAAGAACTGCATCAAACAACTCTACTAGTCTCTTCTTTTTGTATCATACTAGCAAGGGTAAGATCAGAAAAATTCATCATCAAACTAAACATGATTGAATGAACTAGATGTTAATAGCTTCAGAGGAATGCACATTAAATTCACAATTTGACCCAAACTGCAAAATTATCATCATAAGAAGATGCCTTGTATTTTAAGCTAAAATAATAGAATACTAGAATAAATGCCTTGTTGTCAAAGTTTGCAATCTGTGAATAACTACCAACTAATGAAACCACAATCCTTTCAGAAGATAACTAAATGGAAATCTTGATCCTATGATGACTAGGATAAAACAGATATAAGTTTCCAATCCCATAAATCGACGGAAAAGAAATTATTAACGTAACCCACCAAAAACATTCCTAGACAGGCAAATTGGCATCTAAGCCCTTACTTGCCCATTTATGCTGAGTGTTTTTGCTTGTTCTACACTCAAAACTTCCCCTATATATTAGTCACTAAAAAGAGCTTAAGTTGCAAAAAGGCGAGAAAATAATCAAATTAGTGGATACGCATCTATCTTATACTTGTGTCAAAGTACTTCACACCACTAACATCAGTACAATTATGAAGAAAGACGAAAGCAGAGGAAGAATACTCACGTGACAGAGCCATTGTGGTCCATGTCTGCATCGAGAAATTCTTTAATGGTCATGTCCCTTGCAAGCACCCACTTGGCCATATCCCTGTGCCTCTTGTCGATCCTCGCCTCCACCAAGTAGAGGAACGCCCGTGCAACAGCAAGCGTCGACACCAGCAGCCAGACCGACGCAAAAAGCCGCCCTGGCAGTGACTTGAATGCCCGGTCCCCATACCCAACAGTGGTAACCGACATGATTGAGAGGTAGAACGAATCAAGCCACCCAAGCCGCTCCACAAACCGCAGCACAGCAGTGCCGACCCCAACGCAGAGAACGACGACACCAAGCGCCAGTCCCACCTTGATGCGAATCCGCATTCTTCCCTTCTTGACGTCCACGAGGTAATTGTGCGAATTGTCCCCCGCTTTTCGAACAGAGGAAAGGAGAAGAGATTCCTGGAGGTCAAGCACGTAGGAAACCATGCCGGAGAGGAGGATATCCACGAATCCGAATCCAAGCAGCACGAACGTGATCGAGAAGAGCTTCGCGGCGGGGGTGGTGGGGGTGATGTCGCCGTAGCCGATGGTGCACATGGTGACGATGCAGAAGTAGAGCGCGTCGACGACGGGGTGGGTTTCAGCGCCGGCGAAGTGGTTCCGGGCTAAGGTGTAGATGAGGACGCCGACGAGAAGGTACAGCCCGAGGAAGAAGAAGGCGCTGAAGACGACAGAGGTTCTGCGAGGCGGCGGGGCGAGGCAGGCGCAATGGGGGCGGGAGTCGTTGTAGCCGGTCAAGGACATCGCCGGGGCAGTGCTGGAGCGGTGGAGGTTGGTGTTGGATCTGGAGAGGGAGAACCGGAGCCATGTGGCGGCTTCGTCCTCGGAAGACTTGTCTTGAATGTGGTGGTCGTCGGAGGGGGCGAGGGGGGAGCGGGAGGAGGGGAAGGAGGGAGACGAGGGGGAGGAGGGACCGAAGATGAGGCGTTCCTTGAGCGAGGAGGAGCAGGGGGAGGAGAGGGGTTGGTTGGAGTTGGGGATGGGGATGGGGATGGGGATGGGGATGGAGATCTCGCCGTCCTCCGGGAGGGGGCAGAGGAGAGAGGGGATGCTGCCCCACGACGAGGGGCGGAGGCGGGACGGCGGCGGGGTGCCCGGGAGAAGGGGGTCCGTCGCGTCCATGGCGATGGAGATCAGGGTTGGGTGGGGGCGGAGAGGAGGAAGAAGGAGACAGAAGAAGGGTTCGCAGATGCGGTCGCTGCCGTTGCGACCTTGAGGACTGATCAGGACCGTCAGATCTGGATGGACATTTCAGATCCGTGGCGAATCGACGTATCGAGAAGGCTAGTTAGAGATGGACGGTCCAGATTCGCTCTAACCGTTGCCAGGTCGCGCCAGAATCCTGTTTCTGGATTTTTCTGGTGATCAATCAGGAAGAGCGCCTAAAAGCGCGTGGATGGAAGCATTTGCACCGAGTTTTGTAACGGTGAGTGGTTTGTTAGCCGTGATTTGAATCAATTCCGATTTAAAATTTAAAAAATTATTAATTTTAAAAAAAAAAAAATTTAAAATCAAATTAATAAATTTTGATATTTGAATATATTTTAAAATAAAATTTAAAAATTATTCATTCCGTTAATTTCATAAATTTTGGTATTTAAATTATAAATAAAAATAATTAATTTCAAATAAGTAAAATTACTCTTTTTTATTTTATTCATATTTATTTTTTAAAAAATATAAATATTTAATAAATTAATTAATAAAATATATTTTGGTGGTTAAATATATATATATTAAAAATATTTACGTTAAAAAAATAATTTTTTAAATATTTATTCAATCAATAAAATATAATTTAAATTAGAAAATTGATCATCTATAGGTATAATATTTAAAAAATATACAAAAAATTAATAAGTAGAGAAAAATTTTTTTCATATGATTTTAAATAAAAAATTTAGTTTATTTTTTAAAATAATGTTAATGATTGAACCAAAAAATATATAAAATTTTCTATTAACCCATCCAAATAAATGTGGGCCTTATGTAATTGCAAACCAAAATTGCAAATATCTCTATGAACTCAAATGCCACTATTTAAAATTATTGAAATTTCAATTTTAATAATTTTAAATAATATTATTATAATCAAATAATAAAATTAGAGAAATTGAATCTGCAAGTTTTGTCCATAAATAATAACCTAACATTAGCTATGGTACAGAATCTGCGAGTCCTGCCCATAAAAAGTTTAAATATTTTACTAAAAATGACTTGTCTTTAAAATAATCATGCGATGTTGCTCGAGGCTCATGATCGAGCTCATCTGGTTTAAGAGTGTTGCTACGTTAGAATCTAACGACAAGTTTAGTCGATCAACTTAAAAAGAGCTACGTTAATAATATGATTTTCCTAGAAAACGTTGAAATGGCGTCTGGATATTGGTGGGAATTTGGTAATTGGGAGTTTTGGAGAAATTTATGAGGATCCCAATTTTCTATTTTCGTGTCTAGAAATCCGAAAGTACTTGAATTGATTGATTTATTAAATTTTACAATTTTATTTCAAGATTACTTTCTAGAATTATCGTTCTTATTTCCTCCATCAACATTTTTTTCCATTAGTAACCGAATAAATAAAATGTCATCATTTGTGGTCTAATTTGAGAAGCGTCCATTCTTGTCAGAAGATTATTTGGTTTGCTAAGCTGACTTCTCCTTACATTGTGTTCTAAGACTTCGCCGTTTCGAGCATCCATTTTTGTACTAAAATCACAAGAAATAAATCATTATTTCAGCGCTAAGAAATGCAAACTTAACAACATCGAAACTTTTTCATCACAACAATCTTCGACTATAATAATAATTATTCTACATAGCGTTTAGTATTAAGATTTTTTTGGGTACATAAAAACATATTTTGGAGGCACAAACCGCAATTAAGGACATATTATTAGTTATTCACACGAAAATCTTGATCAGTTAGAAATCATTGAATCCTAAACTGTGGTTAGTTTAGATTTCTATGAGGGTTAAACGACACATTAGGCAGTCGTGTCAGGGAGGAGGGTGGAGATATATAGGCTGCAATTTGTTGACAGGTTGGTGGCCTCCCTCGCTTGGTCTTAGGCAGGCATGTCAAGAAGGAGGGTGGAGATATGCAATTATGTGAAAGAGTTTTTGAATTAGTCTTGCTAGCATATCAGAGGCCAAGCTGGAGCAAGGAGTTAAAAATGTTGCTGATCAAAATTTACAACAGCAAATTATGTTACCAGAATACTTCACCAAGACTGAATCAATCTTCAAAAATATTGAGAACATCATCATAAGAAAATAACATCACATAAAAAATAATATTCCCCTGATTTGAGATTTCAAACAAAAAATAATATGCTAGAATAAAGTATCTCTACTTATTTCTTCAAAAATAATTTGCAAATACAAAGTAACAAATTGCTTCCAGGCATGAGCCATATTCAAAAATCTACTAAAAAAATTTTGAAACAAGCTTAATCATCTGGTGAAAATGCTTTGCAAAATGTTTAATATGATAAATACTTTGTATGCTAAATTTTGCATTGAAATAAGCTTAATCATCTGGTGTCTTTTCTGTTTGAAATAGAGAAAATATGTGACTCTTCAAAATGGAACCATCTGACCTACAATGGAGGATCCGAGGGTGGCGGTGGTCCAGCAACGCCTAGAATCCAGCACGATTGGGGCGAGATTGCAACAGAGGCCTGGGATCAACCAGAATTAGAGCAGAGCCGAGGGTGGTAGTGGTCCAATGACACCTAGAATTAGGCACGATTGTGGCGAGCTTGCAGCAGAGGCCGAAGATCAGTCGGAATGAGAGCAGACTCGAGGGTGGTGGCGGTTCAGCGATGCCTCGGATCAAGCTCGATTGGGGCGAGTTTGCAGCAGAGACCGGCGATCGGTTGGAATTGGAGCGGACTCAAGGGTGGTGACGGTCCGGTGACACTCGAAATCGGGCTCGATTGGAGTGAGCTTGAGACAAAGGCCGGGGATCGATTAGAATCGGAGCAGACCTGAAGGTGGTGGTGGTCCTGCGACGTTTGGAATCGGGCTCGATTAAGGAGAGCTTGTAGCAGAGGCCAGGGATTGGTCAAAATCGGAGTAGTCCCGAGGGTGATGGCAGTCCAGCGACATCCAAGATCGGGCTCGATTGAGGTAAGCTTGCAGCAAAGGTCGGGGATCGATCAAAATCAAAGCAGACCTGAGGGTGGTGGCGGTGGGGCAATGCCCCAAGATCGGACTCGATTGGGGCGAGCTTGTAGCAGAGGTCGGGGATCGGTCGGATTCGAAGCGGACGATGATGTCTCAATGATGGAGCTTAGTCCTAGGCTTGATTCAATTAAATTTGTATTGTAAATTAGGGTTTGATGGTGCTTACTCGGAAGCTGTTTGCAGGCCGGGGATCGGTAGGATTCAAAGCAGACGACGATGAGTCAGCAATGGAACTTGGTTCCAGGCTGGATCTACCAGCCCTATTATACAAATTAGGATTCGATGGTGCTTACCTGCAAGCTGTGCATAGGCCGACCTGCAAGGGGTAATCCGAGGGTGGTGGCTGTCCGGCGATGCTCGAAATCGGGATAGATTGGAGCGAGATTGCAGCAGAGGCCGAGGATCAGTCGGATTCGGAGTAGACGACGATGAGTCGGCAATGGAGCTTGATTCTAGGCTGGATCTACCAGCCCTATCGTGCAAATTAGGGTTCATAGTGTTTACCTGCAAGCTGTGCACGGGCTGACCCGCAAGGAGCGATTCGAGGGTGGTGGCGGTCCGGTGACACCCGGAATCGAGCTTGATTGGGATGAGGTTGTAGCAGAGGCCTGAGATTGGTCAAATTTAGAGCAGACGATGATAAGTCGGCGATGGAGCTCGGTTCCAAATTGGATCTACCAGCCATGTCGTGTAAATTAGGGTTCGATGGTGCTTACCCGCAAGCTGTGCACAAACCAACCTACAAGGGGCAGTCCAAGGGTGGTGGTGGTCTAGCGACGCCCGGAATCAAGCCCGATTGGGGCGATGTTGCAGCAGAGGCCAGAGATCGATCAGATTCGAAGCAAACAATAATGTCTCGAGACACAACTTGGCTTCGGACTGCATCAACCAATTGCGCTCAACAGAAGCAGTAGATCCTCGTTCTCGCAACCACCAGAGTCTTGATCGGGACCGTGGGCACGATTGGGGACCAAGGAATGCAGAAATCCAGGGAGGAGGAGGATGGCGATGGGGGATGGGGGGAGAGTTGCGGGTGAAGGCAGGTGAATTAGAGTAAAGCCGATAGCATTTTAGTATTTTTATATTTAAAATTAAATTAAATTATATAATGTTAGTCTAGTCAAGTTTTAAGCGTTTAGATGGTAGGCCGGTCGGGGAAGATCTTGATTTTGATTCGAAACCAAATATAGTCGTAGTGTTTTAGTGTGTTTTTGCTGAAGATGAGTGATTCTGTGCTTGTTCGATACTCCTACACCTATGTTGTATTCTCCTGCACGTCCCACCCCCCTAAGTCGAGCAAAGGTGATATCTCTTTTTACTACTCTCCCTGACCAACAAAGTTGTTATATTAAGGTATTTTGGATTTTTTTTTACTCATTCATGCTTGACTTTTATTGATGTTTGGCGTGATTGTCTCATCTCAGCTGAGAGATAAATTGCTTATGTCAATGGTAGTATTTGTTGCCAATGGCAGCCTTTGCTATTACATATTGCATTGTGGGCCACATGTTTTTATGCCTTGATTTTTTGGTTGCTCTCGGCAATAGTTGCAATTGTTATGTCAAACTCATTATTATTTTCTTTGGACTGAAAATCAATTTGAACATGGTTAAAGTGTTATTGAATTTGCTTTATTTGGAATCTCAGTCAAGAGCAGTGTTTTGGAATGTTATTTGTTTTTGATAAATTGTGATCTATGCTATATTTTGTAGTTTGATCGAAAAATTTGTTTCTCTTTCTTTTGAATTTTTTTATTTATAATGAGAATATCATGATATGATAGGAGAATCTATTTGTGATTATGTATCTCTTAAAAATTAGCTTTGGGTCATCGATATATAATGTGCAATGTTAAGACATATTCATCTCCCTCGTGCATTGATCAATGATGAAAATTATTATAATGTCAAGTGTGATGAATTAGTCTCACATCAGATATTTAATAAATAGAGTTCAATATATATAGTAAAAAAGTCTTATATCTCATGAGCTTAAGCTTTTGGAATGGTTTGGTGTCTAGTCCACTATATTGATCTAGTTTGATACTCTTTTGACTCCCCAATAAGTGGTATCAAAGGTTCATGTTTGAAACTGTGCAAACTCTTAAGATCAAAATTATCGTGATGATACGACTGAATTGAGTCGAATGTTAGTATCTCTTTAAAAAAATCAAAAGAATGTGGACAAAAATCTATTAGTATGGGTTACATGGTGGAACTGGTCGAGTAAAAGAATTCTTGATTAAAAGTGTTAAAATTAATGTAATCAAATCATGCCTAAAGGGGGAGATTGTTATAATGTCAGGCGTGATGAATTAGTTTCACATTGGATATTGGATAGATAAAGTCCAATATATATAATGAAAAAGATTTTTATCTCATGAGCTTAAACTTTTGAGATGGTTTGGTGTCTGGCCCACTATATTGATTTGGTTTGACACTCTTTCGACTCTCCAACAGAAAATTATCTATTTATGATTAATCATTTGTGATAATCTCGCGTCATATTTAAATGATTCTATATCCATATTGATATATTCTATCAAATACTAGCTTAAATAAATTTAAAGCATATATTACTTGGCATGATAATATTATGAAATCAATTAATTATTATGATACAATTTATTAGAATTGTAACATTAGATCTATTCAGACTTTTTTTTAATAAAGAGACATATATTACTAGCATGATTGTTATATGAGATTCTAAATAATTTTTTATATTATTTGCAACATTTGTTTGTAGGACCATTATTGACAAATTTTCGCTTTTTTTAATGAATATTTGATTGTTAGATGAATGCTAATACGGATTAAAAATTACTAAATATTCAAAGTAGTGAGTTAACTATTTTTGATAGTGATGTTTGTAATAATACGAATTTTGATAAGGAGAAGAACCCGTTTAAATATTAAATCAGTTGTTAATAGAGAGATGTTTAGAATTGATATTCTCCACAATATCTTATGAGGTAGGAGAAGTAACTGTGTTGACTATTTGAGGATGGACATTCCAATATTTCTAAATTTGATCATTATATTAAGAGAGAAAAATATTTTGCATGACACACAGTTTGTCAGTATTGAGAAATAATTTGTAATGTTTCATTATATTAGCTATCATTCAAAAAATATCAGCACGAAGATAGTGTGTTCTTAAAGTCTGATGAGACAACTAATTATTTTAATAAGTGTATGAGAACTTTTTTCTAGAAACAAATATGAATTCATGTCTTATGTGGTTTCCTCGACACATCATGTTATAGTGAATAACCCTAATTATTATATATGGTTTAAAGTATATTGTTCACGTACATTAATTTATTTCTCAATGGTATAGAAGATATGTCTCAAACATTTATTTTTATTCTTTGTAGGATTGTGTTTGTCTGATTGATGAAACACACATTAATGTTAAGATTTCATCTAATATGGCTACACATTTTCATGGTTGTAATGGTATTATACACAACATGTTAGCCGCAGTTGATGCTGACTTTAGGTTTTTTTCTATATTTTGGCCAAATGAGAATAACAAGATTAGTAAATGACTTTATCATTCTAAAGGATGCTATTTTCCGTCTTATGCTCAATAGGCTAAAACATATTAAAGATATTAACTAAAAGTTATAAACATATATGACATTTGTGAATATTATTATGATTGTTATCATTCTTCTTGTATTCAAATACTACCTTATGCATGGATGCAACCCACACAACAATGTCCACTTTTATTGTACTATATATAAGTATTAGGTATCATATGAAAGAATATGCATGCATAAATAAGGTCTAAAACGGAACAAATGTTTGAGATATTAAACAATTGATTAAAGATACTAAGCAAGATTTTTTTTTCTTCTCATTTAATACCAAAGTTGATTTAGTTTTGACATGTGTTCTTTATAACTATATCCTCAAAATTGATCTTAACGATAAAATTCTAAAAAAAAGAGATAATTTAAACAAAAAAAGATAAATTATTATACATTAGCTTTATTATTAGGGAACAACCTAAGAAGAACCACCACTAAATTCAAATGAGGGATCAAGTAGTTGTTGGTATGTGAGATTATTGCACTCATCATTAGATAGAACCCACTTGGTAGAATAGTTGAACTATAGGGGTTTTATACAATAAAAAGAAAGAAAAAATGATTATCCGTAAACTTTTCAAAAGTAATTTTTAAGGGGTGATGTGGAATTACCCACTATTTTAGGGGGTTACATGAATTAAACCGTCACAAAACCAAAAATACAAGGAGGGAAAGACACTATATGAAATCCTCCTTGTCGGATTAAAACCCTAGATTCATACCATCAAAACCAAATTTTGTTGTCCAACCACCTGAAAATTATAGCCTCCAACGAGCAATCAAAGGTCTTGTTCCTTGCTCCGAAATGCATCTAGGGCATTTTCCTCTTTATTTGTCTTTTTTTTCCATTTATTTTCATCTAAATATATGTTATTGGATTTGTTATTGTTCTTGTATTCACTTGATATTTTTAGATCTGATTTTGAGCTTGGACTTTTTTAATTTTAATTTTAATTTGCACATGCACAAGGAGCAGGGCCCACTAATCACTAATATATTATACTAAACCCTAGTTTTTCTTGGATCAAGAACTGATTTATGAAATAATACTAACATATTTTTTTGGGTAAAAGTTGTGTAAAATATTTTGTAATGAAATATGAATCGTGATTTATTAAATTTCTAGTCCTATTGATTTTTTTTGAAAAATAAAGAATATTTAGGATTATGAGATAAGTGATTTTATGTAAGGAATCGGATCTAGAAGGATGTGTAAGTTTATTTGTTATTAGATTCCATATTTAGTTGTCTTATAAAGATATCAATTGTGGAGTTCTATAGTGGAAAATTCTAAGGTCCTGTTTGGGAAGTGATGATCACAAGAAAATCATAATTAGTTAATTGGGTGAGTAGTGAGTCATGGTAGGATTTTAATTGTATATATTTCCAAAATTGCATGATCTGTGTTTCTATTTGAGTAAGTTTAATAGCAAAATTTTAAAAACTTATGTGGGTGAATAGAGGTGATGATCACAATTAAAGAATCAAATGACATGTGTTACACCCGAAGATCATCAAATCCTGCGGCATTAAATTAATATAAACTTTGTTTGATATGAAGTAAAATAATTATAACTATAAGGTCACTAGGTCCCTAAACATTTCAATACAAAGTTTTAGTTTTCTTTTGCAATAACAACTCTTGTTAAAACTCCTAAGAAAATATCTCTAATATTTTGTTTCTCATAGGGCTTCATCTAGTTTTGACTGAAAATATGTTATAAATAATGATAAGAAAATTACATCATCTTATGCCTTGCTAGTAATAGGTATGCCAACTAATAGAAACAATGAATTGTGTCTAAACATGAGTAAAATGCAAAACTTGACCCTTGAAACCATAACGGGTTGCATAAAATGATACCAAGGTAGATTTCTATTAGTGGCATTTGGTTGTCAATCCATTCTCGCTGCCAATAAAGCAATTTTTCTGAGTTTTCCTTGAACTTTAGTAGATATTTGCTGACAGAATTTGATTAGATTACTTTAAATTTTTTTTTCAAATATCTTCTCTTTTTTTAATGCTACTTTAATCATTGATATGGCTGAAAATTTTGAGCAACCTATTTCTCAAGATGACTTATGGAAGTTGAAGCCAATTTCTAGCATAATTAGATTCTTTTGTTGCCAGAACTAGACTTCTAGCCTAATTTTTTAGGAATGTATATTAAGTGTACCATTGCATCTTTTAATTGGAGTTATCTGTGTACATGTAAGATGACATAATTATGAGTTATGTGTGAACATGAGTAAAATGCAGAACTTGACCCTTGAAATCATAACGGGTTGCATAAAATGATACTAAGGTAGATTTCTATTGGTGGCATTTGGTTGTCAATCTATTCTCACTACCAATAAAGCATTGTTCTTAGTTTTCCTTAAACTTTAGTAGATATTTGCTGATAGAATTTGGTTAGATTACTTTATTTTCAATTTTCCAAATATCTTCTCTTTTTATAATGCCACTTTGATCATTGATATGGCTGAAAATTTTGAGCAACCTATTTCTCAAGATGACTTATGGAAGTTGAAGCCAATTTCTAGCCTAATTGGATTTTTTTGCTGCCAGAAATAGACTTCTAGCCTACTTTTTTAAGAATATATCTTACATTGCATCTTTTAATTGGAGTTACCTGTGTACATGTAAGATGACATAATTATGTTTCTATTGTAATAAACTATTTGGAGTGAGGGAAGTTCAATTGGGTTGAGGCTTGCTATTTTAACACTTGCAATAAGCTATTATATTTTGTCAAATCATTATTATATTTTTAATTTATCATTCTTGGACTTATCACTCATATATGAGGTAGCCCTGATTAGATCATATTCTTGAATTCCTTAACAATATTATACTTTGATCAACATTTTGTCCTGACGGTAGATGCCACTGCTCAAAAATAGAAGTTTGTGAAAACTATGCCAAATATTCATTGTCATTTGGGGATTACAAGTTTATAGACACTAGCATATAACCCTAAGCAATATGCATCTATTTTTCCAATGCTACATTTCTTGAAAAAGGAAAGAGTGACCAAATATGCTCATAATTATTGTCTCCTTTACTCCAAATTTAATAGTTTGATTTCTTAGTTTATTGTCAAATAATTTAGTATCCATATTATTCTTGTTGAAGAAAATTTCGCATAGGACATAATTAGTGGTTGGTTATCCAACCAAAGATTCTCTTATCCTTGTGCCTCAAACTATGCACATTTTCATCCATCTTTGACTACCATGATAGGCTAAGATGACTATTAGATAGTATTAGGAGAATGTTGTATAGGAACCTTAACTCCAAAAAGCAAGTAGATTTCCTACATTTAATTAACTATTTTCTGCTATGGTATTCTATATTGCTTGTTTAGTTTCATACAATAATATTTTAATGTTTTCGACCTGACTTGCATTAAGGATATGTTTAGAATAATTTGATGTAGTTTTGGGACTTCCTACTCATAAAGTATTCCCTAATATGTAAGCCCATGATCTTTAATTTTCTTATGATCCTTAAACATTTGTTTACCATCTATTGTTTGCTATAATATTAACCTTTAAAATTCTATTTACTGTCTATAGCTCTATTATCTATTTAATTTCTTCAATTTATAGGAGGTACTATTCTTGAAAACCTTTTTCATCATCTACATTGCTTCAAGCCCTAGTCTCTTCTTTTAACAATATCAGGTCTATCTTTATCTTGAATACAGTGAGATAATTTTATTCTTACTACTTTATACTCTCGTGCTCTTACTAGTTTGTACTCTCTTATTTTATTCTTTATTTCCCAAATCAAAGATTTTCATTAATTCTCTCATCTTCTTTATAATATTGTAGGAATTTTTTTTGCATGACACTCTTAAATTACCTTAAGCCATTCAATTATTTACTGTTGTTGACACATCATTTCCATATGCTAGATAGCTCTTCTACCTCTTCTACACAACACTGCAAATGTTTTTTCATAAAGGCACATTAAATTGTCAAATTGGAAATCCATAACTTTTCATTAATTTCTTACATAAATATGCTACAACTAGGGGTGAGTAAAAAAACCGAAAAACCGGTTAACCGAACCGTACCGATTGAGAACCATACCGGAAAACCGGTTCTCAGGGCAAACCGGTACGGTTCCGGTTCTGAAATTTCACAAAACCGGAAAACCGGTTTCGGTTCCGGTTCCACGTTTTCTGAAAAACCGGTTAACCGGAACCGTACCAGTTTAATATAAAATCATAATCCTAACCCTAATCCTAATTGCGCCGCCTCGGCCTTGCCCTCGCCTCGCCCCCGAGCTCGCAGCGACGCCGCCTCGCCCTCGCCCTCGCCCTCGCCCTCGCCCTCGGCCCTGAGCTCGCAGCGACGCCGCCTCGCCCTCGCCCTCGCCCTCGCCCTTGCCCTCG